>JAVDPK010001582.1:99177-162347 GCA_034780415.1 Cichlasoma orientale | reverse complement strand
TGCTCCTGCAGCCAGTGAGCATCAGCCGTGCTGCTCCTGGTCAGATCTCTCACAGAGCGCTTCAGGGTCCTAATGCATCCAGCTCGCTTTCCCAACTCCTTCTGGAAGGCCTGAGAGAAAGCAAAAAAATATTGCTGAAAACCTATTTTATCTACCTCAGGAGGCAGGACTGTGAAGAAAGAGCTACATCAATATGCAATACAAAGTCAATGTGCAACATGTAGCAACAGTAATCAGTTATAAATGTGTCATATAACGTTGTGCCTCTAATATGAAAATGAGATTGACATTTATTTAAAACACAAATTAGAATGAATCCTGTGTCTCTGTTGCACATATGGCAGAGGCTCCATAAAATACATTTTTACTGAGCTGTATTAGCTCATTCCTTTGCACAACCACTGTACCTTGTGTTTGTCTATGAGATTGTTGACCACGTCTTTGTCTCCACCGACAGGAACGTCTTCAGCTAGCTGGGGTTCTGCTCTGTACAGCCAGTCGTTCAATGCCTGCAGAGCATCAGTGAATCTTCCTGAGAAAAGCAGCGCTTCCTCTAGCTTGTGCTGCCTAACAGAAAAAAATAAAACACAAAACAACACTTTGTATGTATTTGTAATGTTTGGCCTATTAGTTGGTAGAAACTCAGCTGCGTGCGTTCCCACCTCTCCATGGATTTGCCGCTGACGGTGTCCCACGTATCTTTGAGCTCAGCCATTAAGTTCTCCAGATGCTGCCGATCATGGCAGGTTTGAGCTCTTTCATGTAGGCTGCGACCGCTCTTCAGTGTTGCGTCGTACATGGGCCTCTTTGATCTCAGTAGTTTCTGGAACTCCTAATTACAAGAGTAATCAGTACCTGAGTGACACATACAGTAAGTGAACAGCAAAGGTACTTATACCGCATATAACCATGTTTTTAATGTACCTTTTGTTCTGTCAGTTGTTGCTTAATCTCTTCATGGGACACTGCAATCTCTTTATGTGTGTCTAGTGTCTGTTCAACCTCTGTCATCCAGTCCTCCAGGAGGCGCCAAGATTCATTAAACTGAAGCGGGAGATACAAAGACAGATTTTATACAAAGCTCTCTCCCTCTCTGTGTGGCACATTAACTACATGTTTAAGCGTGAGTAAAGGTTATCTCTATATATTAGATGTGAAATATACCTGCTTGACATTCTTTTTAACATCCTCCAGCATCCGGCCTCGTTCTGAAGTCCGCTGCTGTAGCTTTTTGTATCGATCCTGGACGGTCGTGATTAGGTTATGAATGACATCACAGTCTTCCTTTCTGCTGAGCTCAGTTAGTCTACAGCCTGCGTTCTCCACTGTGATCTTCTTCTCTCCATAACTATTTACCTCATTCACCAGTGTCTGTGTAGATAAAACAAAAGCAAATATTTAGTGTAGTGTGCAAATCTCTGGATTGGACATAAATAGAACTAAAGATACAAGGAAACCTACTCTGTGATCTTGCAGTTGTGTACAAACTGTGTCCAGGACAAAGCTGGGAGCTGGAAGGATCCTAATAGATTCTTCACACTTGCTCATCTTAGTGAGAAGCTCCTGGACACTACTGTGAAGCTCCTTGGCCAGATTGAGTCCCTCTGTGAGCTTTGCCTGTGGAAAGAGCCATTCACTTTGACATACAGGTATAATGTGCTTGTATTCAAATAATAAAAATACGCTGGAACTGAAAACAAAAGTCAACGAGGCAGCACGTTGACTGTGATAAGTTAAATGACCTTTCGCTCCTGGACTTTGCTGTAAACAGATGCCCATTTCTGTTCAAGAATCGATAAGCTGTGCTCGGTGCTCGATCCGCGGACAACGCTGCTGCTCTCCAGCATCCTGTGAATGGCATTCTTCACGTCTGTGTAGGAATGGAGCTTTGACTCCATCTCATTGCACAACTCCTGTCACAAGTCGGGAGCATCAAAAAAATTACAACGAATATCTTCACTAGCAAATAAATGTTGGTTTTCTTGATTACGGTTTACATTTTGAATTTTTAAAAGCCAATCAACCTCACCAAGTGTGCACTGAGCCTTTCACTTGCAGAATCGGGCATGCCCCACATGGTTTTGGAAGAGGACAGCCTCAGCTCTGTAGTCTCCAACCACTGCAAAAGATCCTGAATCTCCATTGTAACATCTTGCACCTGTAGTAACACAACATACATATATCATGCATCAACATTTGGCACCAAACCTTTTAGCTTTTCTTTGAATGATTTCCTTTATGATAAAAAGCCATAAATCAAATCACATTCTACAGTAAATGTAGCAAATAAAATGCTACAATGTAACAATGTTTCTTTCTTCACCTGACTCAGTCTGTTCTCTAATTCCAGCTGCCTGCGTTCAGTCTCGCAGCGGACAAACTCCCAGCTCTCACTGAGATGCTCCAACCGAGACTGCAGACAATGTGGACTGTCTGCAGACCCAACCTCCAGCAGCCCCCTGCCCGCCTTGTTGAGGGACTCCATTGTGCGGGCATGAGACATAACATCATTCCGCAACACCTTGGAGAAGGCAGAAGGAAAAGTTTAGATTTGTTTGAAATTTAGTTGGTTTAGTTAGTTAGTCACGGTATATTTGTATTTATTAAGGCCACCACCAACCTTGTGTTTAGCCAGTTCTATTTCACAGGCCTGCAGGTCGATGCTGATTGGCTGGCTGCCTTGCAGTTGTTCAGTGGTTCTGGAAATCCATGTGTGCAGCTCATCCAGTGTATTTTGGAACTGACCCAGACCCAGCAGCGCACACTCTAACTGATGCTGGAAACATAGTGAGTGGATAGAATACCTTTAGGTGACGGCATTGACTGGAAACTGATCTTTTTTGCATACATATTACTGTTTTCCAGTCAGCTAGCTCACTTTTCTTTCAGTAAAATCTCTTTTGCAGTTGCGGCATGGTGGATATAACCGATAATAGCAACGTTAACCTCCTGCTCCACCTTCTTACCTGCCTGTTGACAGTCTCTGACTCCATACTGTCCCAGCGCTGTCTGAAGTCACACAGTGGTGAGATTGAGCCTGGGCGCTCCGAGCCTGGAGACAGCCGGCACACAAACCGATGGTTCAGACTTTCTATCTCAATCTTCTTTTGGTAAAGTTCCCGCTTCAATTCCTAAAACAAGGGTTAACATAAGATAACACAACAGTTTATGATAGCATGTGTTACACTATGATAATACGTTTATTATAACAGGCAAAGGGGCTGTTTTGAATTCATTTCATTGCAGGTTCTAGGGTACTGTGGTGTATGCCCTCACCTTAAGGTCACATAGCTGCTCCTTGACTGATTCCAAGTCAGTTCCTACCGTGAACTCCTCTGTGGACCTCAACTCGGCTGATTTTAACCACTCAAACAAACCCTGTTAGAAAATGGTATAATTTATACAGCTTTCATGATATTGTCTCAAACTGTTAACTTCATCCAAGTCATTTGCATTTTGAAATGAAGCACACAGTGTTTCATTCACTTATACAATAACTAAAGCTAAGGGGAATTTGAACTTTACTATTGCAACAGAATAAGACTAGCTGTGTGTTTGACAGCACACCAGAGCGCTGCGTGTGCCTGGGAGATTTAATCAAAGTGCACTATTTGATGTAGCTGTGATAATGAAATGCATGTTACATACGTATGCACAGTGCATATTTGGTATACATTATACTTGGACACACACCTGCATGGTATCTTGATAATGCAGTGCCATCTGCAAGGACTCCTCCAGCTTTTTGTGGCATTCATTCCACAGTTTGCTTAAGTTGTTCCACATGCAGTAGAGCTTTAAGACAGCAAAAACATATGGCTTTATGTTAGTGAACACACTTCAATCAGTTGAAAAAAATATATACTGTCAGATAGATTTCATACTTCATCTAGGCTCTTTGTGACATCTGGTTTGTCTGTATCTCCGCATGCTGACATCAGATCCATTCCCAGAACACCGAGGCTGTCCAGATCTCCCTGCAAGCTGTCTATATCCTCCCTGAGAGTCTGTAAGTTGAAAAGATGGAAACAGAATGTTGCTTTCTAACAATATGGGTTCCTTATGCATGCTTCTATTTAAAGTCTTCAGACAAACCTGCATGGTTTCAAGGCTCTGACGTATTGTTTCTGAGTCTGTTTGACTAGCATTGAGATCCAAAACAGCCTGCTGAGCATCATTAAGAGCAGCTGTGACATCGCTGACATCACTCCAATATTTTATGGCGAGGTCCAAGAGCTTGAGCAGCCAGGTTTCCCTCTCCTTAGCTTGATTATGCGTCTCATCCCAAAGCAGGGACAGGCTGGACACTCGCTCTTGAATTGCTGGGATCACAAGGACATTGCAAGGAAATTCTTTAGAATCTGCCCCTTTCCCCATAATAAATAGCACTGCAGAATCTGAGAATATGGTCACCTGTGCCGATGGATCCATCCCCGGCAGCCCGAGTGTTAGCCAGCAGTTCGTCTGCCTGTGTTTTGACACTGCTGAGGCCCAACTCGAGTTTGGACAACTCAGCCAGGGTTTGCTTGTTATCCTGCAGCTGCTCCTGGATTCTTGGCGTGAGACCTTGAAGTAAGGCAGGTGTCTGTATGCGACTGAGCAGGCGGTTAAGACTCTCTCGGATAAGAGTCATTCTCTCACTCAGCTAGAGGGGAAAAAGACAACGTGAAGTTGCGAACTAGTACAGGGCAAAGTGGTGAACTTTTCAAACAAGAATTATTACCTGAGTGAATCGAGGCAAGGATTCCTCCAGTAGATTGGCAGTCTCCCTGACCCGGTCTCTAATAGCTCTGTGCTGTTCCTCAGCCTCTGTGGCCTTGCGACAGAATTGGTCCCCCTGAAGGGGGTTTAGTTCTGACAAGCGTTTTGCCAGGGAGCATAAACGTGCAATCAAAGGTCTATGTTCTGCTATGGACTCCCTCAGACCCTAAGTTCAAGAGAGAAAAAAGTTTAAGTTTAACAACAATGTGAAGAGCAGAATATATTCCAGAAAGTATTTGATTTTAACCGCTAAAGTGAGTAGAGGAAGGTTGAAAAGAATCACTTTGTGTTACTTGCAATGACAGATCTGACAGCACATTTACCCAGAGGAAAAAAAGTGGCAGTGGCTGCAAACTATGAAAGGACTTCACTGTTCACCAGGACAAAAACGGATGATGAAAGAAGAGAAAAGCTGGCATTCTAATATGGGAAAGCAGGTTTCTTCTACCTGTAAAAGGTCCTGTTGTTCCCGAAATGCCTCATAGCTAATTGTGGTAAGGGAAAGCTGGCCAATCAGGGTCTGAGTTTCTTCAAGCCATGGTGAAACCTCGACAAAGCCCTCAGAGAATTGAAGAAGGAGTGACTGAGCATGCTCAAGCTGCAGGACCACGTGGGAATTGGTAGCTGAGGTGGTGTTGCATTGTTCTTGTAAGGCCTCTATTGGTGTCTGCAAGGAGAAGTAACAGTGGGAAAAAAAAATACATTCAAAGCCTTCAGTAGCATATCTGGGAGCTTTATTGATAAAATCAAGTCATAAATTTTAATTGAGAGTATACCCTAAGGTCACCAGTTTCTCCTACATCGGTGTATGTCATCAAGATTTCGGTGATTTTAACCATCTTTTCAATATTGAACCGGTGTTGTAGAATCTCAACTGCTAAAATCTGTTCGGGAGATATTATATGAAACCATTAATTTTCATAGATTTATTAAACTTTATTATGCATAGCATAGTTCATTTGTGTGTATGTGTGTGTGTGTGTGTGTGTCCTGACCTTTTGCTCATAGAGCTGTTCTGCTATGATCTCTGGATCGAGATCAATGGTTTTCAGCTTCTCAAGCTTGGCTGCTGTATCTTTGAACCAAGCCATCTCTTTTACCACTGCCTGTTCCAACTGATAAAAACAAAACACAATATTATCACATAAACAGCTTAGGGCAAAAACTACATGTAGCAATATTCAAAGTACAGTATTTCAAATATTAAATACAAGACAAAAGCTATTAAAGAATACACTGTATAAAATCATTAAACATTATTCTGGTATATGTTTCCCATTTTAATTAATATAAATATATAAATCTTTACCAATGTGTACAGTGGAAACATGCACACTAGAGAAGAATGTTTGGAAGGTACTGTATGAAGCTTATCTGATATCTTGTATTTGTCAGCATAATTAAAATGTTGGCTAATTACATTTTTTGTTACAGCAGCCGGAAGAAGCCAGGTGAAACTAATTCCATTAATTAGGCCCAGGCTTAATTAGTGCTTGGAGTTATAGCTTGTTACATGTGTTAAATGTTACGGCAAAGGCAGGCACCACATGAAGGTCCTTTGAGCTATCTGGTAAATATGTCAATTTAACCAAATGAAATTAACATAAATCTGCTCTGATGCCTTTACTTAAATAAAAGTCAGATGAGATAGTACTTGTTAGCGTAGCCTGAACACCCTCAGCTGTAGTGTAACTTTTATATCTACCTTGCAAGCATAGTTCACCGGACATTGACGCAACCATTCTAGAGTCAAATGTGAGGCCATCTGTCTAACAGCTAAAGCTTGGCCAAAATTTGGTCATCCAACAGGACAGTGATCCCAAGCACGGCAGTAAATCTAGAGCAGAATGGCTGAAAAAGAAAAGAACCAAGGTGCTGCAGTGGCCCAGTCCAAGTCCAGACCTCAACCCAGTTGAAATTGTTGCTCTTGTTGGATCTTAAGTGAGCTGTGCATAAACGAATGCTCACAAACCTCAATGAATTGCAGCAACATTGTAAAGAGGAGTGGGCCAAGGGGCCACATGAGAAGGTGGGACTGTTGTGTTATACGGCCCTCTACAACAGTCCCAGTTTTCCCTTGGGAATATTAAGTGCCAACCCCAGCGCCACAACAATGTGAGAGACTGATAAAGTCATGTAGAAAACAATTACTTTATTGCTGCCTAAGATAGTTTTACAAGCTATTGAATTATGGGGTGTACTTAGTTTTTCACAGTACTTTACACATAGTCCTGTGAAATTTTCTTTTTCACATCTTTTTCCTGTATGCACCCTGAAAACCTCGTATCATGTGTAAAAAATTACCCTTTGTCTCTCAGCCACACATAGTACTGCATCTCCAGCATGTGTCTGTGCCCCTGCTGCCCCCAAGAGCTCCCTCTCAATGCGACCTAGCCACAGGTGGAGGTCCTCTTGGCTGGAGGTACAACGACTGGAGGCCTCGAGAGCTTGTTCCAGTCTCTGCAGTACGTCCAGACTGCTCAGACTCAGCACAGAGCAACGAATACACAAAGCATCCATCTTCTCCTGTACCTGCTGGGCTTCTTCCTCTGAAAGAAAAAATAAATCCAAATTCACACGGTAGCCATTCACGAGAACAACCACTCATCAGACCAGCATCACAATAGGCAGGTGTACTGCTGAAGATGCAAGGAAGTGCAGTGCTCTGTTTCAAACATGTAGAATTTTCAGTAAAAACTACCTGATAGTGCTTCCATTAGATCATGACCTGACTTCTGTATTTTCCCTAGTTCGGCAGTTTTGACTTGAATTTCTTCAACAACAGCCTAAAAGAAGAAGAATGTGTTAAAAATGTATCCTTGTGTTTAATCAGTGTAATCCACCTTTACGTGGTGTTGAACCATTTGTTTTAAATTTCTAACCTTGGCCCGGTCTGAGGCCTCTGTGAGATGCAGCATTACTCTTTCTGCATTTCGTAGTTCAGCTAGGGTCTGCTCCACTGACATGAGCCATTGTTGCAAGCTGTCCACTCCTTCCTGGAAGAGCTGGGCCCTGGGCAGGATGAGCTCCAGATTTGCCCTCCTACGAAAGCCCCATAATCAGTGAGTAATATTTGTCTCATGCATTAAGCCCTGCCAAAGCGAAGTGTGGCATTGCTGATAAAAGTGGTTCACCTTTGTTCTGCCTCCTGTTGCAAGGCCTCCCACTTCTGATTAAGAGTGGATAGCCTGACCTTTGCCTGCTCCCCTTCTTCTCCTGCGTGGGCCTCCACCAGCTGAGGGCCTTCTGACATCATGCAGTCCATACTACTCCTTCGGTCTTTTAGGAGGCGCAGCAAGAGCTGTGAAACAGCTGGGCATCTCAGGTAAAGACATACTTGGTGGAATTGAAAACACTTCAGGTACAGAAAACCTATTCTGGGTATTTTAGGTCATATTTCTGAGAGGTGACAATGCTTGCACCAAAACTTAATATTTATTAAAGCCCCATTCTTGTTTTTTTGGTTTTGTTTTTCTTCCCGCCTTTGTGTCAGTCAGTGAGGGGGAAGTCCTGTTTCACAAACTTACATTACCAACGACCAGGCAGGTTTCACCTGCTCCAAAGAGCTCACAATAGGTGTGACTGCCGCTGAAAGGTGAGAAACTTCCCTGTTTTTTTATACCCTCAGGACGTGTACACAAAGAGTTACTGAAGCTCATTGTGGTCATGAGCACCACCCATTCACTACTGAATAGAGGAAATTTATCTTAAAAAGAAAGCTTTAGAGCATTTTCTGGGGAATTGGGACATCTTCCTATAGGTAAATCTTTCCTATTCTGCCCGCTATAGAACCCGACAGAATTTTTGGAACATGAAACTAATGTGATGATGAAGATGAC
Organism: Cichlasoma orientale; assembly: GCA_034780415.1. Lineage (NCBI taxonomy): Eukaryota > Metazoa > Chordata > Actinopteri > Cichliformes > Cichlidae > Cichlasoma > Cichlasoma orientale. The sequence continues at coordinate 153,747 of JAVDPK010001582.1, read as the reverse complement.
AAACCTTTTGTTCTTGGAGCTGTGCTTTCACCACTTTCACCTCTGATGATGGGGGCTTCTGGTTTGCTGTGAGCTCCTCTATTTCACTGACCCAAGTGAGCAAAGCTTCCAGGTTTTGGAGAAATGCTTCAGAATCTGTAGAAACATCCTTTAGTGCCAAAGCAGATCTTGTTCCCTTGAGAAAGACCACAACATATCAGTATTGGTATCTTAAGTATGCATAAATGAAAAAAACTAGTCAAACAGTTTCACTAGAAATATGATCAGCTTCACTACCACAGAAAGGTGATATGGGTAAAACCTACCCTCCATTTATCCAGGCTGGAATCTTGCTCTGAGCTTGAACTTTGGAGCTGCAAAGTAAAGATAGTCCCAGTGTTGTGTCAATTCATATTAATTCATAAAAACGCTGTTATAAAAAGATCCACCACCATGTCATAGAGACTATAAAAGGCAAAAAAAAATTGCTTTTGGAAACAGAATTTTAGGGTAGAATGATTAATGGAAAGAGTGAAATGAAAACCAAATACAACTTGTCACATTTGAAAGTCGTGTTTTTTTCAACCTCTGCAAGCTCCTCCGCGACACCATTCAGGACTCTAACGGTTCTGGTGACGATGGGGTTCCCTCCTTTATCTCCTTGCGGATACTCGGTCACTTCCACAATTTCCGTTACAATGGTCTCTGTCACCTCTGTTACTTCTGTGACCTCACGTGATGCCACAGTCTTCCAGGACCAGGGGCTTCCTTCTCTGGAGTCTCTCCTCTGGAAGCTGGCCCTCCTCTCTGCAGCAGTTTTGTCTGGGTGAGCCAGAGGTGATCTTGCGAAATCTGGAGGCACTGTCCTCCTTGTCAGAGTCCCATTTCGAGAGGTTTTGATTGGAGAAGGGCTGCTGTGCCAAGCATTTTCTAGGGTGCTGGTACTCCTGATTGTTGAGGCAGGAGAGCTGCGAAGGGGTTTATCTGAAATAGGAGTTTGAGCGCCCTGCTCCCTTTTTAGATCAATTTCCTCGGGTTCCTTGTAACTCTCTATCTCTCTTTCCTTGCTCACATCATCCTTGGTTTTGTCTTTGAAAGCCTCTTCCTTTTTGCCCTCCCCATGTTGCTCTGTGGGCTGCCACTCTTTTTTTCGTTGGTAGCACTCCTTCAGAAAGTCCTCATCTGACCTGACATGTTTGGACTTCTGGCCCAGGCAGCTGGGCCGGCTGATGAGGTTACCCATAATCCTTCAGCCCAGTGGCTAGTGAGGTAATAGTTGAGGTAAGGGCCAGCGGCCATGCATGCGGGAGTTCCTTCAGCTACCTAAAATAAAACAAGGGTGTCATCATGCAATGAATAATTGCTCATTTTGTGAATCAACAAAATAATCTTCCTTCTCTCTCCCTTTAAAAGCATAGCTTCCCTGTTTTAAAGTCACTCGTTACCACAGCTTACATGTCCAGAAAACCGCTAACAAACAAGTAAACCAGTCTCTCACGTTCTTCATTTGCTACATTTCTGTGCCAATGTTGCCCTTTTCTTGGCACTGAAGGATTATAGAAAAATGCATCAGAGATACTTGGCCAGGATATTCCCCACCCTTTGTCTAGGTTTCACATACACACACGCAAACACACACTCCCCTCTATGTCGCATCACCAAGCGAAATATTCTGGGCTTAGAAATCAATGTGACAGGCTTGTCGAGGATCCCACTGTTGGGCCTGGCACAGAAAAAGCAGTGGCAATCAGCCAGCGCTTTCTGTAACTCAGCCTGGACCAGTCCTGGGAAAGCCGTTAAGGATCTGATCAAATATGACAGCCATAAACCCGCAGACATCGCCTTTCTAGAGGGTGTCAACAAGAGGAGGTGAGGAAACATGAAGTGGCATGGGGGGGGAGTAGGAAAAAAATATACCAATCAGTAGCATACCTTACAGTATACACTGTATACAAACAAATACTTTGCATACTGAAGACCTGCTTGTACCTCCGCTTAGTGTCTTCATTGTTTCAATAGAGGGTTAAAGGTGAATGTAATTATCTCAGTCTAGTGGAGCCGAGGTGAGCTCATCAGGACAGCACAGGGAGGGGTGCTGTTGAGGTTAGGTCCTCCCTCTGAGTCATGATTGGACTAGTCCAGTCAGAATTATACAGGTCACTTGAGGTCATGCTTGGTGACTAAAGATCTGCGGGGGGTCTCTATGGGTCAGCAAAGAGGAAATTGGGATGCTGGCTCTTCAAACTACTGAGAATGCAGAAAATGTGGATATACAGTACTCTATAGATACAGTTAGTCTGTATATCACAGCCATGCTCTATTATGCTGAAGATGCAGCTTCTTTATCTTTGTCAGAAGTCTGCAGCTAAGGAGAACTTCAGATCGCTCTGCTGTGAATATGAAAAACACATTTGAATCAGATCTTATCTGGGTGAATAATTGTAAATGTACTAAAAATATAATTACAAAAATCCACCCTACACTGTAGGGTTGGTTGTTGCCAGGCCCGCAGCGCTTTTTCAAAGTCTTCATTCGGTATTTAGTGGTGACTTGAACAGAATTCCATCACAAATACAAATTTCGGTGACCGTTAAGTTGCATACAGGCGACGTCCACTGAACGCGACACATGAAAAAAAAATGCAAACTGAGAACACTGCGTAGATATAGATTGGCCCACTCGTTAAGGAGACAGGATACATAGAGACATATACAGTCTATACATACGCTACAGTCATTATGGTAATATAAGATTGACAGTGTTTAACTGAATGGGAGTCTAAATATGACCTATTTTGATATGATGCCTCCATGTGCATTAGACTAGTAATTACCTACATCCTGCATGTTTCTGCTGAGCAGATGATGCAGTCAAAGGACCACAGGGGAGTACACAGTCAGATCAGAGAGTGGTGCCCAGACAAAGCCCCAGCCTCAAGATCAATGATTACCCAGTTAGCCCAGATCACTGCCCAGCGGTCTCCCGAGGAAGAGAGAGAGTGTCTGTGGCTGTGTCCACTTGGGTTAACAATTCAGGGGAGAGGGTGTGCCGTGTCTGGTTACCGCACCACATGTGTGGTCATTTACTAAATTACACGGCTGCTTTTACAGTGATCTCACAGCACACTGTGTGAGGATATGCTGAGTAGGGCACTTTGATCACACGCTACAGTACAAAGGATATTCTATTTGAAATACATATGCTTACAAATTCATTTTCTCATTATGTTGCCTGGGTAGGGCTCCTCAGACCTGATATATAGAGTGAGGAAAACAATAGGAGGGCAGAATCATTCATTTTATATGGAAGACGTATAATAACACAGTGACCTACAATATTTTGTGAAAGAATTCCTTCTCAGCATCCCTGGATCTGATCTACACCTTTTTGCATAATGGTAGTTGAAAGGGAGCCAGGGAACCAGAGAACCACTCTACTATTTAACTGATATTGACCTAACCATCCCATCACTTAACCACCTTTAAAATGGCCCTTAATTCAAATGCCCCTCTCTCTGCTCTCAGCTGTGATTTATGATAGATGACAACAGTCCATTTCCTGATGAATTGGATTATGATTACAGTATAGGGACTCCAAAATTATTAATATTCATTTCATGTCTAATTTGTTTCTAGTGTTTGAAATCTGAGTTTTGTATATATGTGTATGCATTATGAGAATCTAAAATACCATACAGAAGGTCTTTGTATGGTATGTTTTTATGTTATTTCTGGATTGATGTGGTTTAGGAAGCTCTATATGGGTGGACTGGTAATTAGTAGCAGAACAATAATCATCAATCAGAACTGTAGGGCCTCACAGTGTCGTGTCACTGTGGTGTGCTGGTTTCTGTTAAGGGAGGTCCTGAAGTAGTAATCATTGTAGTGGTCCCTAATCAAGGATGGCAGCTGTGCATTCACCCATGAGACTCATAACATTTTAGGGTGGATATTGTTCAAGGTCGTCTAAATGTGCACAACAACACTACTGTATAAAATACAATACGCTAGATGCAGCTGCAGCAACAAAAAAAAAGGCCGTATCTACATACAAGGAACTGAGAGACTGTTTACAAAGAAAAAAAAATAGCTGAACTAAATAAAATACATGTATACTTACATCTGAATGATCTATTTACACTGATGCTTTGGAATATTTCAGTGCCTGCTGAACTGAGTAAATGCCGAAAATCCTTCCGTTGGAACTCACTCACTGTTACGGCTTCTTGGTTTAATCACTGACCAGCAAAGTCCAAAACCAAAGTCTGACTTAGTGGCAGTTTTGGCGGTTAGAAGCTTACGTGAATTACACTTACCCTGAAGCATAGTTGAGCCCAACAGCATGAGTAAAGGAATCCAGCTACTCCTCAATCACCGTTCAAAAAGAAGAGAGAGAGAGAAAAAAATCCAGCTTTGTTTGAGCATCCTTTGAATGGCCTCCCACCTCCAACATCCCGAACTGAAGGCTTCTCAAACACATACACATACATACTCCCTCCAGCTCGCACTCAATCAAGTCCACTCATTCACACTTGCATGCATACAAACACACTTTCTAAACACACTCACACATGTCCTGATAACTCATGCTTTTCCGTTGCCCACAGTCACAGGCAAACAATGCCCTCCTCTCCCCTCACAGCGCACCCTTCCCCTCCCTTCACTTCACTTCTCCTCCCACCAGCTCTGCTCCTCTCCCTTTCTTCTTTGTTGTGGGAGCTGCGATAGAGGAATTCTTTCCTTGTTAACGCCACCGATGGGATAGTGCGCCCAAATGGAGACAATGTATTCCAACGGCTCAGTTGAACTCCCACAGTTCCCAGCCAAGAGCAGTTTTCACATTGAGGTCAGATTGTGCCAGTTCCATATAACGACATGGCAGTGCTATTCTCACCAGTGCTGCTGCTGCTCAGGTTGCTCCTGTACCGGGCAGCCTGGCGGCAAAGTGCCCCCTTTACCTTCCCCAGACTTGTTTTTTCTCCCACTCTCTCCCCCTTCTCATCCAACAAAGCCCCTCCCCTGAGTCTGACTGTGGCTCAGAAACTCCATGGTGCTTCTTCTTGAAAAATGAGGTTGGGGGGGCAAAAAAAGGAGAGTTTTCTAAAGACCCCTGGGCCGCCCTTGAAACATTCACATGGTAAGTGACAGCTGCCTCGGCCCATTCCCTCTCTCGATGGTGAGGGAGAGTAGTGCAGGCTACAAAAGACGGGACCCACACCCACCCTGCCATCCACCCACTTACACATTCACCCCAACCCCCTTGCAGTCCCCGATTCCCCATTCTGAGGCAGTGCAGCAGTCTCCACAGCAGCAACAAAGACAACTAATTACTGTAAAACATCTCAGATTACTTTTCAACTCACTTCCAGCCACTGCAACTCAACCCTGTAAACAAAGAGGCTGGAAGCAAACACAAAATAGAGAGAAATGGCAGGATAATGCAGTCTTTTCTATGCTTTTGGCATGGGAAAGCAAGGAAGGACCCCTATGGTGAAATTCTATCATGCCCCATTTAAAGAAGTCAAAATATTTGCCTTAGAAATGCAATTTACCAAGCACTATGTATGCCAACATTAGTACACAAGCATATGCCCATATTGTAAAGTGAATAAATATTGTTTTTTTAATAAATTTCTGGCATTGATCCAAATATGCTAAAAGTAACACTAGAAAAATCGCTAGTGATGATGTGCGAGTGCACTATAAAAAACCAAGAGATGCATGCATATAGGTGAGTGCCTCAGAAACAACCAATACAGGCCAAGCTCCGCCCTCTTTATCCTTTTTCCTTCTGTCTTTCTTCAGCCAACCAAATAATCAAACAACTGACTAATCCTCCACATGCACACATGCATGTACAGCACACACCCACACACTCTTTTTCACACTGTCTCGCCATTAATCATCCACTCACACATACATGTAGGTACCTGCCGCTCAGCCTACTGCCTGATCCTCAAAGACTTTTGTAATTCGATAGGACAGCTTTGCGATTCGTTTTTCAACTGACATCTGATTGAAATTCACATTTATATCCTTTTAAAAAAATACTTCTTTTTTTTTTGCATTTTATTTCTCAGCCAGCGCTACCATGAAGTGCAATATCTTAACAGTAGCAGGAATATTGATGTGCATTCCACTGAACAGGTACATATATATCACCTCACTAAATATAAAATCAATACCATTTGCTCTTGTGTGAAGTGCCTACTGACAGCTGCCTTTAGACCTGTCAGTGTAAACTTAGTTTCCTCAGGATGTGCACAGTGTACTGATTTATTCACTTTGTGTCACACAACGGCAATGTAACTCCATTAGCAAAGAGTTGTGAGTCGACTATAATTTGCAGTAACTTGATGCAAGTTTTTTCCCCTTTCAGAATGAAACGCATGTACTTTCACTTTAGCCTAAACACAAGAAAACAAAACTGATCTACAGTCAAACTAGCGGTCTAAATAATGTTAATATGTGCTAAATGTTATCATAGCATGCTAACAACTGTGATAAGTTATGAAACATAGCTGCTTGAAATATTCACGTTTTTGTTCATACTTTATTCATGATATTTAGGCCAATTCAGACTCAAAGACTGTTTCTTCTTCTTAAATTAATACAAGAGTTATCAAAATTCCCCCATCAAAACCAAACACTTGAATGTCATCTGGGCCTAAAAGTCTGAGCATCACCATAAGGATTCATCCATATCAATAAGGACCACAGATATCTTTACAAAACTGTATGCAGTAGTTGTTGTAGATATCTGTGTGTGGACTGACCAATAGTTGCCATGATACAAGTTGTTTGATAGCATTACTTAAACATACAATGAGGCCCTGGTTCAAGACTGGGAGGAGACAGAGGCAGATATACTCAGCCTCTGGAGGTCACAAGCTAGTGTACTCCTAATGCTGGTCCCAAGCCCAGATAAATGGGAGGGTTGCATCAGGAGGGGCATCCGGTGTAAAATCTGTGGTAAATCAAGCATCCACTCCATCCACTGTGGTGACCCCTTGGGAAAATAAGGGAGCAGCTAAAAGTACCACTAAAACATATAATGTGAAATTGCTCCATTGGGTCTATTAAAGGTGGATATGGTGAGGCTCAGCTATGACTAATTGGAGCATTCTGTCCCTCCGTTTTGTGACGGCTAACATGGCTATATTTTTGTATAAAATATTTCCAAGTACAATTCTGGATAAATAGTCCTCGTTGTGTTGCGCTCAGTGGCACTCGAGGCTTCCCTCTGTTTATGAGACCTGAAGAATCTAGTGATGGTTAAAAAAAAAAAAAAAGTCTGTTAAATCTGCTTTGAAGATGTTTCAGGTTTTCAGTGATCCTCAGCCCGTACAACACTGCTCCACTTCTGACCCCCAGCTTTCTAACAGCTTTAATTTATGCAACTGCTGCTTAAAAACAAAAGAAAGAAAGAAAAAGAAAAGGACAATGTTACAGGGGAAAAAACTGAAAATGCCTGTCACTGTGGCCACTGAGAGAGTGGCTTAATTGAATAGAATGACCCCTGTGGGGTCAAGTTATTTAACCTCTGAACACTCCAGTGCAGATTCAGAGGTTCCCGGTCTTGTCTTTTATATCGCACAAAAGACTTTCTGTATCACACGACCCTGGAAATATACAGTAATACAGAAAGCTGTTATATACCATGAAGACCTTTAGGCAACTGCTTAGCTGTAAAAGATGCACAAATTCACTGATGGCTGTTTCTTTAGGTCACTTTGAGAGCTTTTGTCTTTAGCTGCTTAATGAGAAAGTAAGTCCCACATTCCCCGCCCTCCCTTTCTTTTTTCTGAAAGGAGCTGGCAGTAAAGGGGCACTACTTTGCCAGGAAGACATTGTTGTAAATCCATGACACCTGATCCCAGCTTTCAGCATCCTCCAGCCCCCTCAGTACTAATTAAATACTTTGCCAAAATCCCTGCTCTCCATTTCACAGTAGGTGCACACAGAGCTTCAAATAGTTCTCAAAAAGAAGGCTAGCGTGGTTAAAGAGCACCTGGCACTTTGAGCTATGCAATGATGCAATAAGCTCCTATTGTGAAACTGTAGTGAAATCATTTTTCCTTCTACGGCACCCTGTATCTCAAAATGTATGTGATAATGGAGTGGGCACAGGTTTGGAAATAGAATCAAGTCCAAATTAATGCGATTTCAAATTAGTGTCCAGTGGGAGCCTAAATTTGATCACATTTCCCATGTGCCAAAGACACAAGAGGAAAGATTAATTTTACAGGCTTGTTTTCCCCCTCCTCCCCTATCTCAACCTCTCTGCTGCCTTCAAATTAAATAAGACCTCAATGGCTCCTCTACAGAACATGGTAATTAGCCCTCTTCACAAGAAATTTAAAAAAAGAGAAGGTCCCTTTTGAGGGTCAAACCAGAAGCACTATTCAGCATGCACACTGTCATTTATCACCAAAGAGGTTCTTCCAAGAAAAGTGGATGAAAAGCTGATGGGCTTTCCTACTGGGTTGCTCGGGCCCTGCTGGGCTGCCTGGATACTGGAAATCACACTCATGGGTGAGAAGAGGATTTAGCCACTTGGGGATAGAGGAGTTCAACCACATCATCATCAGCAACTGATTCAGTTGCTGCCAGGGAGAGAAATTTTACAGCCATAAGTCTGCCTTTTATACTGAGAAGAGGAAAGCATGGGAAGTCAAAGAAGAGGCCCCATACTGCTGTTGACAAAAAAGTCTGTCATTAACGAGATTACCTGAGATGGAAATTAATTTAATATGCCTGAAACAGCAAGAACATAAAATTAAGAGGGGCTGTTCAATACTATGAGCTTTATGATTAGAATCAATTTGAAGCAATTTGATTGAATTTTCCGTTTTTATTGAATTTAATAATGACCCGAATATCCTGTTGTAATATGGGGTCCAACCATGCGGGGTAATTTTGACCCCAGAGGACAATAAGTGTAAGGCATTATGAGGGTTAAGTCAGAATAAACAAATTTACTTTATGACCATCTGAGCATAATTCATGATTCATTTGTTCTACACACATACAGTGGGGAAAATAAGTATTTGATACACTGCCGATTTTGCACGTTTTCCCACCTACAAAGAATGGAGAGGTCTGTAATTTGTATCGTAGGTACACTTCAACTGTGAGAGACAGAATCTAACAACAAAATCCAGAAAATCGCATTGTATGATTTTTAAATAATTAATCTGCATTTTATTGCATGAAATAAGTATTTGATCACCTACCAACCAGCAAGAATTCTGGCTCTCACAGACCCGTTAGTTTTTCTTTAAGAAGCCCTCCTATTCTGCACTAATTACCTGTATTAATTGCACCTGTTTGAACTTGTTACCTGTATAAAAGACACCTGCCCACACACTCAATCAATCACACTCCAACCTCTCCATCATGCCCGAGACCAAAGAGCTGTCTAAGGACACCACGGACAAAATTGCAGACCTGCACAAGGCTGGGATGGGCTACAGGACAAGCAGCTTGGTGAGAAGGCACCAGCTGTTGGCGCAATTATTAGAAAATGGAAGAAACACAAGATGATGGTCAATCTTCCTCGGTCTGGGGCTCCATGCAAGATCTCACCTCGTGGAGTAAGGATGATTCTGAGAAAGGTCAGGAATCAGCCCAGAACTACACGGGGGGACCTGGGCAATGACCTGGAGAGAGCTGGGACCACAGTCTCAAAGATGTTAGTAACACACTATGCTGTCATGGATTAAAATCCTGCAGGGCACGCAAGGTACCCCTGCTCACACCAGCAAATGTCCAGCCCCGTTTGAAGTTCGCCAGTGACCATTTGGATGATCCAGAGGAGGCATGGGAGAAGGTCATGTGGTCAGATGAGACCAAAATAGAGCTTTTTGGTATCAACTCCACTCACCGTGTTTGGAGGAAGAAAAATGAGTACAACCCCAAGAACACCATCCCAACTGTGAAGCACGGGGGTGGAAACATCATACTTTGGGGGTGCTTTTCTGCAAAGGGGACAGGACAACTGCACCGTATTGAAGGAAGGATGGATGCGGTCATGTATCGCAAGATTTTGGCCAAAAAATTCCTTCCCTCAGTAAGAGCAGTGAAGATGGGTTGTGGCATGACAATGACCTGAAACACACAGCCAGGACAACTTATGCCGCGTTTCCATTAGAAACCTACGCAGCGTGGCTCGACTCGACTCTGCACAGTTTGTAGGCACTTCCATTAGTATATGGTACCAGGTAGCAGGCACTTTTTTAGTACCCACTCAGCCGGGGTTCGAAGCGATCCAAAAATGTGAAGCGGAAGAACAGCATGCCACTGATTGGCCAGGGAGTGTCACCACTAGTTGAGTCATGAGAGCGACTCCTTCACCAGAATCAACCGCGCCATTTTTAAAACCTGACAGCAAGAAAATGGAGGCACGCAAAGCACCGGTTGAATGCACAGACCGACAGTTTGCAGCAGTAGTTTTGCAACAAAAGAGTCATTTGAAACGTGCACACAGCATACATATTTTAACCCTATACTGCCATGCGATCACTGCTGAAGCACCCATTACCTGCCCCTACTAGCCGTGAACAGCTGGTTAACACCGAGCACTGAGGCGGCTAATCAAGGGAACTTTGAATTACCGTAATTATGCGACCGGTTTCTGAAAGCTGAGAAACTGCACTTCACACCCAACATAGGGTTATTACGGTAATTGTTGCCAGAAGTACGCAAATGGTACATTGAGCTGATTACAACATGTTCGGTGGTATAGGGTTAATTCTTAACAATGATAACCTTCATCCATTAAAACTTTGTACGGGGGACTTATGCATGATGACGATAGTAAACTGGCATTAGCTATGTTAGCTTGCCTCTATCTCATCCATTGCTGTGTTTTGAGTCGCATACAAATTACGTCAAGACTACGGCCTGAGTTGCTATATCAACTCCACCCACATTGAGGTGGTACTCAATCACAATGGAAACAAAACAAGACCGTGGCGAGTTGTGCTGAGCCGAGTCGACCCGTGCTGACTAGGTACTAATGGAAACGCGGCATAAGGAGTTGCTCCGTATAAAGTGCCAAAATCCCTGCTGCGGTGTGTGCAAACTTGGTCAAGAACTACAGGAAACGTCTGACCTCTGTAATTGCAAACAAAGGTTTCTGTGCCAAATATTAATTCTGTTTTTCTACTGTATAAAATACTTATTTCATGCAATAAAATGCAAATTGATTATTTAAAAATCATACAGTGTGATTTTCTGGATTTTATTTTTGAATTCTGTCTCACAGTTGAAGTGTACCCACGATAAAAATTACAGACCTCTCCATTCTTTGTAGGTGGGAAAACGTGCAAAATCGGCAGTGTATCAAATACTTATTTTCCCCACTGAAAGTCACAACAATGAAAACAAATCTCCTCTTTCCTAAAGGTTATGACAGCGTCAAAGGAACGTTACTGCTTTGCTGGCTGTCAGCGACAGAGCCGAGTGGATAATAGGCTGCGATCTTTCACGGTTCTTCCTGAGTTTGTTTAGAAGCTGTCTGCAATGCAACATCTGCCAAAATCCGAGAGGAAACCAGAGACCTTTAAAACACAGCATATCTTTATCCAAATGAACCTCATCAGCATTTGGGGGTGGGGTAGAGAGAAGAACTTTTGACCTTGACCTTTATTGTCACAGAGATGTCATTTTGACTGGTCCGTGACATTCTGCTAGATGGATTGGAGATTTTGCCACTGGCAGGAGAGCTGGAGGGAGCAAAGATTGTCACTGGCAAGTGTCAAGTATGGAGGGGATTAGGAATGAGCATGCAGCTCAGATTAAACCCTCCTGGGACAAAGTAAAAGAAGTGTGATTGAGTTGGTTTGGACATGTGAAAACAGAGCTGCCAGGTAAGAAGAAAGTAGGGTGTTTGTGGATGTAGTAAGAGAGGGCATGCAGGCAGTCTGCAATACAGAAGAAGAGGTGGAGGACAGAAGAAGATGGAAACAGATGATCTGCTGTGGTGATCCCAAACAGGAGCAGCCAAAATAAGGAAAAAAATCCATTTTAATTTAAGGGTGTTGTAATAAGCTATCATTTAAAAATATTTTTTAAGCTTGCATATTTCTGGTTGTATTAGGTATTGCTGCAAGTTTAGCAAATAACCTATTAGGACTGCTAAATACTACCATTACCTATGTTCAGGTTTCTCTGCTCCATAAGAAATAGATACACAAATTCCATTTCCATTGCTTATTAATATGATTATAACCAACAGTCTCCAATTTAAGGCTTAATGTGTAACTGAGAGTTCATGGGAAAACCGAATAAGCTTGTTTTGTGTTAAGGAGCAGGTGTGTAACTCTCTCCTGTGTTTTGTGGAAGGGTCTGTACACAGGGGGGGCCTGCCAAGGGATGTCCTTATTCATGCAGCTAACTAACGAGTCCCTCATGCCCAGACTGGAACCAGCAGTGCAGCAGACTAACAGCATTACCATGACAAAGGTCTGTGGTCGGATGCAGTATGATAAAGGAATGGTAGAGATAAAAGACGCCCCTTTATTTCACACATTCTCACTGGGGGTCAGACTAAAGCTTGCCACAGCGTTCAAGCTATGTGATAAGACATGCCTGCGCATCTTTGACGTGGGTCCCCAGAGAAACAGAAGCCTCTTTCAGACACAAAATGTAAAATGTCAGAAGAATGAATAACTTAAAAAAGCTCCTGTTTGAAAAAATATAAAAAACATATATACAGGTTTATTTTGTTTCTTTGCTTTTTCAGTCAATTAATGCCTTGTTCATTCAGTAAGGACTATGAAACACATGGCATGACTAAAAACCAATAAAAACATCAAACGTTCCTCAATCCTTTTGTGTAACTGATTCACAGATCGTTGAAAAGGTGCAGCCACCCCTCGCTAAGAATATCCACATAAATTATTACCTTGCCTTCCTCGTACCCCTCAGAGTCGTGTTAATGTTACAAGAATAGCTTTCAGTGATTGCACAATAGGGTAACCGCAATGAAAATGTTCCTTTATTCAAAGCTGAATTAATTCTTTTAGTGGCAATAAAGCACAAACTCCTGTTCGACAAGCAGCAAATTTAGATTCACAGTTAGAGTTTAGCTGTAGATGGTTTTTCACAGCTGGAAAACAATATAAAAACGTGGTAATACAACTGGCAACGAACAGTTGATGGAAACAACAAACTTTATGGCCAATCAGACTGATAAGAAACGCCGAGGCAACACAAAGTAGCTGACATTAGCAATGCGTAGCGAAACATCTGACTGAAGCAAGAACGTTTGATGAACAAATCAAGTTCTAATATGACCCGCAGCCTAAGGTGACTTTCCACTGATTGTGCTGTAAAACTGGGTTTGAGTTTGCTACGATTTGATTCTATTATTTTTTTTATCATGTGTCATTATCTGGCAATTTTCGCGATCACCAATAACCCAGCTAGTAAGACAATAACTGGCTTCAGTTGAGACAAGTCGAATTATAAATATTGGTAAAAAAAATTTTGGTAGTATGACGAAGTCTAATTGTGTTGAGTAAATGCCCACTTAGTCAGATCTGAATGCTCTTACCGTAAAGATCCTGCTTTTCTTTTCTTTTTTTTTCCTGCCCCCTTGCCTCTTCCTTCCATCTGAATCTGATGTCTTTTCAGTGTGTTCGCTCATGTGTGCAGAGGGCCTCCAGTGCCAAGCACTTCTCTAGCCTGGCTGTCCAGGCCAGGCACAATGGGGCCTGAATCGCCAGCCCCTCTGTCCTCCTGTGGCCTAAAGAAGTCGCTCTGCAGGAGTGGCTGAGGACCACCTCAGCGTCCCCCTGAATATTTTGACAAACTTCCACACTCCAAACTCTCTCTTTCATGACACTCAAAGGTCTCAGTGCAGTGACTTGCATGAGTCACTGGTTGAGTTTCCCTTTGATTTCTTTGCTCTCTTGGTCTCCACATCATTTACAGGCTCTGCTATACTGTTGTTAAAACGGGCCTAATCTCCATTAGGAAATTGGGCAGTTCAAGTAGAAGATATAAAGACAGGGTGACATTACAGGAGATTTATAGATAATGAGGGAGTGGGTACAACACAATTGACGGTCATAAACAATACCCCCTCCCCACCCCCCCACACACTGCTTAGAATCACATGGCAAAATATTTATTTAATAAATGAATTAAATAATCCATAAATGAATTAATTATTTAACTTGATTTTAACAGGACTTGAGCAATGAAATAAAAGCTCTTCAAAGCCTTTGATTTCCTGCTTGTGTGCATGCTAATGTGCTAAATAATTATGGTACCCCTGATAAATATAATTGCTAAACATCAGCATCGTCATAGTTAGCATGTTAGCATGGAGATATTAGTGCAGCTCAAACGGTGCTGCAAATGGAAGTGGAATGAAGGACCTTTTTTTGTTTGTTGACAATCTTGTGACCTGATTATAAAGCAGCATTGTTCAATTGTTTTCCTGTGGGATTAAAAATGGAATACACAAGGAGACAGGGAGGGAGAAAAGGAAGCAGAGGTCGGACAGGTGGATTTTGCTCATGTAGATTTGCTTGACAGGAAGCTCACAGATGCTTTAGAGTTTAATACCAGGGAGTTAGAACAATAAGATCAATTAAATACACTGTTTTCTTTCTGATACCAAAGTGCCAAAGGCTTTAATAATGGAAAAAAGTAGAGGCTCAGATGAAACCAATCTGTTGTCCCTCCCTGGGTATCAGATACGTCTCTTTTGTCACTGACGTCTCAAAATTACAGTGTCCTTAAGACCTGTAACTACTTTTATGCTTGTAAAGGGTCTTTTGACATCACATTTAAACACTATTGTTAAGGCAACAAATTTTAACCCGAACCACAGTCTTTTCCCAAAACACACTTTCTGGTGCTTAACACGGAGCTCCCAGAGGTGAACCCATGTGCTTCACTTTCTCGCGATCACTATCTGAGACACCAGCAGCATCTGACAGAACAGCAGTATTTGCCTCCTAGGGACATGAACACTTTATACACACATGCAGAGGTGCTTTTTTGACTAGCACATGATATATGGTGAAACTAAGAATGCAGACAACAGCAGGCAGGTACACACACAGTAAAGCAAACTGACCCTGGTGTCCAGAGGAGGTAGCCTCATCTCCATGCTCTTGAGCCACTCTCTCAGTGCTCTGATTTGACCCCTGAACTCAGACTGCCATTGGCTCATGTCCTCCATTTCCCTGCTGAAACAGAGGAGAGCGATAGAAAAAGTTGTACTGATCGTATTTTACAGTCAAATACTGTTTTGACTGTAATTTAGAGTCATGCACTTGTAAGGATTGTAGAACTAAACCACTGCAAACAATACACCCAAACAGCCATTAAATTCCTTTATTATGACAGCTATTAATCGATAATCCTTAAATACTGATTTATATATCTTCCAGATCTTTTTTTTTTTGGGTTGCATGACTACTTTAACTCCTGTGTGGGAATTGATGGCCTGCCTTTTTTTTTTTTTTTTTTTTTGCCCATGCCAATATAGATCCAGGATACATATTTTGTGAGATCAGTTTGTACCTCATTCATCTGCATATTAATTTTGCTATACCCTGATAGTGATACAATACACTGGTGTTTGTGGCTTATCATTTTGTTGCTTCTTAAGTGTTACAGTTATGATAACGACAGCAGCACAGGAATACAACCAGGACTGCTTGGCTCAGAAACTTAAAATATCTCATTAGGGAGGCATGTGCTCTCTCTATCTGCTGGTCTGGAACTTCAGCTTTCTTCTTTCATTATGTTCCAATTAGATGTTTTACACTTTGTGCTTACTACACAATTCAAGACCCTGTCTTTGTGTTGTTGGCAAATGGAGATGCACTGGTCCACAAAGCTGATACAAATGACTGGCGTCACAGGCTGCTGGTGGCAACTTTCAGTCTAGCAGGCATTCATTCCTTTGCTATTTTTGTTAATGTACCTACATTGTACCTGTTATGAACCAGAGTATTTTATTTATTCTTTTTACTTCTAAATTCTTTTACAGGTGCATACCCGTATCTCTGATCCTGTGATGTAGCTTCTGGTGATCCAAAGAAAGAGCATCCTTTACCCTGCAAGAAATCAGCAGGTATAATAGACAAAATTATCCGTTACATTCTCTCTTAGCATTTCGCCTGCTTTTGCTGACACTGTTCATGAAATAATTAATTATTTTACAGTATACTGCATACAGTGTGTTTTATTTCTAAGCACTTACCTCCCTGTCATTAAATGCAGGGAGAGGTGGGAGGGAAGGGGTCAATTCAGAGTAGTCAAGGGAGCTGAGTGAAGAATTCAGGGTGGTCAACGCCTCCGTGCTTCTACTGGCAGGCTCGTCCATCAAACCCATGGGCTAGTGTTGGCAGACAGAGGAAAATATGTATGCATCTAGTGTGAAGGATTTTGGGTATTAACATACATGCATACCCTAAATTCAGAAATCCAATTTCAGGGTCTTTTCACCCTGATTTATGAGGAGTCGCTAGTCTGGAAAGGCCTGATTATAGAAGCTCATTGATGTGATGAATAGAATATACATAATGAGTTGTGAGCAGAGCAGGTGTTGGACCTGTGGCGCTGTTTCACCTGACTGACCTGCTTCCTTGGAGCAGAGGGTAGGTCTAACACTGCCCTCATGTGGTTAACTGCTATTTATTTCTATTTTTTTCCCCCCGGTGGTCCATTATCGTATCAGTGGCAAGGTACTTGGTTCAGTGAAAAATACTCCAAAAGAACTTTAAATGAATGGGTACTAATGTACGAATGACAAGAGTGCCTCTTCAGAGCGTGTTTATTTACAACATAGTGTTAAATTCACATACAAGAGAATCTTTGTCATCGTTCAAGCAACATCCGCCCCAATAAGAAAACCCAACCAGTTAGTTTGTGATATTGTTTTATATATTGCTAAAATTGAAATCAGCACACTTACAACTGAAATTGTTTTTATTTTACATTGACATTTTCCCCCAATATCCCTTATAAGGTTAGTAAAACATGCAAGACAAATTCATAATATCAAAAACATCATGGAAACAAAAAGATTTACAGCAGTCAAACGCTTTAAAGATGCATAACAGAAATAGTAAATTTGAGAAAATAACTGTAAGCACAATAATGCTTTGTGCTGTCTTTGAGTTTGCAAAGAAAATCTGCAGCAAAAATGGCAAAAGAAAGGAATTAATTGGACAATACACATACACTCATGCAATGTGGTGCTGAATCAAATATCTCAGTTCTCTAAATTACTCTCATAGGCACTTTAGTTGAACTGGATATGTAGTCAGTAATAACAAAAAACAAAGACCTATACTCAGAAAATAAACCAATTGAAGATAATGTTTTATCCTGATAACTAATCCCAATTTAAATGAAATGTACACATAATGGTATGTATTCTCTGTGGGTTCTCTCCAAAGATACCAGGATATGACAACATAAATATCAGTATTAGCATTCAAGTAATAAATACATGGCAAAAGGTAATGAATGAAGTGTTCCTAGAAAGGCATCCCAAGATGATGTTGACTCAGCCTCAGCTTTCTTCAACAGTGATGTACAATGGAAGAAAGGACATACTCAATGGTATCTAGAAACAAAAGAAAATAACTATGAAATATAACCAAAATAAACCAACGAATGCAGCGAGAAAGGAAAAAAAAACAAAACAGCGATGAGGACTGTAAAAGAAATCTTGACAAAACAAAGCTAAATCTTTTAAAATAATGTAAATGATATTGTTTTTGAAGCAGGTATACACTGTACCTGTGTTACAGCATGAAGCTGACATGGACCCACAGATCCATCCAAGTTTAGGAGATCGTATGCTCCAGCCAACTGAGTATATATGTCCAGATGTTGGATTCTGAGTGACTGAGGCAGCTGTGAAAAACAAGGGGATAATGAAAAACAACAATAATGAGATCTGAACAGAGAACGTTTACAAGTGAAATGATACCACAGGTAGTGTGTGGGACAGGCTGTTAGCTGTGAGCAAAGTAAACTGAAGGAAATGGACAACAGAACAAAAAATAAGTATAAATAATAATTTCAACTTACAAGAATCAAAATAACAGGAGCAGGCCTGTGAGGGGGAGCAGGATCGAGTCTGACATCATCTTGGGATTTAGTGGGAGCACTTGATTGATGGTGGTTATGAGCAATGTGTAAAACAATGGTGCAGTTAACTCAAAAGATGAAAAAGCATACTGAATATAAATGGGCATAAAAGCAAATTAATGACAGATATGAAACTGATTTCAGAACAGTGTACATAAACTTAATTCTGGAACTTGTTGCATTCTCATATGTCTCATTTTGTAGTGTCTCACAGATGTATTCTGTGCTGCAGTTTACTGGGTACAGTATGCAGTTACCCAGACTACATATAACACCCAAAAAAAAAACAAAAACTAACACATACTTTGTGCATACTTTATACAAACATTCAGAATTTTTAAAGGCATCCAAATATTTTAGTTAAAAACATTAGAATTATGTTAACATTCAGTATCTCATTACTAGTACGGTTGAAAAAGATTTAAAAAAAAAATTCTTGAATTTCTAAGGAAACATGAAATATTTAAAAAATATTTCTGTTTGATATACATGAAGTATATATTAGTTTCAGAAAGTATAAAGTATACATCTTTTGAATGGTGTAATATAAAAACTATAAACTCAAACAGGAGAAAAGGCATGCTTTGCTTTGAAAAATATAAACTCACTTTGTAATCTGTACTAGAAGAAATGAATATTTTTATATATCTGGCAATGCTTGGTTATGTCTCTACATCTGAAGCACATGTTTAGACAGATGTTTTATGAAAAAAAATAATAACCTAGGCAATTCTTGCCGTGACCACATGCAGGGAAGAATAAATAAATTATATTTTCTTTGTTACTTTCTTATTTCCTGTTAGAAATGCAGCTGTAAAGTGCATTAGTACTGCTGGTTCTTAGTCACAAATTATAATGAACACAACTATGTAATCTAGAATCTGCGGCTGTAGCCAGAAGAAGATGTAAAGGAGGAAGATGAGAAGTTCATAGTGAAGCCTGAGCCAGCGTCAAAGCTGCCTCTCCTCGAGCCTGATCGGGATCCGGTTCTTGAGCCAGTCCGGGAGCCATAAGCAGATCCAGAGCCACTGGCATTGTAGGGACTGTAGAGGCCTTTGCTAGACTGTGAAGAGGCTTCCAGAAGCCTTAAGCCAGAGCCTTCCTCAACCATGCTTCTGTCCATGGCATCTTTGAAGGAGATTTTCAGTTTGGTTTTTGGACATGTTAGATACTTTGAATAAGCACCGACATCCCTCAGTTTCTGGGCAGTGCGAGCATCGATTGTGCCCTTCCTAATGGATTCATCTATTGGCACCCTGCCCTCAACCTCAGGCTCAATAAGTCCACCAGTTAGATACTGAACCTCAAGGAAACGCTGACCAGCCTCATAATACAACCAGCCCTTCTTTAGGGCCTGGGAGGCAGACATCTTCACTTTAGTTCTGGGGTCTTCAAATCCATTGAATGCTTTTTGAGCCAGATTGAGACGATCAACCATGATTTTGTCCACAAGGCCTTTTTCTGTGGCTTCAGCGATTGAGTATCTCTCTCCACTTGTGGGGTCAATTATTCCACCTGTGCATGCTTGGGCCTCCAACAGTCTTTGACCTGTGATGTTGTCTACTAGGTTTCTGTGTATTGCCTCAGTGATAGACACCTTCTCCAGTGTGTCTATGTCTAATATTCCTGCTATAGGGCCAGTCTCCTCTGTTGGGTCATTCCATATGACTGCAGGTGGTTTAATGGATGGTATGGGGCTCATTGGAGAGGAGTAAGTGGAACCAGCGGTAGAACCAAATGAGGATGAGCGTGAACGGAAGCCTCCCATGTTTCCAGAAAGCATGTCAGCAAACTCTGTGATGGACAGGTTTCCAGCTCGGTATGTATCAAGAGCCTTCTGGTCAATAAAGCCTCGTGCAATAGCGTCATCAACATCATACTGTCTTCCTGACTTCCTGTCAATAATGATGGATTTCACAGTACCATCAGAAGTGGTCATGGTGATTTCTTCCCATTCACACTCCTGCTCAGCAAGCTCCAGGTAGGTTTGATGGTCAATGAGCCCCTTCCTGTAGGCTTCATACACGGTCATTTCTTTGCCAGTCTCTGGATCTACAATCACAACTCTGCGTTTACGTACTGAGGATTTGGAAGAGGTCTGCCTTTCCCGCTTCTTCTCTTTCAGTAGCAGGAGCACCAGGCCAGTGTCAGGATCAGTGATACACCTCTCCATCAGCTGGAGGTAGGTTAGGTTTTCCTCAGTGTTGGGATCAAAGAAGCCTTTGGTATCATCAGATGGATCAGAGAGTATCTCATTCATTTCCTCATCAAAGAAGCCACGATTGTAAGCCACCTCAACTGGCAGACGGTGACTTTCCTCTGGGTCAATGATTCCACCAGTGGCAATCTGAGCTTCCAGGAGACGGATTCCATGATCTTTTAGGATGAGCCCCTTTTTCATGGCCTGGAACAAAGAGATTGTCTTGCCTGAATAAGGATCTCGATATCCTGTTACTGCACGCTCAGCAGAGAGAAGTTTGTCTCTGAATTCTGGGCCCACTATTCCCATCTTTACTGCTTCACCGACAGTCAGTTTGAGGTTTTTGATTGGATCAATAACATACCCTGTGGCTGCCTGGGCCTCGAGGAGTTCAAATGCAGTGCCTGGCCTAATCATGTTCTTCTTCATAGCCTGGTAAATTGATAGGCGTTCCTTTGAGGTCTCCAAAAATACACCAGCAATACAGCTTGTGCCCTGGAGGTACCTTGATAGCCTTTTGCTGATCTCCTCTACTGAAACAAGACCTTCATTAAGATCAGTGGCAGTTTGCTGGTCAATGATTTGTGAGCGAATCAACTCCTCCATTGTGATCTGTTTCCTCAGACCTGGGAATGTCAGCCGCTTGTCTCCCAATGAAAGCAGGCGCAATCCACCATCCAACTTGCATCGCTTGAGCAGCTGTGCATATGACAGTTTCTCATCAGTAACTGGGTCAGTGAATCCCTTTACATCATCAGTCAGTTTCTCATTGGTTTCCTTGTTGATATAACCTCTTTGCATTGCTACATCTGTTGGCAGGTGGAACTGGAATTCAGGGTCAATGATACCGCCAGTGGCAGTTTGTGCCTCCAACATTTTGAGAGCATAATCCTCTGGAACAAGATCCTTTTTCATGGCCTGGAAAAGTGATATGATTTTCCCACTGTAGGGATCTTTGTATCCTGTGACAGCTCTTTCAGCTGAAAGAAGTTTATCATGGATCTCAGGACCAACAATACCCTTACGAACAGCTTCGTCAACAGTGAGTGTCTCATTCTTCAGTGGATCAACAATGAATCCTGTAGCAGCTTGGGCTTCTAAGAGGCTGAGGCCTATTTCTGGTTTAATAAAACCTCTCTTTATTGCTTGGTATATGCTTAGCTTGGAGCTTGAGTCTGTTGTGACCCCAGCAACACAGCCTGTGCCATAAAGATACTGTTTTACACTTGTCATCTCCATTATGTCACGGATATCTCTCTTGCCCTGTTTAAGAAGGTTGTAGGTTTCCAAATCAATGATGCGGGCACTGTAGAGCTCCTCAATAGTTATCATTCTCCTTATAGTCTTACAAGACAGTGGGCTATCATTTATGATGATCTCTCTTTGCTCCATGATCTCAATGATAATGATGATCATCCGCTCTTTAGTGATTTTACCAGAGCGATACTCAGCCAGAAGCTTCTGTCTCTCTTGCTCTGGAAGCAAATTTGAGTTTATGACGTCCCAGAGGTTCATGGGTTTATCAGCAAGGCCCTCAATTGGAATCTCAATTTGAGTGTTGGACAGGTCACTCTGTGTTTGTTCCTCTGTGTAGAGGTAAGTCTTCTCTACAACAGTTGGAGACTGTGGCTTGGAGAGTGGGAGTATGTACAGCCCTGTGTCTTCGTCTCTTTGGCATTTATCTTTAAGTTGTCCGTAGGTTATCTTCTCATCAGTTTCTGGGTCAGAGAAAACTTTGTTTTCATCACATGGTTCAGAGAGGGTCTTGGCAATGTCTTTACTGAAAATGTTCTTCTGATATGCAACATCAGCGGGGACGCGGTGACTTTTTACAGGGTCAATGATTCCTCCACTGACCATCTGGGCTTCCAACAGGGGCACTGCATGTTCTTTTAAAATCAGATCTTTTTGCATTGCTTCAAATAGGCAGATTTTGTTGCCTGTGAATGGATCTTTATAGCCAGTGACAGCTTTTTCTGCAGCGAGGAGTTTTTCATGGAGCTCTGGACCAACAAGTCCTGACTTTACTGCCTCATCTACTGACAGGCATTGGTTTCTCACAGGATCTACAATGAACCCAGTTGCAGCCTGAGCCTCAAGGAGTGAAAGACCAGTGTTATGGCGGAGAAGCTTTTTCTTCATAGCTTGATAAATGCTGATTTTCTCTTTTGTTGGTTCCAGGTAGATTCCAGCAATGCTACTAGAGCCCTGGAGGTATTTATTGACATTGGGATTTTCACTGACTTGTTTAGGCGTTGTTTTGCCTTGTTGGAGCAGGTCAAAGGTTGGTTTGTCAATGATTTTGGATTCATACAGGGAATCTGCTGGGATGGGAGCTCTGAGTCCCTTGAAGCTGGACTTTTCTTGTTTCTTGGCTTCTTTCTCATCTACAACTGTGATAATAATCTTAATTATCTTTTCAATTGTAATTTTTCCTGACCTAAACTGTCTGAGCAGATCAAGTCTCTGTTCCTCAGTAAGGTATTCAGAATTGATAATTTCCCAGAGGGTAATTTTCCTGCCCTTAAATGGTCCAGTGTTGAGTTCCACAGTAGCCTGAGTCATAGCCTCTTTGGTCTGGGCTTCACTGTATGCTGGTTCTTCCTTAGCATTGATTGCTTCATCAGAAAGAGGCAGGAGCTGCAGACCAGTTTTCTTGTCAGTGACACATCTTTCAAAGAGCTGTGAGTATGTGACATTCTCTTTTTTGTTGGGATCAAAGAAGCATTTAGTTTCATCAGTAGGATTACTCAGAGCCTGCTTCATTTCATCATCAAAGTAGTTTCTCTTGCAAGCCACATCATGAGGAATACGATGGCTCTTTACTGGATCTATGATGCCACCAGTGGTCATTTGGGCATCGAGTAAGCGGAGTCCTTGTTCTTTAGGTATGAGATCTTTTTTCATTGCTTGGAACAGAGATACAGTCTTTCCAGTGTATGGATCTCTGTAGCCTGTAACAGCTCTTTCTGCAGACAGAAGCTTTTCATGCAGCTCGGGACCAACAACGCCTGCTTTGACAGCTTCATCAACAGTATACTTCTGATTATGAACTGGGTCAACCACATAGCCTGTTCCTGCTTGGGCTTCAAGCATGTTCAAGGCAGGCCCAGGCCTCATCATGTCCTTCTTCATGGCTTGGTAGAAGGACATTGTCTCCTTAGATGAGTCAATGACTACACCTGCAATGCAGTTTGTACCCTTCAGTGATTTGTGGACAGGCTCCATTTCAGACACCTCATTGACGGTCATTTTGCCATTGTGCAATTTGTTGTACAGATCTTTATCAAGGATTTTGGATTCCAGGAGCTCAGTAGCAGGAACAGGAGCTCTCAGACCATCAAAGGTAATTTCATTTTTCTTCTCTTTTTCCTCAGTGACAGTGATCACGATCTTAATGATCTTTTCAATTGTGATTTTGCCCGTCTTGTACTGGCGGAGAAGGTCCTTCTTCTGGTCTTCAGTGAAGTATTCTGAGTTGATTATCTCCCAGATGGTGACAGTCTTTCCCTTGAATCTACCAAATGGCACAGACACAGTTGTTTTACTGAACACATCCTTGGTCTCTTCCTCTGTATATATACTAGAGCACTGAGCAGCTTTGTCTGTGATTGGCAGGAGTAACAGACTAGTCTCAGGGTCAGTAGTGCATCTTGCCATTAACTCAGAATATGTCAAAGGTTCCTGAGTGCTGGGGTCAAAATATCCTTTGGTGTCATCTGTGGGTTTCTCCATAATCTTATTCATTTCTGTATCATAGTGTCCTTGTTTATAGGCTGTTTCATTGGGCACGCGGTGACTGTTGATGGGGTCGATGATGCCACCAGTGGCAAGCTGAGCCTCAAGGACTCTGATTGCATGATCATGTTCTATTAGCCCCTTTTTCATGGCTTCAAAGACCGAGATCTTTCCACCAGTGTATGGATCTTTGTAGCCAACAACAGCCCTCTCAGCTAAAAGCATTTTGTTGTGCAGTTCTGGGCCAATCAATCCTTCTTTGACAGCCTCATTAACAGCAAGTTTCTGGTTCTTAATGGGGTCTAACATGTAGCCTGTGGCTGCTTGTGCTTCAAGAAGGATCATGGCTGTGCCAGGGGTAATCTTCTTCTCTTTTGATGCTTGATAGATTGACATTTTTTGATTAGAAGGTGTCAAAACACCAGCAATGGGATTCTTTCCTTTGAGAATTTTTTTTAGATTTTCAGTCTTGCCTAGCTCTTGAACAGTGGTTTCGCCATTTTTCAGTTTATCATAGTCCTTCTTTGGCAATAGACCAAGGTCATGAAGTCTGCTTGCAGGTACTTTATCACGGATGCCGTCAAAAGCCAACGGATCTGACTGCTTGTCCATACCATCTACCACGTCACCAGCATTTTGACCATTGTATACTGTCCTTGTTTTCTCAATTGTTGTTACATGGATAATCTCTTTGTGAGGGACTTGATCAGTCTGAATATCAACTGCTCTTGTGTGCTGGTCTTTTTGGGCATCCTCAAGCTGCTGTAACTTCTCACGTAATTTCTGGTTCTCATCTGCCAGAACCCTTTCCTGCTCTAGTCTCTGCCTCTCCAGTTCTTGCATTTCTTTTTGCTTTTTAAGCATCTCGTCCTCAGCCTCTTTCTGTTTACTGAGGGCTGCATCCATGGTAGCCTGGAGTTTCTTTTTCTCCGCCTCCATCTGCTGTTTCTGGCGTTCCTGCTCGTCTTTGAGAGCCTTGGCCTTTTTCACTTCCTCTTCAAACTGGCTCTCCAGCTTCTTTTTCTCATCTTCAATTAGCTTCTCTTTCTTTAACAGCATCTCCTTTTCTGTCAGGAATGTCTGTTGGAGGACGGTCTTCTCGTGCTCGATTTGTTTCTGCTGTGCATCAGCCATCTGACAGAAGAAAAAGAGAAAGAGATAAGTTACAATTTGTTTATAGTTGTGACACCGAACGCTGCATTTTTTAAAAAAATTTTGTTTATTAAATTTGTAAAAAATTTACACAATGCACTCTGCTTATGCTTATGGACCAAAATACTAAATTGCATTATAATATGTGTGTTTTTCTGTGTTTGTTTGTTTTTTAATGATGTTTTTTTAGACAGGTGTTTATATATTTTTAGTTACTGTTTTTACAAGATTGTGGGAAAGAAATTTAAGTGTTAACTGTCACTACTTAACTAGCAATTATGTAAAAATTCACACCGGATATGAGAAATGTCTTTGGCATATTTACTCTGCATTATGAAGCAATCAGTCTGTCTCAGTTTGTTATAGGATTACGGAAGCTTTTAGAAATGAACAACACTGTAAGGATATTTTGCTTTTTGTGGTAACAATGGAAAAATTAGTAATAAATCTTATTGCAGATTATGGTGAATGCTGTTTGATGCATTGATATGGTGCTGGTTGCTCTCGTTATTGCATTACTTCTGTAAATGAGCTTATCTAATAACAGTACATCTTGGTAAAGAACTACTTCATACCGCACAAGGTGGATTGCCCATAATGACACTGAAATCCACACATATCACTACCAAAGCATGATGATGGGCAGATGCATATGCAGTTACATCTCAGCCAATTGTTGTTTGAGCTTGCTGGACACGAGAGGTGTCACATTAAATGTGTACTGATGATTATCATATTTAATAAATATGGCAATAATGCATATAATATAAATCCTTTGTACAGTTATGGTTATAGACCTCACTGAATTTGAGTTTAATTAATTATTGACAGATTTTTTTTAAATTTTTGTGAAGATATCGCAATATTATTATTATTTTTAGTTGTTTTTTGTTTTTTTTTCTTGGCCACAATAATCATTGAAGAACTGATATTAAGACAACCCTCTGAGGCCTTATGTCTATTATGGTGGAGACCGTTGCACAAATACTTTATGGACGTTTGCATTTCTCAACACAGCATTCACAATGAATCCTATACTATGACAAATGGATGAAAGTAACTTTTTTCCTAATCGCAAATGAGCCAAAGTATAATCGAATCTATTTGGAGTTCAGGCAAATCTTTTCTGTTGCTCAAATTGCTGAACACCTCATCTGATTTTCAAACTGATTTTCTAATTTTCATTTTGTTATGAGCTGAGCAATACACGAGTTTGGAAACTGAAAGAAAAATGAAGCATTCCATGATATGAGTGGACATTCAGGATGTATTCTGCATGAGCACAGTGCACTGTAAAAAAATTAAATCATACTCAGTGAAAAATATGGTTTCATGATTAGTGTAATCAGAGAAAGGAATAGAGGAAACTTGAAAGTGAGTTAGCTTTTTGATAGAGTTAACAATGACATAAGCTTCTCTGTTATGCCATTTTTGACACAATACCTCTTTAGACTTATTTTGAAGTTCTTCAGCCTCCTTTTTCAGTCTAGACTTCTCGTTCTCTAGGTCTGCGATAGCTTTGCGTAAATCATCAGCCTCTTTGCTGGTATTTAGTCTCTCAACTTCCAGTCTTTCCACTACAGTTATTTTTTCTTTGGTAGCAATTTCAGTCTCATGGAGACGGGCAGCAACCGAATCAGCTTGTTTCTTGAATTTTTTAGCCTCTTCTTCAGCTTTGGCCTGGGCTTCGCTGAGCTGAGAAACCTGAAGTCTGAGTTTTTCTGCTTCAGCTATGATCTCCAATTGCCTTTTCCTCTCTGCTTCCAGTGATTTATGGTATTCCTCCGTTTCCTCCTCCAGGCGCTGCTGCATCAGTTGTTTATCCTCCAGCAGCTTTTGTGCCTGCTCCTGAGCCAAGTCTTTCTGCTTCTGAAGCATGTCTGCCTCAACTCTGAGCCTGGATGCTTCTTGAATTGCTTGCATTTTCTCTTTGAGCATTTTCTCTGCAAGTGCTCGTTGCTGATTAAGGTCGTCTTCTGCAATCTGTCTCAAGCGTGCAGCCTCTTGGGCTTCTACACTAAGTCTAGCAGCGTCCTCTGCAAGCTTTTTCATATTCTCAGCCTCGTCAGCAAGGAATTTTTGTGTGTTATCTTTGTCTTTCTTAATCAGACGCTGATTTTCCTCCTCAATTTTATTTTTCAGTTTGAGCAGTTGCTCCATCTGAATCTTGACTTTGAACAGCTCCTCCTCCACCTGGGCCCTTTGTTTGACAGCATCATCAACCTCGTCTTTCAGACGCTGCAGCTCGTCATCCAGGACAGATTTTTGTTTATCAGTTTCATCGAGCTTAAGCTTAACCTTTGTGAGCTCTTGCTCCACTTGGAACTTCTGTTTTAATGTTTGCTCAGCCAGTTTTTTATGCTTTGCCATTTCAGCATCAGCTTGCTGCTTCTGCTTGAGTGCTGCAGCCTCAGCTTGGGCTCGTTTGGCAGCTTCAAACTCAGCCTCCTTCCTTAGTCGCTCGGCGTCTTCCTGAGCTTTGGCTTGGTGTGCAGCTTCTTCCTCTGCAGCCGCTTTTTGTCTTTCTGCCTCCTCTGCTTGGTGACGAAGGAGAGCTGCTTCTCTTTCCGCCTTCTCCTTAGCCTCCTCTGCCTCTTTGGCAAGCTTCTTGGCTTTCTCATACTCTTCCTTAAGCTTCTTCTGCATGATGCTGTCTTCCTTCTGCTGGGCAAGGACACTTTGAACTTGCTCCTCTGCTGCATTGCACTTCTGGGCTGCTTGTTGGGCGACAACAATCTGTTTTTCTGCTTCTTTGTCAGCGTCATCTTTCTGCTTTCTGGCTTCTTCTGCTTTTTTCTTCAGACGTTCAAGCTCTTCTAGGGCTGCCTGACGCTGCCTGGCTGCCTCTTCCTCTGCAGCAGCGATCTTCTTAACCTTGTCCTCTGCTTCCCTCCTCTTATTCTCCTCCTCAAGGGCAAGCTTCCTCATTTTCTCTGCTTCTTCTTCTGCTCTGATCTTGCTTTGTTGAGTTTCATCTGCAATGTTTTTCAGTTTGTTCAGTTCCAGCTCCAGATCAAGTTTTCCAGATGAAGCCTTTTCAAAGTTGAGTTTAAGAATTCGTATTTCTTCTTCGACAACTCGCCTCTGTTTGAGGGTGTCATCCACTATGGCTTTTTGCCTTTCCATTTCTGCCTCAGAGGATTTTTTGAGTTGCACAATCTTTTCCTCAATGTCTTGCTTGTGCTGGTTGGCCTGGTCTTCAAGCGCTTTCCTCTGGTAAGCCTCATCCTCAGCTTGCCTCCGAAGTCTCTCGTTTTCTGCCTCCTTCTCTTTCAGGGCAATTTCAGCCTCTGTTTTTAAACGAGTGGCGTCACTGATTGCAGCCAGCTTCTCTTTGAGAATTCTCTCAGCCTCTGCTCTCTGGCGAGCTGCCTCTTCCTCAGCAATCTGCCTCTGGTGCTTGGCCTCCTCTGCAATGGCTCTAAGCCTGCTTGCCTCCTCAGCAAGGTCCCTCATTTTGCCGGCTTCTGCCTCAAGAAGTTGCTTGCTCTTCTCTGTATTGGACATGGATTCCCTCTCTGCCTTAGTCTTCAGCTGAACGAGTACATCCATTTCACTCCTAACTTTGGCCAGTTCATCTTCTAGCTGTTTCCTTTGTTGCTGAGCTGCAGCAACTTCATTCTTCAGGCGGTAAAGTTCATCTTCAAGGAGGGATCTCTGCTGTTCTGCATTGTCAAAGTCTGCCCTAAGTCGAATGAGCTCCTGCTCGGCAGTGAGTTTCTGCTGAGCTGTGCTCTCAGCTACCTTCCTCTGCCTCTCAAGTTCTTCTTCAGCCATTTCTTTCTGCTTCAGGGCTGACTCCTCAGCTTTGGCTCTCTTTTTAGCTTCACGCTCTGCCTCATCCTTTTGTTTCTCAGCGTCCTCTTGGGCAAGGGTCTTTTTGTGAGCTTCTTCTTCGGCCTGCAGTCTCAGACGAAGAGCCTCGTTAGCTTTCTGCCTCCATTTCTCCAGCTCTTTTTCTGCCTCTTCCCTGGCATTTTCCGCATCTTCCTGTTGTTTCTGGAGGCGTGCCGCTTCCTGTTGCAGCTGAAGGACAGCGCCATGTTCCTGCTTGAGTGATTCTTCCAACTTTGAGGTCTTTTCTGCAAAAGACATGTGTTTGCTGTGGAGTTCAGCAGCAGCACTTTTCTGTGCAGCCGCATGAGCAACCTTGATTTGTTTTTCCTTTTCAACCTCTGCTTGCTTCACTTGTCTTTCAGCCTCCTCGGCCTGCATCCTGAGTTTTTCAAGGTCCTCCAGAGCTTTTTGTTTTTGTCTAGCAGCTTCTTTCTCTGCCTCAGATTTGCGCTTGAGTTCCTCCTCAGCCAGGCGCTTCTTCTGGGTCTCTTCACTTACTTGCTTACGGAGCTTCTCAGCCTCATCTTGGGCGGCCTTTCTGAGTTTTTCTGCTTCAGCTGCTCTATCGCGCAGTTGTTTGAGCTCAGATTCTGCAGTAGACTTTTGTCTTTCTGTTGTCTCAAGTTGGATCCGGATGAGATGGATTTCCTCCTCGATCTTAGTCCGGCTTTGAAGCGCTTCATCTACCTGATGACTTTTGTCCTTGATTTGCTGCTCTGAGAGATTTTTGAGCTCCTGCAGTTCCAGCTGGATGTTGGACTTTTGCTTCTCTGCATCTACAGCAGCAATTTCTCTCTTGCTTACTTCTTCCTGCATTTTGAGCTTCAGCTCTCGAGCCTCTTTCTCAGCTTTGGCAATAGCCTTTGCGTGCGCTTCAGCTAACTGCTTCTGTTTGTCTAACTCTGCCTGCATCTCGGCCATTTTTTTCCGCTCTTCCGCTTTGAGTTTCTCTGCAGCTTTCTGCATTAGTGGAAGCAAATGGTAAAGAAAGGATTATAATCAAGCATGACAGGTTAAAGATAATACATTACATTAACCAGCTCAAAGCAGTGTGGATTAAAATTGTAATCACAGCCAAAAAAACACACACTGCAATAAGCAACTTAATGTACTGTATTACCCAGGCAATGTTAATGTTAAAATTAGCTTAGTTAAAGATCATTCAGTAGTTGCAAATTAGATGCACATTCATCAAAGTGATGTTAAATTCACGATGCAATTAAAATGATTCAGATGGAAATGGATCTATTAATGCATGGAAACAAAAATCACTTCACAACACAGCAAGAAAAACATGGCATGCAACTGTAGCTGAAAAAGTAACTATCGCAAACTGTATTATTATATTTTATTATGTTATTATGTCATAAAAGTTGATCAGCCAAATTATTTAAACTAGTACTATAAAATAGTACAATGTACTGTGTGTGTATTCCCCACACTTAACTATAGAATCACTGAAACACATCTTCCATGCAGATGTGTTAACCAGGATGTCATTTACGGTGGGCTTCTGTTTCACATGTTTTCTGCATTTGAAATTTTCTGTGAGAAAAATGAAGTAACGTTTGCTGAAATTGTTCCATGTTAGAATATTCACACCATTCTTTTACTATCTCGTCCCATGCACTGGGGGGTTCTTTAAATCACTATTTGTGACAAAACGGAGAAAGGAAAGGAAAAAGTCAGTGATAACAGTCTCAAGTTAACTCAGTGTACGTTAGGAAGCCCGCTTATGGTTGTGATAAGTTTAGGAAAAGCTGTAAATGCACAGATTGAACTGTTAGTAAGGATATTAGAGACTTTGGGACAGTATGAATAGCTGCAGTATTTATATGAAGAATGGAGTGAAAATAACTATGCAATGGAAAGTCAAAATGGAGTTTGACAGAGATGTTAGGATGATGGAGGGAATGCAGTAGGAAGGTGCCTGAAACACTGAATAATTTACCTCTTTAATGCACAGGTTAAGCATTCATCATGGCAAAGCACTGGCAAGCAGTTAAGAGAGGCAAAGAAACAAACAAAACACCAGGGTTAGAAAATAATGTAACACTTTAAAGTTGTGTTACTTTAGAAAAAGAAAGAGCGCGCTCAAGACCGTGATAACCAGGCTGTACCGTAGAATCACAACTTTGGGTTTAACCCAAGGAGATAACGTGATCGGTGGGTCAAGGGAGAAAAGGAAGCTTGAAAAGAGTGAAAGAAAGAACCCCTTATTCCAAATCTACAAATGACACGGCACACAGAATGGATGGAAATGGAGAACCTAATGCATTCTAGGTTCACTCCTTAGGAGTCACAATGGTCTCGACTTTGATACCGCAGTCACGTGAGTGGAAGCAAACTCAAACCTTATGCAGTGTTTATGTTCGCAGGGATTACTTTTAATACATTTAAATCTTCTTTAAATCCCTACTAAAGCACTCACCCTTACTGAATGCATGTAATATGCTCCATGAAATGAGTTTCCACTAGGTAAAAGGTCAGCTACAGCAGGCCAGTGCTTCATGCATAACCAGTGTAAAGGAACTATTTGTCACCTGTACATTAAATACAATGTATATATGTGCTTGGGTATGTGTGCATAAGACACACAAAGAGAAGTGCGTGCTTGCGTGCATGCATGTAGGTCGGTGACCGGCGGCTTCTCTTCTATGTCGGTTTGATTGGTTTGTTAGGTCAATGTTAGAATTTAGTTTGTCTGGGATCCTCAGCCCGGTGTCACGCACCTCCTCGTCCTCCAAGCGGCGCTGCGTGTCGGTGATGAACTTGATGTACTGACTAGTCAGAGTCATCAGTTCGCTGTACCGGGTCCTCAGTGTTACATACTGATGAAGGAGAAAGAGAAAGAAATAGCTAACATTTAGAAATGTCCCCGCTTCAGGAATATTTTTTTCTTTGGGACAGTGGTTAACGGTTTTCCTTCAATTAAAAAATATTCACTTTTTTCTAGAGATGATTTCCCGTATTGGTCTTCATAAACTCACCTCCTGAATGATGTTGTCAGAAGCTGAATCCAGTTTGGTTTTCTTCAGGGGAGAGACGAGAGGTTCCACCTGAGCTTTGTAGGCGACCAGCTGGAGCTCATAGTCCTATTGGCATAAAAAAGAAAAAAAGATTACAGATTGTTTCTGTAAATGTTCAGAACTGCAGTATTCACCAAAACAAAACGTGCAAACAGGTGTTATTTCAGGCTCACCTTGATGGTATCAATGTATGCTTTAGCATATTTCTGACATTCATCGACTTTGTCTTTGTTCTGTTCAATCTCCTCCAGCAGTTTCTGTTTTGAAATAAAAAAAAAAATGGTCCAAATAAAAGTTAAGCGCTGTCGGTTCACATGAAAACAATGCTGTTAATATCAAAGTGTAGAATATACCTTCTCCTGGGCAAGTTGCTCCTTGAGCGTTTTGCTGTCAGTGATGGGCACAGCCTGGATCTTCTCCTGCCTTTGCTTAGCATCGGCAATCCAGCTGATTAGCCAATCATAGCTCTCTCGATAGTAACCAAGCTGTCGGCCGAGCTGCTCCAGCTCTCTCTGGCGAAGGTCAATCTGGGTGAACACGGCCTTCCAGCGGTCCTGGAGGCCGGACAGCTGCTGGCGGAAGTGGTCAAGCTCAACGTCGCGCTCGCTGTGCACGCGAGCCATTTTGTCACTCGCGGTAGAGGCTTTCTTCATCTCTTCTTCCAGGGAATCAAACACTGGCTGTTCGCCTTCAGCTTCAGTGCGCATTTTCTGCAAGTTTCACACAAAAAACACCAGTAAACACTGAGCAAATCAAAAGAAAGCTAACCTTCTATAAAGTATGACTTTTGTTTCTTTAGCTTACACAGAAGCACTTGGCAGTAATTCCTTGTAACGTGTAAAATATCAGTAAAAACATTGTTTACCTTAAGCTTTGCTCTGTAAGCTTCCACTTCCTTGATATCACTTGGCACAGTGTGAACTTCACGCAGGCAGTCCTCATACTGCTTGAGAACACCTTCAGCACCTTGTGTGTTGCGGATGACCATTTCCACAGTCTTTAGCCTGAGACAAGGCGCAATAAATGAATTAAGGAAATCTAAGTGCATTAGCAAACAGTGCATCTTCTCTTTGCAATTAGTTGTTGGGGACTTACTTCTCAAGATAAACAGAGGAGAGCATGTGGGCATGATCCATCTTCTGTACAGTGAGGTCAAGCTCTGACCGCAGCACAGGAGCTGAGGCAGAAGGCTGAGGGGAGGCCAAGACTTCTTGTGTCTTAACAGACACTTTATCAAGGTCCTTCTTAAGGCCGTCAAGCTCTCCCTGGTCTTTCTATACAACAGAGAAGACAAGTGTGAAGAACAAAAAATAAGCCCCAAACAAATCCAAGCCAGCCTACTATGAAGAGCAGACTGCAAAAGAAAAAGAACATTTGAAATTTAAATTAGCCTACGCTGGAGTTCTCTTTGATCTGAATCAGCCAAAGGCACCGATCAAGTTTTAAGTCTTGGAGGTACCAGTGGCACAAGGGAGAAGTTTCCCTTCTAGGTTTTCTGCTATAGTTAACGACTTTATGGCTCAATTTAACCAAACCCAACTAAAACAACGTTTTTGTTTTGTTTTGTTTTTTTGCTGAAAGCCCTAAAGGCGAACTTCACTTACTAGCAGAACTGTACAGTTGTTGCGTGCCAGCTCTCACTGGATTTAATATAAGCTTTTAAGAGCTTAAAGCAATTGCAATTCTCTGCTGTATTTCCACACTTCAAGGATTGCAGCTCAGTCATGCATCCCTCCGCCCTGCTGCATGGATTCTGGTTCACTTACAGTAGCTACTTTTGTTTCTCATCATAGATCAGTTTTTTTATTTGTTATTTTATAACCACAGCATAGCTCTTTTTTTATTATTATTATTTGATGCCTAATTTCCATTTCTGCAGAGAACACATTTAAGTTTTAGTTGGGTACCTTCTGCTCCGTGGTCTTCTGAATGCACTCTTTGAGGGGCTCTTTTTCCACCGGTTTGCGAATGCGAGCCACAGTCCGAGCCTCACAGTCCTCTATACGCAGACGCAGGTCCTTCAGCTCAGAGATGTAGTTCTTACACAGAGTCTCGTTCTGCTGACCTGTGTGACGATATTTGCGTTAGTTTAGAAAAGCAGGAATAGAAAGAAAAAAAAAAAAGATTTGGCATATTATAGCGTGACACATGCTAAGATGTCATGTTTATGAACAATTAATGCTGCCCAGTGTTACATTTTAATGTTTTCTATGAACTGTCACAACTTCCATGCAGTTCTTCATTTATATAATGTCTAAAACACACACGCGGCTCCAGCTACATCTATAGCATACACTACATATGCATTTTCTATACGAGTACCTAAAATCAGAGCACATGTTCTACTTGGTGCAGAGGTGCCACAAAAAATGCTTCTTGGGAACCAAAGCGACATGCAGTCACACACGACTAAACACAACCGGTGTGTTTGCAACATTCCATCAAAGGCTCGAAGGCGTGTACACCTATTAGTTTGGTGAGCTGTGGCTTTGGCTTGCTTTAAGTCACTCACCTTTGAGCCTAACAACCATTAATCCTGAAAAGTGAATTGACAGTTACACACTGTACAGTTGCTGTACACTTACTGCACGTTAACCTTGGGAAAACTGAGAATCATTAAAGCCAGTTTGCTGTTCGGGGATCGGATCTCACCTTTCTCCATGGAGCGAAGCAGGTTGTCGAAATGCTGGGTGGACTTGGTGTATTCGCCCTCGATCTGCATGCGGTCATCGGGGCCGAAGAGCTGCGAGTCCTGGCTGTCACGCATGAAGTCCTGGTAGTGAAGCTCCAGATTCCTCATGATCAGCCGGTACTCTTCTGGCTTCATGGTCTTTAACTGCACACAGTGGCGTTAAAGAGGGGAAATTAGGAGATGGGACTTGCTCTCCTACATTATTGTTAAAGCACAAACAAGGCCCCTTTTGTTGTTTACTCTAAGCTAAGCTTGGTACACACACTGACAACTAATTATCTTGTGGTAATGAAATTTATAATTCTACACAATAAAGCCCCGTGGTTTGCCAGCTCTACACATTTCAGGGGAGAGATCCTTGGTTTTTATTATGTGGGGGAGGGGGGAGTTATTAGTACTAACCGTTGTGATGTTCCAAGAGCGTATCTGTGTGTAGTCTCTCATCAGGTACTGCCATGACAGCAGACTCTTCATATCTATATGGAGGATCTGCCACATGGACACCATCTGCTGATGACCTGCATCCAGACTGCAGCGGGAAAAAAATGCAAATTATGGGAGAATTAAGAAACAAACAAATGCCACCGCTGACATTATCAAGCATTCGATTTCAGAGATTTGATTAATTAAAGGCGAGACTCTATCGCTGTCACACAGGGGACTGATTTTGTATTCTCACCTGGACACGCTGTCCACAGCCTCCTTGTTGACTGGAGGTACAATGAAGCAGACGGACGGCACCATCGCCTCGTGTCCAGAACGGTTCAGGACGTTCCACTTGAAGGGCTGAGAGTTGTTGAGGAGCGCACACTCGTCTCCTTTATGGACAGTGATCTGAAAAAGAACATATTAGGACATAGGACATATTAAAGAAGGCATACTCGGGATCTGTCACAATTATGATCACGCTGGTGAGCGATTACGGATCTCTACAGGTGTGATTAATCTAACCTCCTGCTGCTTGAAGTCACAGACAGCCTGAATGGGCAGTTTGCCTTTGATGGAGGTGGTGGGGTTTCGTGGTTTCAGCTGGATGATGGACCTGGATCTCTTGTTCAGGCCGGTCACCAGAGTCTTGAATTCATTCAGCTGTTCTTTCTCCTCCTGTTGAAAAGAAATGTGCACCATATTACAATAAAAGAAAAAAAAAAGACCCCCCTTGATCCTCTTTTTTTTTTAGAATGCTGTATGTGTGGTACGACGCGTGTGAACATGTACGCACCACAGCATCCTGCAGCAGATCCTCCAGGCGTGTGGCTGTTGTAGAGCGATCACAGCTGTATTTCTTTTTCATGTTCTCTTGCATTTTCTTCATCTGGTCTTGAGCCTCTTTGACGTCAGCAAAGAACTGTAGAGGAGGAGATCGCACGAGGCACAGAATTTATTTATTTTTTTTAATCTATGAATACGAGGGGATGATTATCATTGAGATATATATTCATTAATGTCCCTGTTCCATACCTGGTAGTAGGCTGTGTTTTCTTTGAGATGAGCTTCTATACAGCAGCACAGCTGGAGGATCCAGCTCCACTGAGTCTGCAGGGCAGCTGTGAAGGCCTGGTAGAGATCAAGAAGCCATGATGACTGACAGCTTGGGAGCATTTAGGTTCATGTTCTGCATGCAGATGGCTTACTGTTTAGCTGGATTTACTGCTGTAATTACCTCAACTGTCTTCTTGCCAGGATGTCCATCCCTGACAAGTTGGTCTCCCATGGCCTGGAGGTCATTGACCTTCTTCTCCCTCAGCTCCAGCTCCCGCATGAGACCCTGAAGAGTTGAAAGGATGCAGTTAATGATCTGCTTATTTATTGAACATCTGTCAGTGAATCTACATGGCTGAATTAGGAGATTTATTTTTGTGTGTGTGTGTGAAATTTTCAGTCTGGTTCTACTTCTTAAACGCACCGAGTAATTATCTTTCTTAGCTGTCATGTTAGTGTTCCTGTCACTCCAGTCAAAGTTGACTTCTTCCTCTTCTTTGTCATTTAACCACATCAGTTCTTTAGTGGCAGCACTGACGAAGGCATGTAGTGAATCCAAATTCCTTAGGCGGGACTTGGAAGAGTTCTGAGAAAAAAAAGAGGTAAATATTTACAGCTGATTAAGAAACGTGCATCCTAATATTCATATCCATAACCTTTTTGTGTAGAATACATAAAATCTGAAATATTATTATTTATGAATACTTACCAGTAGTTTGCCATACTGAAGGTCCAGTTTTCCCAGGTATTCTCTGTATGTGCCCTTGCTGACAGGAGATAACTGGCTCTGTTGTACATGAAAAATGCAAAACACTATTAAGCACCAGGGAACCATTTATCTACTTAAATTAGGTCATTTCTATTAAAAGTTTGTGTGGATTTTTCAAAGGTCAGATGGGGTCACTACCTCATCAGCCCTGGCCCGTTCAATTTTGGATTTGAAGTCCTCCACGGTCTGATGCAAACCTCTGTGGCTGCCCAGCTGGGACTCCACAGAGGGCAGATCAGATCCCCACTCAGCGTTATCAATGCGACGTTGGTTCTCCTCCACCCAGGCCAAAAGGTCTTGGACATAACGCAGGGTCACGTCATCCAACTCAGGCCGTGCCTTGATGGTGGTCTGCTGGACGGTCTGGGTCATTGGGATCTGGGCGGTAGTCACGGCAGACTTCAGACGAAGGTTGTAATCGCTGCGCAAGTTCACCAGGCGCTCATGGAGGCGGTAAACTCTGTCAATTAAAAAAAAGAAAGAAATCACACACATGCACGCACAAAGGTGTTAGCTGACAATGGCCTTGCGTTTCAGCATCCTCTTTTGATAGCTGAGAGGAATTCAGCATCCATACAGCACCCACCTGCGGTACATCTGTTCAGCCTGAGGGTGGCGCCCATCCTTGAGTACCTGCACGTCATTGAAGAGCAGGCGAATCATGTTGTCTGCCTTGTCCAGCTCCCGCTCCACTTCTGCTGTGTGCTGAGCTGGTTTCCCTGCGTTCAGCAGACGAATGTCCTGGAGGAAAAACGATAAATCTTAGCCTTCTTTTTCAAGCTGGTCACACACATTAGGATGAACACATTTCTGTGACTTTACTTTTGTACACTAAAATCAGTTGTTTCTGGATTTCCTGTTTGTGAAAAGGACTCACCGTCTGCAGCAGGGTCTCCAGGCGGGCGAGCTGATCATCACACATTACTGAGTCCTTCTGGACTTTACCATAAATCCTCTGTAGCCTCTCAAGTCTGGACAAGATCAATAGAATTGAATTAAATCAAGGAAACAAAGATAAACTGTCCTCCCATACTATTTGATAATCAAACACCTATCACGCAACACAAGCCAAAGCTCACAACAAAAGCTTCGCAACACTTACGGGACCCTGCGTCGCAGCAAATATTCCAGTTTGTGAGGGTCAGTCACAAAAGCCATGTCGCATTTCTTCTCAACAGATTTTAATTCAAGCTATGAAAAAGTTGGCTCTTCTTGGTTCTCGCACGCCCTTTACTCCGCCACGTACGTGCTCAGAGGGGGACAAAGAAGTCCAGTCTGTCCATCCAGTCATTCCACATCCCAGAAAACGACATAAACAAGCCTGCGAGACGGCAACATGACGGGTCTGTCTTGTGACACGAAACCATCCCATTTTGTCCCAGGCGTGACACAACGCGGCTCTAAGTGCACGAAAGTGCACAGTTTTCTCATAGCTAATTACGTCTTTATGTGCGTCCAGTTATGGGCAACACAACTCTTTTATCTCATTATAGGCCGACCCACAAAACCAGGAAAATGCTCTTTGTTTTGGCTACTTTCAAGCATTAGAGGCAAAATGTGCTAAATAAATTGGGTAAATATAAACCTCAGAAGGTAAAATAAGTGTAGTTATTTATTTAATTATTCACATTTTAACAGATAATGACGTGTAAAAGATATTATTATTATTCTGCCATTCCCTCGTGAGCAGGACTGCTGAATTCAATAAAGCTAAAGACACTCGCTGCCGTTTGTCAATTGTCATGAAAAGCCTTTGATGAAATTAGATACATCTTGTTTGTGTCTTAAGATTCTCTTTACTAGTCTATGATTCTATTTCTGTTCCGGTTGAAAATATCATGATGTTAGCTCAGGCTATATGAGCGGTCAGGTCCTCTACCAGGATTTAACCGTAGCTTAGTTCTTTTCCCAAAGCAGCAAACTCATTCATGTTTTTGTTCCCGTTCTTCACGTAAGTGTTTTATTTAGAACTTATATTTATATTTGTGCATTCTTCTTTGCAAGGCTGACAATTATCATCAAAAGTGATCACAATAATCGTATATTTTATAAATCCCAACCTCTCAAACTCTATTCTGAGGAGCCGTTCTCTCTCAAGGATGGCCACGTGGAGTCGACCCCATTCTTTCTCCACATCGATGGGATGGTAGCCTGGAGGGACCTTGACCTGACCAGCTTGCACAGCACTCTGTATGTGGAAGCAGAAAGCATTTAGTTGTTATGCATTGGTATAACATTACCGAAATAGAATGCAGCATATTAAATGAAACGATGCAAAGATAGCTTGCCTCAAAGGACTGGTAGATGTGTTTGGAGCGGCTCTTGTCTCCCTCTTTCACTGGCAGCTCCGTCTCTTTGAACTTCAAGAACTGGCGCCAAAGAAGCTAAAGGGAAAAAAAATTCACAAAGGAATTTTTTTATTGTTGAATTTGATTTTCCTTTATTCATTCAAATAATTATAGTTTCCCCAAAAAAACATCTGCAAGTTCCTAACCCTCGTAATGTCCTGGGGTCTTTTTAGACCCAACTGAAATCTATTGCTATCAAAATATGTTTCATCAAATGATCTGAAAATAAGAGAAACGATGTGCTTTGTGATTAGAATCAATTTGAAGCAATTTGATTGAATTTAGCATTTTTATTGAATTTAATAACATCTGTTCTAATATAGGATGGTGAAACTTTGATTTTTCTGTGTGAAATCCCAATTATGCAATATTCAGAGCACTCTATGAAAAATTCTCAGTACTATGAGTAACACATCCTTTTTGACCAGCATACAGTGCGGTGATACATCCTCTGAAAACAATATTCCCCCATCCCCGTGACCAGTGTAATTTGATTTAACCCCATAAAAAGACACTTAATTTTACTGCTTCAAAGTGCCGAAATTAATTTGGTTTAGTGTTTTTTTTAAAAACAAACAAACACCCAAGCCTTCTACTTTCAATAAAGATATTCTACTAATGATTTACCTTCAAAGAAATGTAGAAAAATCCTAAAGTCACGCTATGCTTTTGTAAAGGGAGTACTGACAGGGAGTGGTGATCCTCCTGAGGATTAACTCAAGCATCAGCTGCCTTGTGGCTGTCTTTTCTCAGCTCCAGCACTGCCCCACCTTCAGTACAGCAATGCTTGTGAATATACTGTATTTGACTATCTGCCCACAGCCTGATATTATGTAAGCATGTTCTTTGATCCAATAATGGGCGTCTGCAAAAATAATCGCACTTCTAACACAGGCCCTGTGTTCTAATTGTTTTTTAAGAACGCGATGAGAACTTTTTTGTGTATTTCGATACTGCTCAACTGCAAACAGGCTTCTAACAAAAACCCCTGTCCTGGAGAGGTAATAACTGCTCATCATTAGCACATCAGCTCACCTCTATCTCCTCGTAGCTGGCAGGAAACTTCCTCTCTTCGAAGATGGTGACATGGTGGCGGATCCACTGGAGCAGAATAGTCACCAGCTCGTAGTACTCCTGCCAGCGCAGCTCCAGCTCCTGCAGCCAGCACAGCAAAAACAGATAGCCGGGAGTTTAACAGCAAGAAACAGGAGGGCTGTTCTTCTCCTGCGTCTCCATTTTAGTTCACTCACACACCACCCTAAACTCAATTAGGTAGCAACAATCCAGGTCTTATTCGAGTAGACAAAGAAGCAGAGAGGAGAGGCTGTTAAAGTGGGGACTGGTGAAGGGGGGAAGTGGGAGAAGTGAGACAATGGTGGAGACAGAGAAGCATGTTTTTTTCAGATTACATGTACATGTGGTCATACCACAGGAGATTAATATGAATAAAAAAAATAAGCTCTCAGATGTGTTCATTAGTCACATTTAGATAGCTCAGCTTTAAAACGAGGACTTTGAATAAAGTAAAGGAGTTTGTGCGTTTGTGGAACCAACATGTTTTTCCATAAACACGCAATAAATCCTCTCTGTCGTGGTAGCTGTAAGCGCCACAGGTTATTCATTTCCTGCGACACTTTCACAAGACTTCAATTTGTCTTTGACCCATTCACAGCATAGGAAAAAAAAACAAAAGCTAATTTTAGGCACAGTCACAAGCTCTGCTTCACTTCTGATTAAATCTGATCAAGTGTTCCATCAGATCAAATTAGTTTCTCCACGTTCTGGCTTACACTGGTTCTCATGCCATCGTGTGCATCAGTGCGGGGCATGGCATCATACAAGGATGACACGTAAGTGATGATGGATTTCTCATCCGGGTGTGGGACATCAACATCTGAAAGGATACGGAAAATCGATGTTAGGTGTCGTTGCTGCCAGCAGTCGGTAAGGAGCAGAAATATTTCAGTCTCAAGAGCAGATTTTCTGGGTCTGTTTAAACCGATTTTTGACCACTTTTACCTTCAGGGTCCAGTAGGCGTGTCACACCCAAATCCCTCTCAGCCACATTGAAGGCTTGTTCTAGGTTCTCCAGGTTGGTCTGTCGATACACTTTGCCCATGTCGACGAGTCGGGGGCTGTGGAACACAAAAATGCAACTGATTACCCACAGGGCCAGTCAAACGTTCATGTGCACCTGCCTTTTTCTCCTCTGGGTGTTTGACGCCTTCTGGCAGATGTCAGAGCATCTATAGGTGGAATGTAATTTACAGAGCAGCTGACACAGTCGAAGCTGACATAAGTTAGGCTGGCAACGAGTCGCAGCTTGACTCCCAGAAGAGGCAAAAGTTCAAATCTCCAGAGTGCGGAGCAGGATGGGTGCACGCCTCGCCTTATCTATCATGCATGCACACCTCACCATTGCAAAGCTTTCCATCATAATAGCAGTTTTAAAAACATTTCCAAATCCACAAATTCAAGTAAGTAAATACAGTGTGTACAGATTCATACATATCTCTCATGGTTAGAGTGCTATGGCCCACGTTGTGTCCGTGCACAGGAGAAGACCCCACGTGACGGATTTCTCGAACACGGTATTGTTTTGTTGGTCTGGGTGGGCTGCTCATGCTCTGACCCTCTCTTCCCCGAAAGCTTCGGGACCTCCATCCTTGGCCCAGTTCTTCGCTGCTTGAGCGGGCCCCTGAGC
This sequence comes from Cichlasoma orientale, assembly GCA_034780415.1. NCBI lineage: Eukaryota > Metazoa > Chordata > Actinopteri > Cichliformes > Cichlidae > Cichlasoma > Cichlasoma orientale. The sequence continues at coordinate 111,686 of JAVDPK010001582.1, read as the reverse complement.
TATGAGAACCCCGCCCTGAGTCCCAGGAAGATCCCTCTGATGGGATATCCTCGCACAACATGACCACCCTGTTGTCCGCATCGCTGAAATTGCCCGACGAGCTACCGATGAAGCCCAGGCTTCCCTTCTTCTTTTTAGGCTTCTTCCTTACACCGAGCATTTTAATACCTATACGCAGGTCCGAAAGCTGTACTGATTGTAGCTGACGGGCATTAATTTGAGCAAATCTTTTTTAAGGCTCGCCCGTTGCGTGTAAATCCATTCTGCCTTTGTCTCGGGTGTCCATCATCTTCCGAGGATCTCCTTAATCCTTCCACAGTGATCCCGGCTCCTTGACCAAGTTTTTCGGCATCAAACGTAGATTCAGCCGTGGCTTTGCAAATCCACCGCACATGTACACAAAACCTGATCACTCTTGCGTGTGCCAGATTCTACACTAGATTACCCTGAGTTATGCCTCAGCACCAAGTAACATTACACTTTTCATGTAGCAGACACAGAGTGCTACAGTTACGCCCACACACCACTCCCCTGACCTTCATGAAAGGCAGCAATAAGCCGGCCTCAGCAGCCTCCTACAAAAGAAAAAAAAAGGGGGGGGGGGGGAACATTGCAGGTACAAGGGGAAGTTTAAGAAAACCTGCCCCTGCAAGCAGCTATTTTCTATTTCTAATAATGCCTCTAAAGAAATGCACCTTTCTCTTACGCAATGCAGCTTTTCTCCCGTTTGCACTCTGGACTTTGTATGAATACCACTGTCACAGAACCAACAAAATAGTTCACTTTATTCACAGATTTCCTGAGAAATGTACGCACGTTCATTTCCCAGGATAACACACAAAGCACCACTAATTCTACTGTGGAGACCCACAACAGCTTTGTGGGATGTGGCATATTTAGGGTTCAACAAAATGAGTTTCTGATTTAACTTTTCAAAGCTAGGTTCCCAACAATTTAACAAGCTACCTGCATTTAATATGGGAATTATCATCTTAACACACAACCAAAGTAGGTACAGAATTACTCAGAGCCAACACCTACCAGTGGTATTCTAAGCCTAAAGGCTTTGAATCTTCATGGAGACACATAAAGACACATTTTACTGAAGCAGCATGAGCATGTGTGGCGTCAGGTGCAGTACCTAGAAAAGGGTCTACGAGATGCATTTTAACAGAGGATCAGGGCAACAATAGTGCAATTGTAAACTTGAGTGCATACGTAGCAAATCACCTTGCAGGTATGTGCAGTATACTGAGGCTCTGTACAGAAGGAGCTATATGATGTGGCTTATTGTCTCCCAGTTAAAATAAATCAGCCATAATACCCTTAAACAGCCACATCACGCTTAACATGTCTCAAAAAAAAAGAGAAAATCTCTCTTGTGAATACTGAGGGTAGAATTTAATTACAGAGGAGGCTTAAACTGGAACTACAAAGTGTAATTTGACATCTGAAAGCATTCCAAGGTCTCCCTCCTGCTCCAGTACGCTCCACATTGAATAAAAGTTACGGATGGTTGTGTGTTATGACAAGCTATGTCATGGGAAAGACCTCGATGAGCGCCTGTCAATACAGGGACCTGCTGCAGGCTTTTTAATCTGTACTATATAACATCATCGTATTTGTTGGCATTGACTTTGGGATTATTTTCTAATAAGAAACTGAGCACACTCACTAGTGCTTGTGTATGACAGCGTTGAAGAGTTTGCCGTCCCTCCAGCTGGTGGTGAAGTTGTCACAGCGGATGCCCTGGTAGCCCTCTGTCATCCTCTGGGACCAGAGCAGCAGCTTCTCCTTGGCTGTCATGTCTTCTGACTGGCCGTTGATCTGAATATCTGAGATCTGAGACAATTTTATACCAAACAAATGTTAACGCTCATGGAAGACAGAGAGGATTTCTGGATAATGCAAGGAATGTGGAAGAAATTGGTCATTAGTGGAAACCCAAACGATGCAGTTTAAAGTGGACTTATTATGCCTTTCTTTATTTTGATTGTGAGAGGCAGCCAATCAGAAGAAAGCTGGCCTAAAAGAAACTTTAGTCAAATCCACTGAAGATAATCACAATAGGTCCAGTTTAAACAGAATTACTCAACACCACAGTGTGAACACCAGCTTAACTTACACCGCAGTCATTTCACCTCAAATCAGTTCTGGACTTAAGAATGTGTGCGTTTCACAGGATGTAGCTGAGTTTTGCCTGGTGCAGTGTTGGAAAACGTGGCATCCAGATAACAGTTCATATTGACTGAGGCTAAATGGAGCGTAAACGAGCATGCTGCACTCAGATGCTTCTTTTCTCATAGCTCTGTTGTAATAATACTTTGAATAACCAATTCAGCGAAAAAGTGTAAAGCCCACATGCATCACTGCTTTATTGCTAACACTCATCCCGAGACTGGCAATTACATCTGCAATTAGAATTATCCTGCAAAGACTTTTTTCTTCCAAGCGTACACAATCTTCTTTCCTTTGTGATTAAGTGCATTTAGGATAATCAGATCAGATTTGTGTGAAGAAGTTTTACTCTCCCCTCTCAGTCTGGAGTCTTTATGACTCATCAGCAACCACAGCCCAGCTGTCTGTTTTTCCTCTATTGTATAAAAGTATAATGACTCTGGGAACACAGTGTGTATCTAGAGGGCACAATATTATCATTACCAGAATGGCAAACCACCTTTTATTCCCCCTCTGCTTAGCTTCAGCTTTCTGCAATCAAAACCTCAACCACTTTTATATGGGTGAGGGTGCGGCCATCACTATTAGGCTGTTGCCCAGGGATTTCTGCCTGGCAGCTTTTGGCATACACAGGAAAGGCAGAAAAAGCCTGGAGAGTATGTGATTGGGAGTGTAGGATGCCATCAAAGCTGTACACTCCAACCTGACACACCCGCCCCTTGGGAGTCAGCGGGAGAGTGACTCACACTAACACACCCTGATGAAACAGTTCATATTAGCTGCAGAACACTAAAGACTTGAGTGTTTATGTTTTATAATAGAATACTTCTAGGAATATGATTAGAATGAGAAGAATTGATTAAAAAATGTCCTTTTGAGAGAAGTTTTGAAGAGCAGAGTCCACTCTGATTGGCTCCAAGGAGATGGGAAGCCGCAGCCGAGAGGTTCAAATCCCAGAGACAGAGGCAGACGGCAATAATATAATGAAACATAACACTGACTGAAAAGGACACCTGGAAGTGTAGGATGATGGTCCATATTAACCCCAGGGTCAACTTGGGGTTCCCATCAGCTATGTCATCATTTCTGATGTTAACCAGCTTGACCTGAGAAAGCAAAACATTCATATTACTCACATGATTACAGCAGATAATATAATCAGTCATCTTCTAATGATTCATATTTGTGGTCGGGTTTTTAAGGGTTCAACATATATGTAGCATACCTGCCGGTGTCTGAGGAAGTCCAGTGCTATCTGTACATTCTGAAGTTTGTGGAATCGCATGCGGCCTTTCTCTCTAGGCTGAAGAGGATGAAGAAGAGATTAAGAGGTATTTAGTTACATTACAGACACTCAGTCCTCAGTGGCACTACTGTTAGATGGGAGGGAGGATAGCAACCAATAAAAATAAAGAAATGAATGATGTAAAAATGAAAATTAAAAAGGTAAAAAATGTTTAACAAAAAGACAAAATCGAAATCAAAAACTATGCACAATTTCAACTAAACTGGCAGAGGAGGAGACGTTCTCCAACAGAATCCAAACTTGTATATGTTCACAGCAGCTACATGATTAAAGCGAGCCTGTCAGCAAAAGAAACAAAAAAATAAAAAGGGCCATCAAAAAAATAAAAAATCATGGCTTGACGTCTGTGGATACCATGCACAGCCGAATGACCGAGGAAGTGCTGCAAACCCACTCACCAACCGAACGCTCCTGGCCATGTCTCTCTCCCTCGGCTAGCCCCAGCAAGAGCAGTGCAAAGGAGAGGAGGCGAAGGCCAGACGGCAAAGATCAGCACACACAGCGGAAGGTTAGAGGAAGGCAAACGGGAGAAGGAGGAGTAGAAAAGAAGAACCGTCGATCAGATAGGAGCACAGTTCACAAACACACACACACACAGTCCAAAAGTGGTGGCAATGTGTTACAGCTATGGAGGCATTCCGACGATGAGCAGAGCTGAAGCTGATGAAGGGCAGCAGCAGAAAAGCTTTCGTACAGATTTGAATCCCAGGATATGAAGTAAGTAAGCATTACGAAGAGCAAAGTAAGAAACAGAGAGAAAAAAAAACATGGCTAGTGATATAGAAAGGAGGAGGCCGCAGATTTAAAAGGTGCACGAGTCAATAAGAGGTCTTTGTTTAGCACAGCTCAGCTCAGGTGAAGCCCTTGACTGACAACTTGGCTGCATTATTTTACAATTTGTTGCCACAGGGATGGCATTCCAGTTCAAACTAATTAAAATGATCCTTGTACAGTCAGTCAGGATTAGGTTTGGGTTTGGATTATAAAGGACTGTTAAAGCATATTTGACAAAACTCTAAACGTGAGGACCGTACTCACCAGTGTTTCCCCAGAGAGGACCTCCAACAACGAGATCAGGTTATGCCCATCTCGAAGGTCTTCATACAGGTCTGTCACATGACGCTGTGCCTGCCAGGGTGAAAAAAAAGAACAGCAGAGGATACGTCAAAAGGATTCAAGATATATTCACTTGGAATAACCTATCGCACCTGAGATTTGCAGAGTCAAATGTGGTACAGTTTACAATATTACTGCAAAAAGTTAATGGCCAAAAGTTTGGTTTTTCTAGTGCTTTGAGCTTTCTCTAAACTAGCACAATTCTGCACAGGTCAGGAAAGCATAGCCATGAGCAGCCAATCCTGACTGCAGGCAGCTGTCAGCCTGACACACGATGGACAGGACTCTAAACACAAAGACAGATCCTTAAGGGTTAAAAAACAATTAAATCTTTTGGATTTCAGTTAACTGAATTTGTTGTTCATCTAAGAGATGCACGGTGCAGTTGCAACCAGACAATAACAAAGCCAGTGAGGAAAAGCAAAAGTGATGAGATAAAGATATGATGGTGCCAGGGAGCTCAAGCCTGGACAGTAAAAAGATAAAATATGAGGGGTGGAGCAGCCTCCATGCAGTAAGATGCTGACATATATTTACACATTTACTGCCAGCACCTACCTCTACCTTCCAGTGCTGGCGACGGAGAAGAGATGGATGAAGAAGAGTTAAGAATGGAAACAAGAGAACGAGAAAGGATGAGAAGAGAAATGAAATGATAGTGGGACTTTAGAGGGTTTAATGATAAACATGATGACAGCCTGATGAAAAACACAATTATTAACCCACTCTTTTTTTTTTCCCCAGTCTGTAAATATAGTGGCCTACTGGGTGTGTTTTCCATGTGGGAAACAGCGGCCTCAGCCCTAAAATGGAATGAAGGCATATTTTGACTTGCAAGTTACAACAGTGACTGATTTATCTTGGCAAGAATTTCAGCACCTTCCGACCATCCGTAATATCCAGCCTGTGATAAGCTCCTCCCTGCCTGCAGAAAGAAGATGAAGAAAAGTACACCCCGGAGCTAAAATAAATGACGGGAACCAACACTGCTGCCACCAGGGTTCACTGTTTGCACAATAAAAGCCCTTCTACTTTATACTGTAGGCTAGGGTACAATGTGAAGTCTGCACCCTTTGAAACTGTCTTATTGAACTGCACATAAAGCTCTCTTCAGTCAGATTAGCACCTATTTACACAGCTAAATGATGATGATCCGGTCTTCCTTTGTCAAGTAATGCATGCTGTGATTTACAAATAGCTCGCTGCCCTCTATCCTGCTGAATCTAGCACAGTCATCTCTCACCACTCAGTTACTTTGTACTGCTGCTGAAAGGTTACTAGGCAAGCTGCACACGCAAGAGTGGAAGGGACCCGCTTTCAAGGACAAAGTCACCGCACACGGGCGACAGCGTCGTAAACCGGTCCCTCCAACTGTCCGTGTGAGCCACCGTCTGGAAGCAACATGCTTAACATGCCTCGGGTTTTACGTCATCTTGTGGAGTTCCTCTAATTTTCTTTATTCTTCATCTGAGAGCCATCCATTCAGTGCAACCTTAATCTGCAACAATTGCAACATCACAAGCAATTTGTAGGTATCTACTAGAAAACAGATGCTCGTCCCATAGCTGGTTTGATGTTTCACTCTTTTCTTACGCAAGATGAAGAGATTTACTGAGCAGGATGGGGGAGGGTGTAACCCTCGGCGGCCCTTTACAGCTCTTCACAGTTGCACCCAGCCTCCAGTCTGCCCCTGTCAAGCCAACCATTAAGCCATTAAATCAGTTTAACAGCAGTTTAACCTCAGCAGAGCAGTCCAGCAGATCCAAACACATAGTTTAACACTTTCCCTGCTAAACATGAGCCTTTTGCTTCAGTGAGGTTCTCTGCTGAGGGCTGTGGGTGGCAATAATGCTCTTTTTTTGCTGCTACGATACACATAGGCAACAGACAAATGAAAGTCTTAGTGTTGCAGTATGTGGCTACAACCGTAGCAATACTATTGATGCGAGTACTTATGTAACTCGCCATGCATCAAGGCATGCACGAATGCAGGTACAGCCACCCGGACCCAGCAGTCTGTGCAGCACATGTGCTACCGTTGGCCTAACCAACCGCAGGCTCTGGGCCCAGACCAGAATTTGCCTCTTCAGAGGGAGCTAAGTGAGTCCAGATGTCTGTGACTCACGCTCCAATATTCACAGTGGACACTTAAGAGAGGGAGTAACTGAACTAGGTTCTCATACAGTGGTAACAGAAACCTTAGCACTGCACGTTCATGGAAAGGATAACACTCTCTTTGTGCTCATTTTTTTCCCCCTCTTGTTCCATTAAAAAAAAAAAAATGTCTCTGGAGTGAAGCACTTAATGGCTGTAAATGTAGCGCTGCCAACGGGAGTTTTGTGGGAGAAAAGTGGCATAAGCAGGAATATTTTTAGTACCCTGGGAGAGGGATATTGTGTTACGGGGGCTAATCATTCACTCCTAATGAGGAGCTCCAGATCGAGGAGCATAGCATGTTTGACTTAACCCGCCTTCTGACCCGTTTACGTGAGCCTTCAGGCCGTAGATTGAGAATAGAGAACGAGACAGGTGAGACTGGAGGAGTGCTGATGGATGGCTTACACACACTCTACACTGATGACAGACGGGACTTCTGGTAAGCCTCCTCATCACGGTGTGAAACAAGGAGCAAATGTATGTTTATATAAGTGGAAGGGCCGGGCATTGGTAATGATTTCTGCAGAGACGCTAATAATGAAAAAAAAAATCCACTACTAATCAAATGTTTGCTGTATATTTAAATATATTGTAAAAAAAAATGCTGTGTAAAATTAGTGTAGTGAGTCAATAACCCACCACGCAGCATAATTCTTGCATCACAAACACAAACTAAGGCCAACTGTTTAAAATAGTAATTACATATAATGTTTTAATTGATCAGGACATTGGTGCAGTCATTAGCACTATCTCCTTACAGCAATAAAGTTCTGGGTTCAAATCCACGAGCCAGCTGGGGCTCCTCTGTGTGGAGTTTGGATGTTCTCCCTGTGCCTGTGTGGGATCTCTGCAGGTACTCGTGCTTCCCCTCACAGTCGAAAGACATGCGTGTTAGGTTACTTGGTGAGTGTCTGTTTCTCTCTGTCAGCCCTGCGACAAAATGTTCAGGGTGTACCTTGCCACTCGCCCTATGACAGCTGGGACAGGCTCCAGCAACCCTGAATTGGACAAGCGGTTATGAAAATGGATGGATGGATGGATGGATGGATATAATGATCATAGTACATGGACAGAATATATGAGCTGCAATATTTATTCATCACTTGACGCAGCCTCCTGTCGCTCACTGTACAAACATCTGCAGTCTGGCACTTGGAGCACAAAGAGGGAAGTTTACTCTTTGATATCCACCTGTGGTCATTGTGAAAGAAAACACTCATACACGTGTCTGAACAAAAGTGAAATTTGTTGACACTCCTCTGTGACGTTCACCCCCCCCTATCGTACCTTAATCATAGTATGGATTGTGTGTGTGCGTGCGTGAACAGAAGTGTGACCATAGTTACAACACAGAACAATCCAGAAGAGGTCCTTACCTTTATCAAGTGCTTGTTCACCCATTTTGTGAAGGTCTTTTTCTGGACTCGATCTCGTTCATCTGCAACACAGAGCGACCGCAGTTAAACATCAGATTTGTAAGAGAAGAAAAAATTGAAACCGCACAAAAGGCGCATAATTAATGTGTTTCTACAGTGTATTCCTAACAGCAAGCTAAAGAGGAAATCCCCAAGACTTATGTTTATTTCTGCAGAACAAACACAATTTATCACTGGGTGGAAAATGCCTCTTGTGCTCCTGTTCAAGCCTGCATCTGAGTCAGGGAACCCATTCACTGTCTGCAGATGCACTTCTGTTGTCTCGAACACGGGTTTGCAAGGTCGCGTCTCACTCTGTGACCCCACTGGCAGCTGCGCTCTTAAGACGGAAACAAAAAGGAAAGGATCGAGGCTGCAGAGGTGAAATGTTGTTAAAGTGTGAAGATCCTTAGGCGTGATAACCGCAAGAAATGGCATAACTATTAGAGTGCTATTATCCGACAAGAAAGAACAAGATCTAGGCGTGAAACACACCCACTAACACAACAAGCCTTCATACTCCCACCTAGTGCTGTGGAGTTCAGGTTTTTTAAAAGAAAAAAAAAAAACCACACACACACAAGGCGTGTCAACTGCAACATTTATTATGGATACAGTGGAGTTTTCGCTCATGTGACCCCACATGATCTAAACGTTGTGGTTTACTCAATATTCAGACGTGCTTCACCCACCTTCCCTTCAGCTTACGCCACAATGTCCCACAAACACGCCACCAAGTCGCCATCTTATCAGTTTTAAAGGGAGTGACCCAACTGTCTACATATGCTGACACGCCCGGCAAGGAAAAGCAAAGGGCAGTGATTCAGTGTGAACATAACACAGGTGCCCAGAGGCTACTTTTTCCTTTTTTTTGTTCCTCTCCAGAGAGAGAGTTAACTACGACTTCTGGACAACTCTGTTATGGCACATGGAAACAACATACCAAGACCACCAGACCTTCAAACCTCCTAATGTTTCATTTAGACCAATGAAGACAGTTTATGTAACTGTGTGACCTCCACAGTTCTGCTTCTTGTCAAAGCACCATGGGCCATCACTGTTTTCAGCTAAATTACAACACTTTTCATGCGCGCTTTTCCAGTGAAGGTGAAAGTCAAATCACCACACGTCACCAACAAAAACATGCTTCAGTGAGGAGTGGAGTCTGTGGTCCAGAACAGCATATGATTAGAGTGGAAAAAAAAAACTACTGTACTCAAGTAATATATGATTAATGGTATGTGAAGCTTAATTAATGCTTCAACTTTCCTTTATTTTAAATTTACAGGTAATAGTAGGTTTTAAAACATAAGCGGTAAATAATAAGCGCTTTTATTTTGATACGTTGCAGAAAATAAATATTAAATATAGTGAGATTTTGTGTTTGTATGTGATTGAATTGATATTTTTACTTGAGTAAAAAAGTTTTAAGGTTTGCTTTAGGTTTTATGAGGACCTGTGTATGGCAAAGCAAGGCTTTTACTAAGAATTGATTCTGTAGAAACAGCTGAGACTAAAAATATCCATTTTCACAGGAATACAGAACAATGTGAATGAGAAAAGGAAAAAGCTGCATGATTCATTATGTGACACCTCATTCATTTTGGCTACAACTGAAGAGAAACAGACTGCAGCTAAAGTGATTCACTTCTCCCCAAAACACATTCAGAGTGCCGCACAAGAAGCGTTGTCAATGGGCTTTGCTGCGCAGCGTGAAATGAGGAAGCTGCAGATGCATTCGGAAAGGCGAGTCTCTTCCTTTAAGCCACTCTGGTGTGGGAAATACTGGACAGCCAGAATAGCTGTCACTGGATGGGAAATAATATGCAGCTCATGATGCATACCTGTGACTACAATAAAAAACAAACAATCAGCAGCAAAATAAAAGATCGTCGTCTCCCATGAATGCAACATTTAAAAAAAAAAAAAAAAAAAATCACTTTCACATAATGATTTTCAGGCTCTTGCAGACAAAGGTCTGCAACCTGAACTCTGCCCATTTGGGAAATTAAAAACACCTCTCACCCCTTCCTGGAAAACCACTTAATTCGTGCCCAGCGGCTCCTCACACATGTGGAAACAAACAGATCAAGACTTGCGATTAAGCTAGTTTCCATTAACTGCCACCATACTGGTACCTTTCCTGCCGTCCATGGCCTTCAGCATCCCTTGGTAGTAGCCATCGTCTGAAGGCGTCCTGTCTCTGCCAAAGCTGTCAGAGGAGAAATTCCTGTACCTCTGCTGCTGAGAGGTCATTGTCACCGTTTGCAAGCGCGCAAAATAATAATCCTAACGATAAAATATCCTCGGTGGTCTTCCCCCTCGATAGAAACGTCTGCTTTTTTTCCTCCTCACTTTTATCTGTCCCTCCAGCACTACAGTCCCAGAGTAAGAAGTCCTACGGCCACAATCCACTCAGCGTTTCACAAACCTATGATTTCTCTCTTCTTCTTTTCCTGTCTTAACCTCTTCACGCCTTCACTGGGATCGGCTCTCCCTTCTCTTTCTTCCCTATGTTTTTTTTTTCTCACTCCCTTTTTTCCTCTTTTCTGCTGCTCACTCTGTTCCCGCGAATGATGCCTGTGGGCTATGATGTCTGGGCCTGTGTGATGTGCAACTGTGTATTAGTGGTGGCCCTAGTCTGTAGAGGACTCTACACACAAGGGTTTGTGTGTGTGTGTATAGGGGGGTGGGTGGGGCTCTAAACACACGCCTACCTCTTGCAATGTGAGGCAAAGAAGAAGAAGCAGAAGGAGGAGAGGCTGGTAAGGGGCGAGGTGCAGCAACCTGCATGCACTATCACTTATTCACCCGGCTTGCGCAAGAACAGACGCACACACCAGCTGACTCAGAGGACGCAATAAAGAGTCATAAAAAAAAAAGGTACTCGTGACTTTTTTATGTTTTATATTAATTTGAATATTGAAATTATTGAAATGTCCAGGTAAAGAGTATGAGTTTTCTGAGTCACACACACACACACACACACACACACACACACACACACACATCTCCGGTTAATCACTTCTTATTCCCAGCATTCCTCATTCTTTTCACATTAGGAGTCACCCACTGGTATAAAAAGAGATGAGATGGGCGATGATAAACCCCGCCCTGAACATCACTGATCAGTGATGTTCAGGGCGGGGTTTATGACAGCATTTCAGTAAATCCTGATTTACTGAGCGATAGAACAGCTTATGACTCTATGTTTAAATGCGCCTGTGCATGTCATTTTCTTTTTCTTTTTTTTTTGAGTACTCGTGATGGAAAAATACATCCTTTTGTTTATTTAAGTCTCCATGTAGAGCATGAAGTGTGGTATTTCACACTCAAACAACATTTTTTTCCCCTTCTTATCTTATGAATGGAAAGGTTTGAGTCGGCGCAGCCAGAATTCTTTTTGTTTTTTGGCTATTCAGCCAAAGTCACCTTAATTTCTCAACTTAACTACACATTTCCTGCTCTGCAGTATTTAATCCAAACAAATTAAGGAACAACAGATGCATCGCTTCCTGCTGTATAAACCACATGATTTTGCCGGGCAACTAAGTTTTTTGGAACGGCAAATCAAATAAAAGCGAGCAAAAAAAACATCTGGCCTCTTTCTTCCCCTTTACTTTTTTTTTTTTTTTGGTTACTTTAGAAAAAGAAAAAAAAACTGGATTCAATTACTTAGAAAAGCAAATATTATATTTGGCATTTTCACTAACCAAACTCCCATTAATGCCACTCTGCTTTAGCCCCTGTTGCAGTTATTGGGAAGCAATCTGCAGAATACAGCCTAAAGATAGAGCCAGAGGAGAAGAAACTCAGTAATGCCATTCACACAGCAATATGTATATAAACTGGTGGTGGCACTATAAACTATGAGGTTAGACTGAAGCAGCATAATGAGACTTGTTAAGATTTGATTATTTCTTATTTTAAAAGTAACATATGCTCACTATGCAGTCGCCCTCCATCACAGTTCCAGCTCTGCGTCTAAAGTCCCACAATTATCACTTTATCAGAAGGCTTTAAAGCCTGCTTTCATAACAGTCACCTATAGCCTGGCTGTAGTATGTGCTGACAGCTGAGCTAGAGGCCAGGGTGTGTCTTACCTCCGCTAAATCCTGCCCCTCTGTAGCCTCAGGGTGGGTATATATCCCATTTTCTCCACCATGACTGACATCACTTTATCAGGCATCTAAAAGTACTTTTTTCCCCCTCCCCTTCCACAGTATTCAGCATGGCCTGTGTGAACATGAAGGCACTTAACATGTCAGTGTGTGTGTGTGTGTGTGTGTGTGTGTGTGTGTGTGTGTGTGTGTGTGTGTGTGTGTGTGTGTGTGTGT
>JAVDPK010001582.1:78003-99077 GCA_034780415.1 Cichlasoma orientale | reverse complement strand
TGTGTGTGTGTGTGTGTGTGTGTGTGTGTGTGTGTGTGTGTGTGTGTGTGTGTGTGTGTGTGTGTGTGTGTGATGCCCTGACTCATTTGAGCCATGCTAGCAAATTTGGAGACACACCTTTCTAGTTTCATACATTGTCTAGGCAAGCTGCAGAATTAAGGTGCGGTATGTGGGCAGGTAATTAAATCTGAAAGAGGAAAGGAATGCTATCAAGTGCAGAATGTGCTGTAAAAAATATATATATACTCAAAGGATTTGATTTTAAAAACGCCTGTTAAAGGTCTGATAAATAAAAAAAGAAATGGCTTTCCAGTTTATCTGAGGTGCAGAGGCAATAGCAGATGGTAACAGACCTCAGTGACGATCTGGCAGGGGAACACATACCAGCACCTACTCGAGCTCGAGTTCTGACCCACACTGGAAACACTATAGCACGGGAGACCCGAAAGGAAACGGGCGAAAGTGCGGAACGTCTTAGTCATAGGAGCGTTCCTCTTAAAAAGGAGACATATCATTAACGTCTCAACATGCTTATTACTGCGCCTTCATCTGGTTTCATCAAAACCAGATGGAACAGTTGGGCTTTTTATAAGAGCGGAGAGTGTGTGGTGAAAATATGGGGAGCTTTTTCTCTCTCTCTCAATGATATGGTGAAGATTGATGATGGGCTTGACAAGGATAACAGTCTCCTTCTCACAGTGCTCTTGCATGCATTAGCTGTACATATGGATGTACATTTAGCTCAAAGCTAAATGAACGCTCTCATGTGATTCTTAGTTGCTGTTTTTTTTTTCTGTTAAGCTCTAATTATGGTTAAAAAAGTGCTATACAAACAAGTTTATCGTCACACATGCTGAGACACCAGAATGAGAAAGAGCCACTAGCATGGCTGCTGAGTAGCTTCTGACTGTGAAAACGGTTCAGTGTATTTGCTATAAATAATCGGGCCCACCAATGTGACGGGGTCCGGCAGTTCTATGAATTCATGTTTATGGTCCTGAAACTCTAACTTGATTCAACAGGTCAGTCGTATTGGATCTATATGCTTTTAGTTGATGCTCATATTCTTGACACAGTTGAGCCTTAAAACTACAACAACCTTTATTTAAGCACTAGGGAGCGACAGAGCAAAACAAATTAGAGGACAAAGGAATTCTAGGAATGTGTCATTATGGTTTTTCTAAGTGCTGAACTGCAGGGAAAATACGAGGGTTTAGACAGAGGCAGCAATCCTCTTTGCAGAGGGTGAAAAAGCTGCGAAACAGGATTCGCTCCCTTAGTTCGGGTTACATGCCTTTCTGTCTTTCTCTCCCGTGTTTCTCATCGCTCCCTTTAACCCCTTGGCCACTTGCTCAATTCAGGTAAAAGTGCTCATAGCGATATGTGGTCGCCACACCTTTGTTGAAAAGGAATGATGATAAAACTAGGAGCAGCCTAAACACACCCAGGATTATCACACGGGCTGTTCAGTAATGATAAAAAAGGGTACGAGGAGTAATGGGGCACAGCGAGGTAGTGCACACCTGAATCACAGCACACGCCGGCTCATATTTCTGATGCGCTCAGCACACAAAGTCAACAATGGCATGCTGTTAGGGAGAGATCCCCGGCAGCATGGCCGGCCTTCTGAAGGTTCTGATTCATAAACATCAAAAGTCGTGTTATCCAAGCTACGCGCCAAGTACATGATTCAAACATTGAAGTACTTAAAAAAAAAAATTCAATATTCAAACAATACATTTCTGTTAAAAACTCATCCAGATGACACAAGAGGGGTTTTTTTGTTGTTGTTTTTTTAATATCCATTCTAATCATAGGGATGCTAGTCACAGCTGTGCCATGACACACTGCCCAGTTACCACCGACATGGATCTCCAGCCTGACAGCAGACTTTGGATGATGTTGTCTGAATTAGCTCTAGCGATGATACTGCAAACCCAGTTTAACTCAGACTCAACAAGCCTTTGGATTAGTCGCAGCAGCTGAGGTTTAAAATAGCTCGGGGCTGAGCGTCAGAGGCCTCCGTGGAAAGCCCCACATCTGGGGTTATGTTAGTCGCTAATGTGGCGTTTGGGTGATGGGGAAATAACTTAGGTAGCCTGACGGGCACACAGCGGCTAACATTTAAAGCAGCATGTGTCTCCCTCTGCAGGACACGGCTCTGTAACTTGGCTGAAAATACACATGTGAACAAGGGCGTGTGAAAGCGTGCCGGCTAAATCAGTCAAATGTAAGTGAAAAAACGCAGGAGGGTGAATGGCTTTGTTTGAATTAACTGAAATGAAAGCTGGAGAATCATTTTTAACAATCAAATTAAGAGTAAATCAAAAAACATTTACTGATTTTTTGTGTGCAGATTAGTGTGTCAAACATTAGGAACCGTTAACAGCAGTGTTTGCTGTTTTGCTTTTTATAAATGACTTTAAAAAGTTTTTGTTTGTTTTTTTTAAGTGATGTGATTAACTTAAAAGTTAATGACCTGATTTAAAAATAAGTGGCAAACTGCTGTGCACTACACAATACCAGGCACATCTATTCGGTCTGAATCTAAATCACATACTGTAAGTTAATCATTTCCCTTGTGATCTATTAATCCGTCAGTATCACATGTGGTATTTCCATCTGCCATCTCACCCTCAACACTTTTCTCTGAATGTGGGGAAAAAAAGGGAACTTGAGAGACGTTTCTATGACAACATCCGCAAACATACAGCACCATGTTCTGCAGTGGTAACTATTACTGACTCTTACTCATGGTTGTGTTTTTAGGCACAGAGACAGAGGGGTTTCCCATAACTGACTAACACCACCCTCTCCTCACACAAGGCCTTTGTCCTCCACTGGCAGAGGGTAGTGAAATATTCTGACCACTAGATAGCGCCAGAGTACAACCACACCCAACTTCTTTCTGGTCAGACTCCACAACTACGAGTCTGTGTAGGCTCTCAGTCATCCGGACCACGGTCGTTTCTGAAGGTTGAAAAAAAGGCGACTGGACTTGATGTTTCACGTCTCATCCGAAAAGAAAAAAATAGACAATAGCACACTTTCCTATCCTATCAACTATCTGAAAAGGTTGGGGCGCTGTGTGAAATAGAAATAGAACATTTGGTGATCTTCTAATCATTTAAACCATTTATTTAAATAAAATATTACAAACGCAACTTGTCTTACACCAAAGAAATGTTTGTGCTTTTAGAAAGATGTGTGGTCATTTTGTATTTAATACCACCAATATCTAAAAAAAAAAAAAAGAAAAAAAAAAGTTGGGACAGGGGCGATCAAAGACTAAATAGTCACTGCACAAAAA
This sequence comes from Cichlasoma orientale, assembly GCA_034780415.1. Classification (NCBI taxonomy): domain Eukaryota; kingdom Metazoa; phylum Chordata; class Actinopteri; order Cichliformes; family Cichlidae; genus Cichlasoma; species Cichlasoma orientale. The sequence goes on along the minus strand of JAVDPK010001582.1, from coordinate 95,767 downwards.
GGGTTCATTCACAACATGTCTGTAACATGACTGGGTATAAAAAGAGCATCCCAGAGAGGCTGTTTTTAAGAAGTAAAGAAACTGCAAAGATTTCATTATCTATGACAGCATACACTCACAGGACACTTTATTAGGTACACCTTGCTGGTACTGGGTTGGATGTCCTTTTGCCCTCAGAGCTACCTTCCTTCTTTGTGGGAAAGATTCAACAAGTGCTGGAAACATTCCTCACAGATTGTGATCCGTGTTGACATGATGGCATCACACAGTTGCTGCTGATTTGACGGATACACTTCCATGATATGAATCTCTTGTTCCACCACATCCCAAGGGTGCTTTGCTAGATTGAAATCAGGCGATTGTGGAAGCTATTTGAGTACAGTGACCTCACTGTCATGTTCAAGAAGCCAGTTTGAGATGATCTGAGCTCTGTGGCATAGTGCGTTATCCTGCTGGAAGCAGTCATCAGTGGTCACTGTGTTCATAAAGGGATGGGCATGGACAGCAACAATACTCAGGCTGTGACATTTAATTGATGCTCAGTTGGTACTAAAGGGACCAAAGTGTGCCAAGAAATCCCCCACACCATTACACCACCAGCAGCAGCCTGAACCATTGATACAAGGCAGGATGGATCCATGCTTTCATGTTGTTTATGCCAAATCCTGACCCTACCATCCAAATGTGACAGCAGAAATTGAGACTCATCAAACTAGGAAAAAATTTTCCAGTCTTCTACTGTCCAACTTTGGTGAGGCTATGAAATCTGTAGCCTCAGTTTCCTGTTCTTAGCTGAAGGAGTGGCACCTGGTGTGGTCTTCTGCTGCTGTAGCCCATCTGCTTCAAGGTTCGACATGTTGCGTGTTCAGAGATGTGCTTGCATACTTTGGTGGTAACAAGTGGTTATTTGAGTTACTGTTCCCTTCACATCAAAGCAGTTGAAGCAGTCTGGACATTCTCCTCTGGCATCAACAAGGCATTTTTTTCTCAGAAAATTGCTGCTCACTGGATAATTTCTCTTTTTCAGACCATTCTCTGTAAACTCCAGCAGATCATCAGTTTCTAAAATACCCCAAGACTCAGAAGCATGCCACATTCAAAGTCACTTAAATCACCTTTCGTCCCCATTCTGACACTAAGTTTGAACTTCAGCAGGCTGTCTCGACCATGCCTGCATTTATAAATTCATTATGTTGCTGACATGTGATTGGCTGATTGGTGAACACGGTTCACGGCTGAATCCACAAATTCAAGTTAAAACTATCTCGCAAAGAAAAATGTCTTCTCTGGGCTGCAGCTCCTTTGAGATGGATTGAGGTAAGTGGGGAAAACCACAGACTTCCCAGGTTCATCCAGCTTACTATTCTTGCACAGTTGAAAACCCAGCATCAGTTATGGTGCCAGGGTTCAAAAATGCACATGGCATGGGTAACTTGAGACACCTGCGAAGGCATCATTAACGCTTAACAATACAGGTTTTGGAGCAACTCATGCTGCCATCCAGACAACATCTTCCATTTCAAGTTAATGTCAAACAGTGCGAGTCAGCAAGTCTTTGTGTAAAACAGCCTACATGCTCCACTGGCCTGTGCGCAGTCCAGACATGTTACCCATGAAGAACAGTTGGCACTTAATGAAATACGAGCACGGCAAAGAAAACTGAAATCCTATCAAGCAAGAAAGGGAAAGCATTTTACTACAGAAATTAAACCATCAGTTCCCAGAAATCACAATCCCCAGAGCTCTGTTAAAAAAAAAAAAAAAGTTGGATGACTTTCTATAGAGATGTCTTAGTTTAAAATCTGTTGTTACAGCCCCCTGCTTTACTACAGAGAGGCACTTTCAACAGTTGTGGTGGTTTTTCCCATTATAACACAAACATATTAGAGCATGCGGTGAGTGTTTAATTGGGGAAATGTTGCTATACATTAAAAAAAGCTGCAAAGAGTCTCTAATCTGTTACAAGGCATACAACTGCATTCAAAATGACCATTTGGAAATCATACATTCATCATACATTTGCACTTTTACTTCTTCATTCTCTCAGAGCCGGACTGTCTAGGAACATCCATGTGGCATTCAGCACAATGAAAACACTCCGACCAAACTCCTCCCCACCAAAGTCAAGTGTCACCACTCACCTACACAACACATCTTACTGTACAGGTATCTGGTTCGTTCCTCGTGTGAGCTCATCTCGTGTAGGTAATTCCCTCGCTCAAAGTTACACATCCCATCCATCCTGATCCTAATGGATATGCACACAGGTAGCCTTTTGTGCTTCAGGCAAGCTTTGCCATCTGGTGTGAAGAGTGGAAACAGGAACAACTTTCAAACAGAAAGTTGTTTTTTTGAGGGGGGGGGGGAGAGGAAGGGCACAACCCAGTGCTCTGCCCTGCCTTCACTTATTTAGGCACAAAAGTGAAAGACAATAGACAGGTAATTCAACATAATTTTCATAGTATGAATGCCCTCTTCCTTTATTCATTAGTCATCTGGTTAAATATACCAGTGCAATGAGAACTCTTACAGCATGTAAAACTGGAACCAGACTGTTCTTTGTTGCCCTTCAGTCATCTATTTATCAAAGACTCGTCGTCCAGAGTCGGTTTTCAGTTTGTCTAAGCATTAAATAGAGAGAGGTGTTTGTGCACCTGCAGGCATGTTGGTTTGTGCGACTATTGTTTCGCTTCACTGCAGTTTTAATACAGCAAAGATTAATATTATATCCTATCATGTTACCATTTGCATTTCAATGACCTCAGTGCTGTCTAGAGCCAAACAGAAAATATTCAGGCTTAACAAATTCTTAGCCATGCATCTTAAATTAAATACAGTGAATATGGTAAATATGGTCTGACACCTGATCCCACCATCACCAGTTTACTTTAGGATCTGTCAGTTTAGGACAGGGCGCATCCCAAAGTCACTTGGAAAAGGCAAAGTGAGCTAAACATGCTGAATCGTCTTCTTACAGATCACTGACCTCTGACCCAGGGCCATACAGGAGGGCGTTATCACATACGACACTGACCAGAATCATTACTGAGCGGCATTTTTAGTTAACCTCCTTGGTTTCTTTTTACATGAAACATGACTGTTTTGACAGGAAATAAAAGCTCTGTTGTTAATAATAACAACTTGCTACTTGCCAGAATTATTATTTTTTTCCACTGCCACGTTTGATTCACTCATTTTATGTGGTTCATAGTTCAAAATAATATTTACATTATTTACTTTATACTGGGTCTTGGTGAAGCCCATCAGTCCATTTACTGTCTGTTTTAACCCCCTTCACTGTCCCTTGAGGCGCTTTCTTTCGATTGGCTGCCCCTCTCGAGCTTTTGGATTTGTACAGCATGTGGGTGGAGCTTCTGTGCTCAAAGGCAAAACTGTGTGTTAAAGATGACCACGGTCACCTTTAATGGGGCGGGGGTGTCACAGAACTGGATGTGTTTCTATGATCTCCATGCTGCTCATAAATAAATCAGCTCTATATGAGTTTCATTTAATTCTGTGTCCCATCAGAGTTTGTTCATGATTCCCAGAGGATATGAGGACCGTAGCCAAACCGGCTTCCATGAGTCCCGAAGGGAAATTGTACTGTTTATTTTATGACTCATACCCACTGGTTTACTAGTGCCAACCACAGCAGTGAAGGCCATCTAGACTTTTTAATATACACTCATGGGACCTGGAAAAACACACACACACACACACACACACACACACACACGCGCGCTAGTGTAGTATATGGTGAGGAGTAACTGGATTGCACTAGAATGGAACTCCTGGCTGTTTCCAGGAAGAATGCTGGCTTTTCCATGAACCAAGCCAAAGCCACAACCAGATTTCAACCACCACAGCCCACACAGCTCTGTGAGGACCCCACATGTAGCTCTAAAGCAGCATTTGCTTGGCAATTAAATGTCATTCATGCCCTTAAATGACACTGCCTTGCCCTTGCGTGTCAAACAGGATGTTACACTTCTGGACTCCTACAGAAGAGAACTGTAGTGAGAGCTTTCTTTAGCTAAAAGAGACACATGTTCAACCTGTTATGCATGAAAATTCTCAACCGATCGTTTATGCAAAGCAATTTAATGTCTCATTAACAGTGTGGTTCCACACCACTCATCACCTAATGTGAATGCTGAGTCACTCTGTAGCACCTGAAGTTTGAGATACAGAAAATATATCCTTCCATGCTGATTTTGGCAGTCTGTGCAACCACATTCCACACTGGTCATCAATGGAGTAGAATGCAAGTGTCCACATTTCCACCTCTGCACGCACAGCCCATCATACTCAACAGCATATGACCAGAAAACAACAGTACTCAGACCTGCTCTCACTCCGGTAATAAGTGATAGTTCAAGCCAAGGGGCTGGGGAATGGATAGAGGACAGAGCTGTCAACATGCAGCATGGGCGCCAGTGAACACAGGACAGCTAAGACCAAAGAGCCCCATGACGGGTCTGGACTGAACAGAACAGAACAGCAGGAAGAGCAGCTGCATTAACGCCCCAGGATCAAAGGCGCTAAAACATTAGCAGAAAGGACATCGTAGAGTAAATGTTAGGGCACGAAATTAGCTAAAGCAACTGGACATAAAATATTATATTAGTCATCCTTTCCTTAGTATGTTGAGGCAAATTTTTAAAGATGAAATATTACACTTTGTGTAAAGTACTATGTAGATCAGTGTAATCTTTAGTGTTGGCTAATGTGCCATTTTAGCCATGGGAAAGGATGTTAGACTCTTTATGCGCTGGGTTGGTGCATCTCAACCAGTTTTCCTATTACAGTCATTTCACAACAAGCACCTTCCTTTGAGCACTACCTTAGATTGATAACACCAACACTCACACTCTTTAACCAATGAGCCATGACCGCTAAACTACAGACACTTAGTAACAATCATCAGTAGTACAGTGCAATTAGGAGAAGCGAGAGTCTGTTGCTAAATTCAACTTATTTAGTGCAATCTTTATGGTTTACGCTACAAGCTTATTCAAGTGTGTTAGCACGCTAATATTTGCCAATTAGCACTTTTTGTGTGTGCAGAAACCGAGGCTTGGAACAGTGTTGGACTGACCAATCGTCAGTCGATGGCTTAAAATTCAATTGAGTACTTTTTTTGGGTTTTGTGTCAATGATGACTCGCGTAAAGCCACTGGATCAAATGAGATATTATTTAATATAGGAGCACACCATCTGTTGGCTCTGCTCTGTGCACAAAAGTTACATCCAGGATAAATCAAAGATGAACTCATCAAAGTGTTGATTCATGCATACAGTAATTCATCTCTTTTGTAAAGCTATCTGCTTCAAAAGCTGCCAGCTAGTTTGGGGACTGGCAGTGCCTCAAACCAAGCAGGTGTACTGAACCACTATAAGACTTATGAAAGAAACACCAAAAAACACAACCTTCAGCAAGAACACACATCCGCACACGAAACCAGACAGAGACACAGTACCAGTCAAGAGTTTGGACACACCCACTCATTCATATTAAAATAGGTTAGTGTGTCCAAACTTTTTGACTGGTACTGTCTTAGATCCAAAAGTAAACATGACCCAACAGGTTTGGGAGGGACATTACTAAAAACACGTCTCCAGGTATACAAGAAACTGCAACATGACCCACATGGAGGGCCTCCCATGCCGACCGGGATACATGGCAGCATAAAACTGGCACATTAAGGCCTCGTGGCACCTTTGACCTGTCACGTATGACAGGTTTCATGGCTGCACATGACATGACTGTGTGTACAAGAGCCTTAGCGTTAGTAGTGTGACATCTTTGGATCAGTATCACTAATGCAACAGAAGCATCCAAATGAACATTTACTGATATAATCTCTAGTCAGAGAGGAAGACATGCAGCAAACAGATTTCCTGATATTTAGCTGCTTTACCCTGAAACTGTAGTGTCTTCCAAAACCTCTAAGTTTCAATAGCCCCATCCCACCAGAATACAATTGGGGTGACTAAGTGCCTCAAAATGACCAGCCAGGGGAGAGTGGGTCCTGGGTGGCTTTGCGAGCATTAGTTTGGACAGAGATAACGTAGAGGGGATGAAGAGACGAGCCTTGTGACAGGTGGGCCTTCACTGGGAGGGGTGGGAAGGGGGTGGGATGGCAGAGGCGCGGCAGGGACATTTTAAACTGCAGGATTTCCCCCTCCCTGAAGCTGTTGCTGAAAGTTCTGCTCCTCCTGATTGTTCAGCTGTTTTCACTCCTTTAAGATGCTCTGCATACAGTTCGAGTCAAAAGCTGTCACATCAGAAAAAGTGCAGGACCAGAAATTCTTGTAGTAATCTAGCTTTATATTTAATCTATGATTTGCAAGCAAGACGAAAAGAAACCGAGTTCTGATTTCACCGATTACCTGATGCACCTCTGTGAATCATTACAACAAATGCCACTAACTGCTTCCTGTTCATCACCAAGGATGGGCATGCTGCCTGCATTCTTAGCTAATAAGCTATTTCTGGAGAAAATCCAATAAAAGAATGATAATCATTATATTTTTGTTTATCTGAAGGAAAAGGGCTCCGTTACTACAACATCCTTCAAAAGTCTTATGACTTAAGACTGAAACAGGAAGCGATGAGATTGTGAAGTTTTTTGTTTGACAGGACATTAAAAAAAAAAAAAACAGCTCAACAGGTGACACGGTGATAATGAGGCAATATAAATTCAGAACTTTGGCTGCCACCATGAATATAGAGATCATTTTTATTTAACACAATAATTTTGTGAAAATGTAATTATAATGCAGCTGAAAACTGAGTGTGGCACAGTAATTGCACCATCTGGATGATCTTGTTTTAATTGAAATAAAAATTCTATTAATTGCACAGAGCTAATTTTACAGCGAATTGAAATAATCACACATAATCTGTGTAAGTCACTGCTGATTGTTGACATCCTTCAGATGTCACAAGACGTAATGGTAGGGGTCGGGGTACTGCAGGCCCCCCTAATTCTTGTCCTCACCCTCCTCCACTTACATACCATCAAATAAAAAAAAAATATAGAAGGCAGCCAAGACAACTGAGTCACACTGTGAACAACTTTAAATATGGAACACAACCCATACTTCAGTGGCTGAAGGTTGCTGTTTGTGAAATGCGAATGTGTGCGCCTCTGTCCTGTTAGTGTGTGTGCGCAACCATTGGGAACACAACATGTTTGCCAAAATCCAGACAACAGTCATCAGCCAGGCAAACTGTTAGACACAAAGACATGGCACAGCAACCCCGATCGTGTGACCTACCAGGTATGATCTTCATCTAAAAGGCGGTTCAGAAGAGGAGGACAAGGGTGAAGAGAAAAAAACAACAACAAGCTGGACAGAGGGAGACCGAGGAGGACGGGAGAGGCTCCTGTTTGTTTGCCCTGACTGCCGTGTTTCTCCCTGGTCTTGAATTTTGACAAGCTGTCCCTGCTGCTTGAATCCGTCAGCCTGCTCTCCTTTAGGCCAGGGGAGGAGGGACGACACACCAAGCCTGGTGAAAGGGGGCAGGGGTGAGGGGTTCAGAGGGCTGAGAGGGGTGGGTGGCCAGGGGAGAGAGAAGGCTGGAGCTGACTGGGGGTTATAAATATCCACCAGAGCCAGATGATCACACTGTGCTCACACTTAGAAACTGATGGAAGCGCTCTGGCGGGACATTTGGCTGTCCAACAAGCAAACCCTCCCTCCCTCCCGCTCTTCCTGCTTCCCTCTGTGAGGATGATGGCGGCAGCTTTTTTCTGTCATATTAAGTCACACCTCTCACCCAGAAAACAGATCACATGTGAGCGCTCTCTTGGGCATAGCAGAATCAAATCATTTAGAGCTGACACTGTCAGCACATACAAAAGTACTCATCACAATAATACCATGGGAAGCAGTGAAACACCAGAGACTGGCTGCCACACTGATAGGACAGAATATAATCTGAATTTAAACACACCAAAATACTGCGACTGGAAAGGGCGGCAGTAAATGAGATGGATTAAACTGGATATGCTGCAGTAAAACGCAGTTTAGTGCTGGACAGTTGAGAGGGCAAGGCTGGTGCACTCAGCATTCATCCCCTTATTGCTCTGGGATCATATCAATGCACAACATTCTCTAAATATAGTAAGTTCCATTATATACACATGGCTCGGACAATTGTAGCGCTGACAACTGGCTCCATTACTCTGCATTGCTAAAAGCAACCCTGTCTGGAGAGCAGGGCGAGGACTGCGTTCTGTCCTGAAATGTTGACATTATATATGGACATTTTACAGCGAAATGAGCGCAGCTATACTGAGAAACCACTGAGGAGATTGAGCCAGGATCGCAGGGAATTCCTCCATCAACATCCTTACGTGCAGCAATCAGGAACTCCTGAGCTCAACAGGCATTTTACACACACACAGACACATTAATCATGTTAGGACACATGGCTGAAAGGTATTCTAAGCATATGCTCTGGAGGAAATGCTGCTCGTCTCACTCTTCAGCCACATTGTGTAGTGCAGACGCTCATTCTTGTACACATCCTCCCCTACTTTAACGTTAACGAAGCAGGTGAGAAAATACTGAAAAAAACGAAGGTTTCGTGAACTTTAAAACGAGGCTAAAATGAATCTCAAACTTCCATCCCACTCACATTAGTCAGCTCCTCTAAAAAGGTCCAACACACATCCTGGGAAATGACTAACGTCATAACCCTCTTGGCCAAACCCTCAATATATTCCACATGTTATCAATCCTGTTTCCACAGTTTGGCCTAGTGTGAGTTAACTGTTACATTACAACAACAGACCCCCCGACCTTGCGTCACTATCCAGCCTCCTGTTGCAACCGACCCTTAAATCCGATATCAAGCACTCCGCGCACGTCAATGCGGCAGTTCAAAGCAGCAACTCAAACGCACAACCAGCTGCTGGAAGAGGATTAGTTTTCACTTTGCAAATCAGCGTCATAAATATTCACTTGTTCTGACTCCCGTTCTATACTCGCGCCACAATTTTATAAAATTACACTCAACCCAAGAAGAATTCATCTCAAGTTTCATTTGGTTTTAAAGTGCTGCCGTTTCAACATCCCTTAGTTGCCAAAATGTTAGCTTGGTTCTGCCCGCATCTCTAAAACTTTATGACATGTACACCAATATGTTCTGAGTATCAGAACGGGTTCCATACGCAGAGTCAGCAGTTAAAGATAGGGCACACCAGCTAAGGTCATTTACTTTGTTTTGAGAGAAACACACCGTGGGCCAAGCAGCCCAAACGGCAGCAGGAGATTAAGTTGCCAACTCAGAACACAGTCTACTGATAGACGCCATGAGTTATGAGTTTGTCTCTCACTTTTTCCCTAGTTTTTTTTTTCTTTTTTCCAGAAAGGTCACGCTCGTGAATCAAGCTCCAAAATTTGCAAATCACCCGGGTGAGTCACTACATTAAAATGAAGTGCCACCATAATGAGAGGCACAGAGCTGCAGCACACTGTAGCTGTTCATTTACCCAATCACACAACTATGCACCAGGCACGATTTCAAAGATGAAAACACGGAAGACCCTCAGTGGCACATCTGCGATTTGATTTACCCAAATTGTGCCTGGTGCCACGTGAGGCGCCGGTTTAAACGGCATGTGCAGTTCATAGAAAAGTACTTTTACTGCACAGCTTTGGTTTAAGGTCATTAAACTAGTTTAAGGAAGAAAAGAAAAGGCTACATGCAATGTAAACTGTTGCTATGAAATTTAAACCAGCTCAAAGTCCCTGTTTTGAAAGCAACATTTTTGTGGCATTTCGTGAAATATTTTCTTTCTTCCTAGTTTCTGCATCACTGATGCCTGAAACTGAAACTGGAGCAGGACAAAAGTATGCCCACCTAACTGCAAAAAAAAAAAAAAAGAAAAAAATCAGACGGTGAGCTGAGTCCACTGACATTTGATAAAGCAACATACCCAGAACACCACACTGTAAGGAAAAAGGTAGTAAAATCAGTGTTTCTGGAAACCACTCCCCTAACAGTCCACATACAGTAGCAGCCAAAAGCTTGGACACACTCATGTATGAGTCGTACAGAAGGTGCACAATCAGAGCTTGACAACATAAAAATAAAAAGTGGCTTTCTCATTGCACGATAAGAAATACGAGTTACTTTCAAAGCCTTCTGAGTGGAGCTGTAGTGTTCGGTCTATGTGACAGAGGAAAGTGGTTGTCATTGGACAGCAGATGTCAGCAGTGCACTGCTGTGTCTGGTGTGTGAAAACGTCACAGATTAGAAAGACCTCCGAATTAAAAGTCCGATTAAAATCTTTGTGATCGCTCACCACTGCGATTATCAGCACCGCCAGTGCAACTCTGGTTTCACCTTGATGCCACGCTGCACTGCAGAGCAGCAGAGTTCCGCTCATTATGAGCTCTACATGCGGTTGTGCTTGTGTATGAGTGTCACAGAGTTTTTATCCAACTTATTTTCCCGATGAATAACGCAGACTGCATCAAGGAGCCGGGCTGCTAATTGAATCCAGAACGTCCGTCACGTGCGGATCCAAACATACACACCCAGGGAACTGTGAGCAAGCTATTCCAACTTCCTGACTATCTGCATGTTGCTCACACCCTTTACAGACAACGCCCCAGAAAAGTTTACACTACACACTCTGCTAGAGATTCAAAGCAGCACATGATGGTTAAAGTAGCAACTTACTCCACTAGTGGAAGTTGTGAAACATTACATATCATCCAAAACGTTGGGAGTCACATGAACGTGCTGTATCGCCATCACGATTTAACACGACCAACATGAGTTTCACTTCGGCAAAAACTGACCACAGCATCATGTGGCACCTTTTTTTTTTTTTTTGTGGAGCTTTTTTTTTTTCTCAAAACCAGCAAAGGAGGATGGCATACAGTGATGTGCTGACATTACCCACATAACTCCCATATTAACGCCCTTTGCATAATGGAATGCAAAGGGCATGCCTCTCTTTCCTTCAAGACAGACTGAAGTGAGAAACAAAAAAACAACCCTAGCACACAAACCAGAGCCAAGAACACAGCTTTACTGGAGGAAAGAGGACTAATACTCCCCAAAGCACCACACCTCCCTTATTTTGGCTTTAACTCATGCTTAACTGTCTCTGCAGGGAACAGGCGAGGCTGAATTTCATCAAACAGCCCCACCTTGTTGGAAGGGCTGCAGATCTTCATAATCCTCCTGGCAAACACTCAGAGATGGCTCCAGAGATAACTGTTACCACTCAAACAGTCTGTAGAGACTAATTTTGCCTATTATGCAACAACATCAAAATTCCCCACCCCAAAAAGTGGGGAATTTTCTTGGCATTTGATTTGTTTCTTAACTACTACTGATGCGTGTAAAAGCTTGAAAGATTAGAGGCAAATTGTTTTTGTTAGTGTTTACTGCTGCAAAAAAAAAGGGAACCTGTGTCATAATGTCAGTGTGGAGTCTGAAAGTGGCAAAAAGACACCACGCACAGATTGTGTTAGAGATACGATAGCTATTTTAACACAAAGATCATTCAATCACAGCCACATCTCCTCACTGTTTCACTCAAACTGTTTCTAAAAAAGAGCCTCCCTCTGCACCACATCACAAAATATATTCTGAGCTTGGTAACATAATTTTAAGCCATAAACTATAATCAAATCACCCCAAATAATAGTTTGGAAGGGAAGTCATAGACAATTACAGAATGGTCATGTTATTCAGAGAATGAAAAATCCTGTAAGTGCATGCTATATAAGTGCAAAGCACCAACAGTGCAGTCATCGAGTTCCCTCAGCCCTCCCATGCTTCAAAGAAAGGTGGGAATCTTGATGCAAGAGTGATTGCATCACAGAGACACTGGAAGACAGAAAGAAGTAGGCTAACTGGCAAGCATTCAAACAAACCTTCAATGAAGTTAGGCCATGTCTTCTCCTCTGGCTCCCCCAGTGAGTGGTCCCAGTCTGCCTCTGGCGGGGCTCCCTGCACCTTGCCCCTCACCGCTTGTGCCAAAAGTGCCCGCTCTATAGCGATTTCTTCCAGGACATCCAGGTCCAGTTCCTCGTCCTCCTCCTCAGGCTGCACAGGTGGAGGTGGCGACTGCTGTCCAGCCGCCTCAGGACTAATAACCTGTTTCACCTCAACTATCTCTTCTACTACTACAATTTTCCTCTTCATGGCGGCCTCGTCTATGTCAGATGTTTCGGACTCACAGGTGTCCTGCAGGTGAGGCTGGGCAGGATGGGTCACAGGTATGGCAGTAGAAGAGGGTGTGTCCTCTACCAAGTCCCTCTTCTTCTCTCCCTCCTTCTTTAAGGCCTCGGAAACAGAGAGCCTTTCCTCTGTGCTGCACTCTGCTGCCTGAGCGGCCGAATGTTGTGCAACTTTGGGAGGCTCCCCTTGCTCGGCGAGTGGGCTGGCCTGTGCCTGAGCTGCAGCTGGCTCCGCTGTTCCTGCTGGTGCTGGTGACGCTAATTCTCCGGCTGCGGGTGCTTTGCTCGCACTGGAGGATGTTTCTGGTTTTGGAGCCTCCCGCTTGATTTTTTCTGCAAAGAGCAGTGCTGGCTCCACCTCCCTTTTGTCTGCTGGGGCCTCAGAGAGCACAGCTGCTGCCTGCCTGATTTCCTCATTGCACATTCTTTCAAGAGTCATCTTTAGAGAAACATTAGTTTCTGTCAGTCCAGAGGCCGTGCCAGGGCTGTCTTTAACTGTAGCCTTGGGCAGGGGTGTAATGTCAGTTGATGGGAATGTTTCGGCTTCAGGCGAAAGGACAGGTTTAATGTTTATAGTCTCTGACTCTGGTGCTTTAGCCTGCTTTCTACCTTTTCCTTTTTTCTTTCCCTTTGAAGGCTCCTCTGCAGCTTTCTCTGTATTTATGAGGGATTTAGTCTCAAGTGTGGCTTTCTGAGATTCTGACAGGGGGGCAGGGTTTTCCTCTTTGGGTTTAGGGCTCGCTTGCACGAGCTCCACTCCGCTTATTTTCTGCACCGTCACTGTTTCCACTTTGGTGAGAGTCATTTCCTCAGATTTCACTGGCTCCATATGGGGCAAGATAACATTTAACACCCCCTTGGGGCATAATGGTCCCTGTATGCGCTCGCTGACACTGCTTTCCTCAACCTTCTCTTTTACTTGTGCATCCACTAGAGGCACTGCAGGAATCTGCCCTAATGGCAGTGAGGCTTCTTCTGAAAAAGCCTTTGTTTGTTTAGGGACATCTTCTGTTTTCTCCCTGTCAGTACGCAATTTAGCCTCATTTTTCTCTGCTCCCTTTAAACAGGTAGACACAGTTAAAGGCTCCGATGAAACAACTGCTGTAGGTTTAGTGTTATTTTCTGCCACGTCCTCTCGGGACTTCTCTTTGGAGGTTTTTTCCTTCTCCATCTTTGGGTCAGGTGATCCCTCAGTATTGGCACTCTTAGAGGCCTCACCTGGAGATTTCTTTTTCTTTCTTTTTGATTTGGAGCCTCCCTCGGCCACTTGTTTGGTTTCTTTAACCACCTCTGTGATGACAACATTTTGAGGAGGCTGAGATGAATCAGATTCCTCTTGTACTTTTAATGTGGGGTCCCGCACGGCAGCTTTGGGGGCTTCTTTTTTAACAAGTGGAATCACCTTTGCATCAGTTTTCTTCTCGTCTGCAGTCATCTCTGTAGCTTTTGCTGTGACAGGCTGTACGTCTTCAGCATTGGCCAGAGGTGCCGCGAGGGTTGTTGTGGTGATGGTAGATTTAACTTCAAGTGTTGAGGATTTGGGTATCGCAGTAACTTTTAGGGGCACTTCATCAGTTTTAGACTGGGCTGCGAGATTCTCCAAGGTTGCTTTAGCACGGATAGATTCCTGGACCTCTTTAACCTCTGCTGCATTAGTGGCGCCCTCTGGTTTGCTTGTGGTGCTGTGAGGTTTGGGTTTAGTGGTCTCTTGAGTGACAGCTGCGCTGGTAGTATCGTTTAAGATTTTAGATTCAGCCGAAACGGGAGCCTTCACCTGTGTGGGTTTAACTGATTCCTCCTTGATCTTGCGCTTCCCTTCTTTGACAGCTTTATTAGCAGGTTTTGTGATGACAGGGGTAGCAGCGGCAGCATCAGTAACCAAAGCGGAGCCTTTTGAAGTGGCTTGTTGGGGCTTTACTTGATCATTGGCAGTTGTAGCTGTAGCACTGACATGTGTGGATTGAACTGGATCCACAATCACCTTTTTCATTTTCTCTTCCTCTTCTTTGGCATTGAATTCAGGAAGCACTGCGATAGCTGATTTGCTTGTAATCGTTTCAGCAGACTTCATAGGAGCTTTTTCCTCAGCAATAATACTCTCCTTAAACTTCATTTCCTCATTTGTTTTGGGAGCAGAGGGCTTAGCTGGAATCTTTGATGCTGCAGCACCTGTAGCAGCAGCGACAGCAGTCACAGCTAATGGTAGGGCGGTTTTGGAGGATATCAGAGCTCTCTGTGATGCATCCTGTTTCAAAGCTGCTGCCTGAGAAGGAGCAGAACTCGTTGGCTTCTCTTTTTCGACCTCCAACACTCTCCTCCTTTGTGATGATGTTACTGGCTTCTCACCGTTAACATCAAGCTCCTGGTGAGTGACTCTTTTCACCCTGTTATCCTCCATCATCGCTGTTTCACTTCTGAAGCCAGTGCTCTTCCTGAAAACAGGCTGAGGCCGGTCCTCCGCTTCCCATGAGGCTTTTTCTCTGACCGGTTCTGCAGTCAGTGGACGACCTCTGAACCTAGGGGTCCTATCAGAGTAATTCTCTCTTTCTCCAGGACCCATCATCTTATGGCGGTAGCCTTGACGTTCCGCCAGTGCCTCTGGATTTTCTGCTTCACCCCTGCGTCCTGGCTTAGGAACATAGGACGTTGGACCTTCTACAGATTGGACCCGTGCAGCTCGGTGAGCAATGGCCAGAGTGGCGGCTGGCTTCCTAATCCTTTGCAGGGAGGCAGGAACAATCTCGGTGGGCAGGTGGAGGTAGTCACGCAGGTAAACAATGCCATCATTGGTCACGTACCAGTAGAAATGTCTCCAAGCAAATGTTTCCTTCACATATCCCCTGGACTTAAGAGACCCCATGGCACGAATTACTTGTAGGTTGCTTACACTTTGCACCTCTGGGTGTTTGATCTGCGGCCTCTTGTCCTTCTTAGCCACCATGACACCATCTCGAAACAGGACCTCATAGATGGCCCTTAGGTCGTGCAGGGGCATCAGCATTCCAGCAACCATTGTGGTTTGTGTCAGTAAACTCTCTCAAATTAAAACTAAAATGCTCAACATCAAATGAAGAGGAGCGTCTCACGCTGTGTTGTGTGAAAGAATCAAGTGCCAAAACCGGCTGGCACGTGTTGCTTAATTCATTACGGAAAAAATGAAAGAAGAAATCCTCGTGAGAATTTTTCTTACTGTCTCTTCTCCTTGCTCCTGTCGGTCCTTTGGTTGTAGTGAAGAAAATAAATATTCCTCTGTTAATAAGTTCAGTGTCTCCCCCCTACATTCAGGCTGGCTGGGAATGAGCAGTCTCCGTTCTGCCGAGATGGCAATGACAGAATGGAAGAGAGGCAGTGTGTGTGTGTGTGAGAGAGAGAGAGGGAGCGCGAGAGAGAGAGAGAGAGCGCGCAAGGCACACTTCTCAGCCCGGCTCCTCCTACCTTCTCTCTCTTTCTCTTAGGAAAAAAGTGTCATGGAAAAAAAATCTCACTAGAGTAAATACAGCAGGAAGCTAGAAGGAAAAAAGTGTCTGCAATAAACTGGCTCAAATAAAATTCGAGCAAAGTCAAATGAATGGAGAAACGCACCTATGGAGTGAGCACATGTCCGAGAGCTCTACGACTTCTGCGAAGAGTCCCACCTACACCCAAAAGCAAATGGCTCCTATAATGTACTCATATACTCACCTCTGAACACATACTATGACTGGGTGACACACACCCTCTGGCATGCGATGCGCACTGCATCAGTGACTGCGCTGTTCTCATTATCAGAAAGAAAAAAAAAAAAAAAAACAGCCAGCTGGCATCCATCCAATCCACCCCATGCAAGTTATAAAGCTCAAGGTGTCTAGCTTTACACGTTTCAAGATCAGGTATCACTGAAGAGCTTTTACTCTACACACAAGGCATGGTTTTCAGATCTCGTATGACAGCCTTAGAATGTATCATGTGAAGGTTGGTGACATTTAAAGAGAAAATACATAAATCATGATAATGTATTTTGGTCACACTAAACATAGATAAGATATGAAAGGACTGAACTGTTACTGGCTGTCTCATATCACTCATGCCTATATAATAATAGCAAACCTAACATTAAGTTTAATTCTATCCTTATCTCTGTTTGTTTTGGGGATCTCCAAGCCGACAAGAAAAGAAGGATACATGGACTAATCAGTGTTTCCTTTGCAGCTCAGTAAAGTGATGCAACAGGCTGTAAAGCAGCCTAAAGTTGCACTGCTACTTCAGACGGTTAATATTCGGGCCACGAAGGAAGAATCTGTCGTGCACGACTATATAAAGAACTGTGCATTATAGCTAACCTTTTCACCACTCCCAGGAACATGATACCGGTTTTCTATCCAGAGATCACTTCTCCCTTCCCTACATCTGTCTCCTGTTCGTCTCTTAGTGTCAGAGGGAGCGTTCCCTCGTGGCCGGTGTTCGGCGAAAGCCAAACTGGAAGGAAACCTGACAATTGTCACTTAGAGCAGAGGAGCACATGTTGGTTTGTCTGCGCTGCAGACAGTGATCTAGTTATGAAATTACAGTGGTGGTGGTGAATGGGCAGCGATGAAATGACGCATTCCCCCTGATGTTTGAAACCACACGCACTATTACACATACAAACACTGGCAGAAAACTGTTTTCATTTTTCTCCCATGGCAACAGTCAAATGAAGTGAGGCAGTTCTGAGCAAGCCGCATATCCGCTTTCACGGCTGCGGTGGCGAGGCTGGCCGTAAATCTGTCGGCCAAGCAGCTGGACTACTGTACTGTTTATCAGCCCGCTATTTGCAAAGACACCTTTATCTCATCATTGTCAAATGAGCTGTTAGCACATCATCAAACTCTGACGAGCAATCAAGAAAGCGAAAACAAAATCTCATGGCAAAATAATATTTTTTAATACAGTATAAACCTGCACTTACAGTACAGGCAAATATCTAATACTGATATATTAAATGGATGATTGTCCTCCCTGCAGAACGACTGGTAGACCTGTTATAAAGCTCACTAATCCCTTTAATAATCTACTAATTACTAACAATGCCTTTCAAACAGGTTTTACGCAGCTGTCATTGTTGATATCTGTCTCAGACTAGGAGGTGCCGCCTTAGGCCACCAACAGCATATATGCTCTTATGCATACCTTGTTAAGGTACAGTATGGTGTTAACTTTATTAATGCATGTATAGTCAGTGATTCAAAAGGCAGGGAGGAGCTTTTATTTAAGGAACAAAGGGAATTTTCAGGTTCAGTGTACAAGGAAGGCATTCCTCTGTATGGTAAACGGACTGGTTCTTGTATAGTGCTTTTCTACTCTACCTGAGTACTCAAAGTGCTTTATACATGTCGTCGTTCACACATTCACACAAGCACTTTTTCTACACCTTCTATTGAACACATCGGAGAGCAACTTGGGGTTCAGTATCTTGCCCAAGGCTTACTTTGAAGTGCAGGCTGGAGCAGCCAGGGATCGAACTCTCCCTCCTGAGCCGCGGGGGGGGGGGGGGGGGGGGGGGGGGGGGGGGGGGGGGGGGGGGGCGCGG
>JAVDPK010001582.1:62057-77993 GCA_034780415.1 Cichlasoma orientale | reverse complement strand
GAACACTACCCCCCGTGCCGCCGCCCCCCCCCCCCCCCCCCCAAAGCAATCAAAAGTGCATTTTTTGGATGCAACAACTTCTGTGCAATCAATTTCACCCAGCAAAAGTCAGTTGGGGTTTTTCATAGAGATTGGAGGTTGCCAGGGGGTCACTGACCAGTCTCTATTTATTTATTTTTTAACATGACTTATGCCTAAATTATAGTAAAATAAATAACATATAATAATATATAAATGCTAATATTGCTTATTTCACCAAGACAATGCCAAATCATTCTCCATGTATTATAAAAAGTCCCATAAAAAAGACTAAGTGTTAATGAAACTGACTGATAAAAAAAAAAAAATTAAAAGAAGAACCCAAGTGGTTGGACAGAAACTCCTACAACAAGGAAGAATTTGTTCTCTAAACAACTGTCTCATCACTTCACGAATACTTAAAAAAAAAACTAATTTTTTTGATATGCTGTCTTTGGTTTCTTTTTAATGAAATAGAGCAATTCTTACACACTCCATATTAAAATGCATCGGGGGTAATTGGCATCAGTATGTATGGTGCCTTGCCCTCTGTGTTGCATATCACTGGGATTTCATGCACTGTTTATGCACAAAGTGTTCAGTGAACTTCAAGCTTCTGACAGTGACCCTTATTCTGGCTTGAAGCCCGGTCCCTTCAGCCATCCAAATATTAGACTGGCATGCTTCAAAAGAAATACTGTATCACCAGAGTGTGCTGCTGCTGCTGCCACTGCTTTACACAGTGAGTTGCTGGTTGCAATAGTTGTTTGCAGGTTTGATGTGGCATTGGCAATTTTCCTGATAGGAAGCACACTACCAGATGAGAATGGCATGGCAACATACAGTAGAACTAATGCAACCTAATCTTATTCGGACTACAAACAGACAGAGCAAGAACAGGCCGGCCACAGATGGAAGGACAATGTGATTGACTGAAACAGAGAAACAGGACTTTGGGGAAGAGTATCCAAAGAGTTTCCTGGTTAGGAGTCTACTTCTGCTGCCTCCACCAGTCCCAGAATAGATGTGTCACCACCAGCTGATGGTGGCTGGCACATGGCCCAATGTGAAGGGCTTTACAGGTGCCCTCCATCCTCATAGCAGATCCAAGCCACTCAAGCCTCTTCCAGGGAAAGCAAAGGTCAGCGAGGCCTTTCTTACCCACCGGTGTAAGCACGTTCATTACATGAAGTTAGTAAGGTCAAAACACTGTTTAAACTACAAAAGAAAGATATCTTAACATGATAAACTGATTGATCCTCCTAATAAATGCACATTCAGTTTCAGCAAAATGCTACATTGCAAAGTGAGTATATACAACTATCACGTTATCACGATTTAGAGTAAAGTCCACAACTGGCTATAAAACCAGAAGTCTATATAAAATACTGTAAACTGTTAATGAGAATGCACTGAAGCATTCAAGCTGACGGTGTTACCAGCTGAAAAAGTGAAAATTACAAAAGCACAAATCAAAGTGTGGTCCTTAGTCTACCCTAAGTCATGACTTGCACCTTTGTAGCTGTGACGACGATGCACAAGAGCCCATTTTTATCCAGATGGTAAGCCTATTTTTATTTGAGGAGCTTGCCTCTTAGCTGTGTATGGTTAAGCAAGTGCCTCCATAGTCTGAGACAGCTGTGCCCCCTGACATAGCTGATGCATGTTAGAGCCCAAACACCCGACCTAGGAATCTGCTAAAATTAGAGGTTGTTGTGAACAGCTTTATATGGAGGTTTACGGCTGTCACCAGTGTATTTATAGGCTTTCCAAGTAATCAGAGTAAACAAATTTATGAACTTGGCCTTAGCTAAATTATTATTTTTTTATAATAGCACAACAGTAAATATAGACAAGGACAAGTGGGGAGAACAAAACATACAATACAAAACAGGACAAAGAAAGAATAGGTGAGCGTGCATTTATATGTATGCGTGCATGTGTGTGTGTGTGTGTGTGTAGATGCACCTGTTTTACATCCCCCAGCCACTGGCAATGAGGAGGGGACAGGGCGCCATCCAGCTACAGAAAGGCAAGGATGGCACGTCAGCTGAAGCTACTTTTTGCTGTTGTTTGTATCACGTCATTAATTGCTGCTTGATGTTGCTCCTTTTTGAGCCACCTCCGGACTTAAATAGGAGGATGCTGGCCCAGTGTCTTCCACCCCTCAAGCGATCTCCAGGCGTTGTTAGTGTGTGTAGTTGCATGGAGTTTGTGTATATCATAGATATCTGGATTGGGCGTGGCGGGAGCTGAGGAGGGCTTTAGCGCTAAACTCATCCGACTTAGCGATCACATTTAATTGGAAATGCATTTGCAGATTTTTCATCCGAGGTGGGCGAAAATGCGACTTGTATGATCCGATTTAGGTGATGATTTTTATTGCTTGCACTGGATGTTTCTGTTAGGAAAAATCGGGACCCGCAGAAACCATCCAACTTGAGCAAAACGCCGATTTGTGTGACTTTGACACCGGCGATTTCTACTGTCATTTATTAAATATAAAGGTGGATTATTAATTTGTGTCAACGTTCCTATAAACTGCAGACATAATCTGCATTTAGCTCTAACTGGTAAATGTTAGCTCGCTCACCCGCTAAACTAAGATGGTGATCGTTCAACATATACCTGCTAAAATTCATCATGCTAGAGCTGTCATTGGGAGAACGTTATATTTAGGCCTGTACAAGTCAAACGGAAACCTCCAGCGCTGAAAACTAAAGTTAACGTGGAAGTGTTGGCTCAAAGAGTGAGCCAAACCACAAAGACCTCCATGTTAAAAGTAAGATTTTTACAGTCTGTTAAAAACTGCTTTAGCCTGTAAGGATAGCTTCTTCCTTCATATGAGCCTTGATTTTATAAAACCTTTTTAAACTTAACACTTATTCACACGTGTGATGACACGGGCAGCTGTAGCTGTGTATCTGTGTGGTGATGTTGTCTCTCTCTGAAAAATAATGTGACCTGCTGTGTTGATACAGCCCATCTAAGAAGTCTGTGCTCCAGTTCTGGTGAAAACAGGAAATTCTAGTATTTTGTCTGTTAGAACTAATTAGCAGCTATATGTGTTAATTGTGTTACACATGGGAAATCTAGGGTTTTTTTTCCCCCACATGCACTCATAATAATCACTCCTGTGCCTAAAGATAAAGTTCTAAATATATATAAATGTGTCTTTACTATTGTAAGAAGCTGACACATGCAGTCTTAATATAACCCTCACGACAACCTTGACTGGTTTCTGTATGGGTCGGCCTGAACAACAGTTTCAATTAGTGCTTGAACAGGCAGAGAAACTAGCCTTTGAAATGCAAGAAGAGAGACGCTGGAAGGATTAACCCCTGGTGGTGGCGGGTGGACGCTGAGCGTAAGAGGACTGCATCTCCCATGCGAAGCCAGAGGGGCCAGATATAGTTGGAGGGGTGGCTAAAAGAAAAACCCCAAACTCTTTATACTTTAAACAGAACCAACAAACACAAAGCCACAGAAGTCGGTAAACCACAGAATGGCTGCAAACAAAGAAGCACTTTGTGTTAGGGGTTGGTGAGCATGAAACGGGAGATGTGTCTTTGGCATTCCTTACTCTGCTGCAAAACTAAATAATCAACTGTTCTTGGATAACTGAACTAAAAAGGACGGGGAAAGCAAAGCTGGAGGAGGAAAAACGTGCGTTTTCCTGCACAGAGCTGTGGAGCAAGAATAATAGACAAAGTTCTGAAATAAATCAAGATACTGTGGCAACTGCGCTCAACTTTCCTCGACTTACAAATATCTCTGGCATCACACAGAGCTTGTTAAAAACAACTGTATAGTAGGACAACCTTTTTTAATTAAGGCATGAGCAACTTACAAAGTAAAAGAAAACTTCAGCAAATTAAAAAAAAAAAAAGCTTCACTAATAAAAACTGCAATGACGTTGCAAGTTTAAAAAAAAAAAAAAAAAACTAAGAAAAACCAGGTCTTGGCTTTGGTCTCAC
Organism: Cichlasoma orientale; assembly: GCA_034780415.1. Classification (NCBI taxonomy): domain Eukaryota; kingdom Metazoa; phylum Chordata; class Actinopteri; order Cichliformes; family Cichlidae; genus Cichlasoma; species Cichlasoma orientale. The sequence goes on along the minus strand of JAVDPK010001582.1, from coordinate 73,998 downwards.
CAACATGCACGTAAATGCACATGGAAAAATCTATAAAGCGATGAGTGTCTGAGGTAAGAAAAATGACAGGCGTCGCTTGGGTCTTAGACTCCACCAGTCACGGATCACACGGACTTTTCCTTTTCCAGAGTGGAAAGAAATTAAGTCACAGATTACGTCCCCTCTCGCCCTCCTCACCAACCAAAAATGAGCAGGGGGCACCCAAAAAGTTTGCCAAGTCCATTTCATCCCTACTTACTGTCACTCTAACAAGCTTTTTGTCACATCTTATTGGAGGGTTCCTAATATGCCCAACCTTACAATGTCCCTGGCAGCCTCTCAGATTTGGACAGTAGCCCGCCCATGATGGGGTAAATGAGAGCAGACTGAAAGCAGAAGCAGAAATGTGGCAGACGGTGCTCTTCCCTACAACTGATGGAGAAAGCACATTCATCACTTTCACATTTTCCATCTAGTATCCAACACTGAAATCTGCACTAAAAGTAGAGCATGTTTCTCGCCTTTCTGACGCAGTGCTGTAATTGAAATCAGTCTCTGGTGTTAAGTTCTGCAAACAGCCAGCGATTACAAAAATGCTTTGTGCTGTAAACAAGTTCCAGCCGTGAGATCGGGACAGAAAATTTGAACCAGCTCTCTGCTCTCTTGTTCTCTCTCTCTGGTGAGAGGCGTATGCCAGCTCGGCGTGCAGGGGATGCATTGTACCATTTAGGAGCTAGAAAGGTTTAAATGCTGCTGTACAAATTAGGTGGGAACTTCCAATTTATCTCCTCAGATTCCAAGATATGATAAAATGTGTCTTCTTTACTTAGCCACACCTCTTTATGACATAAGCCTAATGCTAACCAATGCAGAGAATCATTAACTTGCTGCCTTTGTACTCAGTCTCCGGTACTGTATTATGACCACTTACCTTTTCTCGGGCTGAGCCAGAACCGATCTCCAAGAGGATCTCCTATCTCCATGCTGCTTTGATCTGACATATTATACAAAGGCCTCAGAGGCTGCAACAAAACACCTTTCTGCTTTTGTGACACACTCAAATCCACACTGCTACTCCCTTCTTTTCACATAGAGACCCACTGCCCGGCCAGCTGACCGACATAGCATGCAATATGGGGCTAAGAAAGAGAAGGAATGGGAGCGGAGGGGTACTTTCAGGGCAGGGAGGGTGTTTGTGAGAAGAAGGGGGGAAAAAAGGAACAAGGAAATCTTTTCATCTCTGTCCCATAAATGCAGAGTAACATCTACACCATAAATCTGAGGGGCTTGCCAAACTGGACACATCCTCTCTGCTGCCCCGGATACCCTCCAACACGTCCCATACATCTGTAGGCGCCCACGCTTTATTCTATTATCAGCTTGTTGGGGGACAAACACTGGATGCCTTGTTCAAGAAACCAAGCAAATTACAGCCCCAGACATTAAGATGAAGAGTACACAGGAGGGGAGAAAAAAGGATAGAAAACATAACTAAGCAGAGATAGAATAAAGAACTAAAAGTCAGTCTGTAAAAGGCACCACCAAGGCATCCAAAATACACCCAACAACAACAACAACTCTCACTTTACCTCTTGCATGCTTACTCTGGTTTACAACGAGCAATTAAGCCTTTTGTAAGCTGTTAAAAAGAAGTGTGTTGATAGCAATCAAGGAGAAATGCTGTCAGCGTGCAACGAAACCAACTGATGTAGCATATTTCAAGAGATGGGAGGTCAACAGCTAACAGATTAAGGTTTTTATCAGTTCTGGCATGTTGCCAGTTGTCCTAAAGGGACACACTGACGCCTCAAACCACACAATTGTTCCCAATACAATACATATAGCCCACAGTATTCATTTTTTAACGGAAATAATTTGTCAGTCATAGACTCCCATGTTAAAAAAAAAGCTCCAGTCTCATCCTAAAAGCATTTTTACTTTACAGTATATCGATCATGAAATCTACTGCATGGGGATAACTGTGATTTTTATTATAGCCAACCTTTAAGATGGGCTTACAGTTTGCATAGGCAGAGATGTCCGCTAATTCAAGCCACAGAGCAGGAGCTCCGACAAACGACACGACTCGCTGCTTGGTTGAAATTATACCAGAACATCCGAGAAGTGTGTGCGGCAGTGTGAATGAAAGCAATTCTGGTTTAATTTGTAAGTTGCTTAGCACTAATTAGCAGGTGTCGATGCCCTATGGAAACAATAGTTACCAAGCTAGCTAAAATTAGCTGATAACTTAGCACTCCACCCTCTTGCCCAAATAGGTCCATAAATCCAGTCTAGGCTTCAAAATGCAGGTCTAAAGAAGCATTCACAGTAACCACTTCCATCTTTTACTGAGTGTACACAAAATTTACACAAAGAAGCTACTTTCAGCTGCTCCCTTAGTGACAACAGGTCACCGCAGCGGGTAGCTTTGCATATTTGATTTGGCATCTTCCTGATGCGCCCCCCTCCCGATTGACTAAATAATACTGGGTAAGAAAAAGATAATTATAATACACCGAAAATAAACCTGCCAACCGGGCAAACCTCATACCACACAGAATTTGCAAAACAGAAAATTTGTAACACTCAAAATTATACATTTACAAAATGACACATCTGAACAGCATGCGGGGTAATGCTGGCTAGTCAGGTAGCATAAGAAGGTGTTGAGAGCTGAGAGGGGCTCCTCCTTCCCTTTTCTTAACGAACAGATACAGAGGATGAAGAACAGAGAGCAGAGACGCACTAAAATAACTTAGAGGGAAACTGTGTCTGCTGTTTGGAGGTCTTTTAGTTTATTTAAAAAAAAAAAAAAAATTTGCTTCACTTCTGCTTGTGCTGCTTCCCTGACTGTGGACTCCTCCACACACAGCACTGAACCGAGTGAGGCAAGGTAACCATTCTTCCCCAACCACAAAGTAACCGGTAACACAAAGTCTGCGAGGAAAAATCCAAGTGGAGCTTCTTTCAAAGCCAAACTTCAGAACTCTGCTGTGAAAGCATTAATGTGAATGATAAAGTGGCATTACACCTACCCAAAGAGCAGACAGCCTGGCGAAGACTGACCATGTGCCAAACACTTGTTTTTTGTTAACGAGTGTGCTGTGTTTTTACTGATTTTGCTGCGTTTTATTTAACTTTTACTTTTTACGTCACTTATTTTAAGACATTAAAGCACCTGCTTATACAAAGATAACATCAACAATTCTATTAATAATTCTAATATGATTAGATTTTTTTACATTATATATTCTGATATATATTTGTGGTCATAACACCCAGAAATAGTTTGAAACTGGCCCTCACAAAATGGAGCTCCAGGCTGGTGAGAGTATAAAATGGCTGTAGGGAGTGCCTGGGCTGGCAGTGCCAGCCAGCAGGAACCAGTCTGTTTGCAGCGTCCGAGACACAGACAGCCTCTAACTCATTCATGACATGGAAGACAACACGACAGCAACAGAAGGCAAATCTAAGAAATCATGAAAACACGCTCCAAACACAGTTGCTACAGTTTCTACAAAGACAAAAAAAACCAAAACATTTTTGAGTCATGAGTCAGCATCTGCTAACCACATATAGGAGTGGCCACGCAAGCTTTGGTTGCTGTAGCAACACAGCCCACAGGTTAGGCAAATACCATGTGCTGTCCACGGCTGAGCTCCCAGGGCACATGGACTTGCTGCTGCTGCCACGGGCAACCAACTGTCAAACAACAAAACCTGTCACAGGATCCGGACTCTGGCCTTCCCGGCTCCGCCACAGTGGGCAGATTTGCATTGTAACCTGAAGAGGCTGAGCTTTATTTTTAGACCGGCATCCTGACCATCAGAATCCAATAAAGCTCAGACAAACACAATGCAGGTGACTCCTCGTGCATGCATGCATATATGCTCCCATACACACACCCACCCACACACACACACACACACACACACACACACACACACACCACTACCATCTGGGGAGAATGAATCAGTTGCATTCTTTCTTCCCGTAGTTCACAGAGAAAAGACAAAGAAAGACTTGCAGTAAATCTAGTCCGTGTGCAAAGAAAAGGCCCATTCTGCCCCAGCTTTAGAGTCCAGTTACAGACAGCGGTGACTCACTACCATCATTATCCCAGTAACTTTCATAAACTGGCTTTCACTGTGCTGAAGACCCACAAGAGGGCTCTTTAATGTAGGACAGAATCACGGCAGAGGTGGCGCTAAGGGTCAGCGCGGCATTTCCGATTCTGGCTGCTGTTCTTTTGAAGGCATTTAAGTCTATTGAGACTCAAAGCAGGCTTGTGAAGTCTGATTAGTTTTTCAGGTTGTATGTATACAACAGAAAGCAGGATTTCTCTTTACTTCCTGAAATCCTGTCATTCCAGTGCTGAGGTATGTGGACAGCGCACTGCCCCAAGCAGCGTGACAGATCTGAAGTCAAAGATGAAGGCCAAGATAAGAGTAATGAATTTGAAATGAAAGACAACACTTTACTTGTGGTGCAAGTGTTTTCCTTGCTTTCTTTTCCAAGAAGTGCAGAATCTTAGGAATGCTCCCGTTGTCTGGCATTATGGCAGTAGAGTATAATTATCCGGAGTAATAAACTATCCAACGTGTTCTCTCATGCAACAGCGTGAGGACAACAAGTAATTCATACCCAGACACTTTAATGTCACTTTAAAACAAGGCATGAAGGCCTTCTCTGTAGCAAAGCAGCAACACACAAAAGAAAGTATTTAACGTGCAGGTACGGAGCTTCACATCATGGGCGTGGTAAGACATGCCGACTGATTACTTTATATTGTTCCCCTAGGCCCGTGGTTCTTGTTCTATTTCACACAGCATTCTCAATAAGAATGGCTGGAGTATAAAACAAACCACAGGAGATATAAAGCACCACGCCCAGAACCACACAGCTGCAGGATTAATAACATATCAGCCAGTCACACGTTCAAAGTAATGGAAACTAGGGATACACTGATAGTGAAATTCTGGGCTCATATTTGATTGGCTATCAGTGCTGAAACTAATTTTAGCAATCGGCCAGTATGTCTGTATATATATGCTTTTTGTGAGCCAAGTCACCCCACCCACAATTCAGATGTCTCCACTCCTGCAGGAGATGGCTTCATGCTTGTTTTCATCTGCAGGCCTGGCGTGGCTCTGCATCCTGTTTTCCATTGTGACACCTAAAACTAAACCTCCTGTCTTTAAAGACAGAATAACAGTGCAAACAATAGGCAAGCTTCCCGTCTCCAGTCTGTAATAAAACCCAGCGAGCAGGAGCCGTTCCAACAGTGGACTCGTTTACCAACACTGGCACATTTATGTTTGAGAGAACTGTGATTAAAAAAATATAGAGAGAAAAATAATAGGGAAAAAAAAAAGTATCCTAATAGTTTGTCCTTGAGGGTGTATGGCCCACATGGGAACCAAACAGTAGAGTAACTACAGCCAGCAGCCTATCAGGTTACTCCCCTGACAACTGTAAGAGCTGCTTAACATTTATGCTGCCTTCCCTCCCGCTACAGGCTTTGCAACAAAACCGCACTATGAGCTTTTAAAGGGCTTTCTGTGGCTAATCAATCAATGAATGCACTTCTAAGAACGTGTGGGACCACTTATGCAGCTTGAACACAAATAGCAGTGCACAGCATTGTACACAACGCTGCATTTAAAGTGCGATCTTGTGGTGAAAGTCAAGCTAGCTAGTAAGTACAGGTAATCAGATATACCAGAGTATCGCATGAAGCTAATAGAAGGAAGGGAAACGCAAACCAGGTGGATCACCTTTAACAATTATCTACCTGGCTTTGTAAGAAGCCCAGGACTTTAATGTGAGGTGTGGCCCGAGTAATAATCCAACGTCAGGTAAGGAAATGCGAACCAATGTGCACTGGAGGCCACCAACTACAGGAGGATCATATCTGTACTAATGCAATGATATCCCTCACCAATCATTACCACAAAAATGTGTGCACAAGTTTGCTATTGTCTTGACAATGGCTAGGCACACACACACACACACACAAACACACACACACACACACGTATTTGGCATTTTTGCTTTGTGAGTAATGCCACGAGTAACTGAACAAGCATTGTTTGCCTCCACCCAGGCCTTCAATCACGCATCCACACATTCATTTCATCAGCGTCTGAAGGTTCTGCTTTTATCGAGCACTCTGCACTACAGCGCTTCCACGTGTTCCTTAAAGACTGTTTACAGTACAGAAGCAGGCGGTGGGCTTTCCATATAAATATGACCTTTCAGTAAGGAATACATGCAGCTCATCCACAAAACACTCTGAGCTGCTACTATAAACAACAGGGGCCAGGTTACACCCAGGTGTTACAACCCCTCCGTGGGTTTTATCACACCTTGGGAAACATTACAGGTATTCAGAGGAAATGACCCAGCCCTTGTGATTCATAGCATCATGACTCATTTAAGATAAAACAGCATCTGTCATAAGATCAGAGTGAGAGCTGTGAGTATATTATTAAACTCATAATAAAAGCACATGATATTTGTGTATCCAACTGTACTCCAACTCTCTACTAAGCACGCAAAACATGAAGCTTTTATTTATGTGTCAGTGGAAAATAGGACGGTTCTTTCAATCAGTTCTTACAAGATCAAACTCCATGCATTTCCTGTGCTTTGATGCACTCTATTTCTACAATTGGAGTGAAGTAATCAGAGTACTTATGGGTTCATAGCTCCAGATGTTCCAGATTGTCCTCAGTCAACAATGATACTACAGAGGTAGGGGAGCGGGACTCACCTGAAAAACAAAGAGAGAAAGGCAGCAATGTTAAACGTGTAAGATGCAAGCCATATTTTTGGCCTCACTAATAAAAACACAGGGCAAACTTCAGTGAGGACCATTAAGAAGACGATGGAGAAGAATTGGTTTGTCATGTGTATTGCATTAGCCGCGCATGCCAAGAGCAAATGTGGAGCTCTGACACTTGCAGACTTCAAACAAACCGGTCCCACTCGCTGGAACGCTCTGGTTTAAAAGTCAGTCTGACAAAGATCTGAATTATATCCTCATGCTTCAACTGTTATGCAAGCAAGATCTTTCTTTCACTTTTTCACAAAAGAAAGAGAACATGTTGAACCCATGCGGTCCATTTCAGAGAATTAATAAAGAGCATTGGCTGGAAATGTGTGGGTAACGCAGGTTTACTGGATGATAGCACCATCTACTGGACAGACAGAACAAAGGCAAGTGGTGAAGGTACTGAGAAAACACATTATGTGTACATACTTAGGAATAAATAATAATAAAAAAAAAGGGGCAGTGCAGATGAATTATTTTTACCTTTTATACAGAACTTTTACTTTATAGTATTTTTTTCTCTTTTAAAAAGTAATGAATCAGAGTACTTTCCTGCCTTTGTAGTTCATAAAGTGAAGTATTTAAAAAATACTCAAGTAAGAAAATATCACAGTGAATACAGCCTAACGCTCTCGGCTTAAAACCATTGCAGACCTCAGGGACACGACCATTTCAGATCAAAGACTCGACCTCTACAGCTGTCCTTTATACTGATGTCGTTCCACTCTGCTCCCACCCAACCTTTACCACCCACATCGCTCAGTTACTGAGTGGGACATTCTCTTTCAGCAGCATCACTGCAGCCTATAACACCATTATACAAGCACCAAATACCAACCTGCCACCCTCCTAGTGTTTCTCACGGGCAGCCAGCAGGGTGTTAAATCATCACACTTTGACACTGATGATTCGGGAACTACCTCGCTCCAAAATAGGACCTGTCTAACGTATGGTATGGCTTTCAGCAGATGACCGAAACTGTTTATGGCGAATGTTTGCAGTAAATGCTTGACATGATGTGAAAAATTACTGTGTTATGGCGAGGACAGTAAAGTTTTAATGGCAAGTTTTAAGATTTTATGGATTCACATTTCGTCCTGTGCACATTTGAAATGCTTATGTCTTCATGTTGAGGCTGAAACCAGACTCAAAGTACCCGAACGCTCCACTGAGACGTGCAGTCAAGAGGAGGTGAGGACAAACCAAAGGGCATGTAATTTGACGCAAGGCTTTTTTGTGAAAACATTTAATCGCTTAATAAATAAATTAAAAAACGGAACTGTGTCCATCAGAGATCCTCACGGAAAGATTACCAAGCTGACCATGATGTGTAACTGAACCACTTTTTTTATGGCCTGTTAAAGACAGTTAAAAAGTATCCGTGCTAATTTAGTGTCACTCAACTAACTGACTAATTTAGATTAATTATCTCAAGATAAAAAGCCCCAAGTGCAATTATGGTTTATGGCAGGAAATCCATTTACAGGAAGTTGTGTGAAATGACCAACAGGATATGAAAGGAAGCATCCTGCAAGAGCAGGCGGACTTTCCTTTAGGGCATCCTCTGGTCACATTTCCTGTCTGCTGATGAGAAAGCTGCATTTTAAAAAATATATATATACAGTACTGTGCAATAGTCTTGGGCCGAGGGACGGCCCAAGACTATTGCACAGTACTGTATATCGTAGGAAAAATATCGTAGGCCTGATTAGACTCCTGGGTGCCTCCTTAGGGGACGTGTTTTGGGCATGTCCTGCCAGGAGGAGGTCCCAGGGAGACCCGGGACATGCTGGAGAGATTGTATCTCTCAGCTGGCTTGGGAACGCCTCGGTGTTCCCTTGAAAGAGCTGGAGGAGTTGGCTGCGGAGAGGGAGGTTTGCGGGTCTGCAGGGACAGCTTAGACGACACCAATTTCTGTACTTTTGCCAATGTGCACCACCACAATGAATTTTAAATCAAACAGTCGAGATGTGGCTGAAGTGCAGACTCCTGGCTTTAACTCAGGCGGTTTAACAAAAGTTTTGCATTAACGGTTTAGGATTCGCCGCCATTTTCCGAGGTTGAAACATAATTGGACAACTGACTGGCATACTGCTGTGAGGTGAATCCTGTTGTTATTTCATGTCAAATTAAGCAGATAATTTATCATTATAAAAATCTGTGTCTTTCTCCAAAACCCTATGGACCTTCTTTTATGTTCTCAAGGACACTTCAGCAGGGCAGCACAATCGTTCTTCAAACAAAGTCAAATAAATTCTCTTCTCCTTCTCAAACATTTGGCACTCCACTTTTGGTCCATTTAACATCTGAATTCAACCTGTGTGACTGTCTGGATGCTGTTCATGAATTCACTTGACTGTTGGCTCAGAGAGGTCACAGTGCTCTGATCAGTAGTGATGAGTCTGGAGCCTAGATGCCAAGGTCTAACTATATTCTGTTCCTTTAAGAATTCATTTTAAAAGTAAGAGGTCTGACTGAACGTGTATTATGCACTAATAAACCTGGACACCTCTGCAGTTCACCTCGAGGAGCACAGGACCCTACATCAACCTATTTCTTACACCTAAGGTCTTCCTCTTTATCTTACTAACTAGCTTACAGAAAACCCGATGATGTAATCAATGACAGCAGTGCAGATGAAGCCATCACTGTGACCTTTTCTGACTTTGGGAAGTTCTACATGATGCTTTCACAGGCTAAATAAATCTGTGGCAACTAAAATACCCCACAAAGACACTGGACTGAAGCTTTAAGATTATTTTGCCAAACAAATGACAATCATGCAGTGAACGTAGTGAAAGCAACAAATACAGACAACAACTGTGGCAGTTTCAGTGCGATTATGCAGTGATGTGTACCCTTCAGGGCTCATAGCTTCTCTTGTTAGTGCAATAATATTCCATTGCCCACTAGCTGATAGTGACTGCAGCCATCCCCTGCCCCAAAACAGCACCCCAACACCCATTCCCACCAGTGAATACAGCCAAAGAAACCTGCCATAGGCTTTTACTGTTCTGCAGTGTTGGCAAAACTGCTCCAAACAGGCAAACCATCTCCAGCCAAACATTCAGAAACACAAATATAGTGCACCACTTCTTCACACTCTGTGGGAGGTCTTTGAATCATGCTGCAGCCTGATGGAAGCTCAGTGGGAACATTTTTACTCAGTAATCCCTGAGAGTGTGACAGCAAAAAAGGCCTTTGAGTGCGAGAAAAATCCCTCCTTTGTGGGTTCTCGACCGAGAGTCAGCAGCACAGCAACATCACACTCAGCACTGCACACACATGGAGGGTAAAATACTGCTCAGGCTGCTGAAACAGGGACATAAACTAGCAAATTAGGGAGCTGCTAGTGAAGACAAGGCAGTAAATCTGTGCAGGAGCACAAGGCCACGGTCAGCATCTATTTGCTGCACTCCAAAAGCTTAATACATCTTCAATATACTGTTACAAGATCAGAGGTTACTACTGAAACGCCTCTCTTGGTACAAGTGGTAGTGCATCATTTATAGATGTCTCACAACACTAAATTCAGCCCTAACATGTCAGCGGGTAACTGCACTGGCTAGTCTTTCAAAGTCCTTCCGGTTTGAAACTAGCAGCGCATCCATGTGTTCGTATATATAAAAATTAGCAGAAAGCAAAAAGATGTTTGGACCATAGATAATAAATTGAGTGGTTCTGGCAAGCCAAAAAGTCGAGTTCAGTTAGCAACCCCATCTGAACGGCTCAGCGAGGTGGGCTCAGCTGATACCCTCCCGTGCATCCTATTGGCAGATCTCACATGAGCGATGCTTTACAACTCACTCGGCCTGCATAGAGTTGCTGCAGCCTCTGCAATCCACTTTTTCAGCCCAGCGTGATACTGTACGACACACACTCACACACTCATTACAGGCTTCAAAGCATCTTCCCTGCAAGTGAAGACAAGATAACAAAACAGGCTACAACATATGGATGACACACTGATCCAGTGCCAAACACAGAAGACCGAACATGTTCTTATATACAAAGGCTATACCAGAGCATCAGCACATTGATGCACAAATCCTATAAACCCAATGAAAACCCAACAAAAGAACTGAAAAGCACGTCTTAGGATCGTCTGTGCTCTCAGTATGCCTGATGTATATTTAAGATAAACACTCTCACAGACTCCATCCAGAGAGTAGAAAGAAATTTTTAACATGAGCATCCATCAGTGTTACAGTACATATCCATCCATTTTCTTGGGAGCCTATCCCAGACGACGCAGGGCGAGAGGCAGGTACACCCTGTACAGGTCACCAGGTCAACACAGAGAAACAGACAACCATTCACACCTATGACCAATTAACCTAACCTCACTAACTGCCTGTCTTTCAACTGCGGGAGGAAACCCACGAATCCAAACTCTACACAGCGAGAGGTCCGGGCCAAGGTGGAATCGAACCCAGACCTTCTTGATGTCCCTTTAGCTGTGAGGCAGCAGTGCTAACCACCACGCCACCGTGCTGCCCGTTACAGTACATATATGACACAAAATAAGCAAAAGCATAATATCAAAAAGTTAAATTTTCAGCCTAATTAACTGAATTTGCATATATGTTATGTTAAGGTAACAAGGAAACATTAGTTGATCTCACTTATTCCTGTACAATATCACTGACAAATGCCTTTGCAGACACGCACCTGTTACACATTTTCTGCTGTTGCATAGTTTCACCCATGTGCAGTCCAACCCACGGAAATTCTCGACGCGCCGGCCCTGCACCTGTATCGCTTTACCTCTTGGCTTTGTTACCTGTCTCCTTTCTTTCCTTTCAGCTGCATGTTTGTTCACTGCGTTTTCCTACCTTTGCTCGAGTAGAAGGACTCCATGATGCAGAAGCGTTCAAGGCTGAACTTTGGAACCTCACGGGTTACTAGCGCGACTTTCCCCGACGGCTATCTCCTTCACTCCTTTTCGATTTCAGTGTGTCACTCTGGATCTTTGACTTTCTCTTGCTATCTACGCTCTCTGTCAATCACGTCATGCTGTGTAGATCAACAGAATGTGAGCCCCCCCAGCCTCCTCCTCCTCCTCCTCCTCCTCCTCCTCCTCCTCCTCCTCCTCACAGGTCAGAGCCGCCCTCCATAATAATACCT
>JAVDPK010001582.1:50395-61957 GCA_034780415.1 Cichlasoma orientale | reverse complement strand
TGTGTGTGTGTGTGTGTGTGTGTGTGTGTGTGTGTGTGTGTGTGTGTGTGTGTGTGTGTGTGTGTGTGTATACGGAGCTGAACTGTTTGACAAAGAGCTAAAGTTTCAGAGCAGCAACAAAGGCAAACAAGGGCTTAAAGATGAAAGACAACAATAGAATATGAGTTAAATTAAATTAAATCAGGCACCGCTGCTCCGTGTTCCCGCTGGATTCACAGAACAAATGTTTAATTCAATATTTACTCTCACATTAGAGTATTCATGAGGGTTAAATATAATCATTTCATGCAGCTTTGAGTGGGCATGCATTGGGATAGGGTGTGAAAAGTCTATTAATCTGCTGACTTGCAGGCACAAAAATGCTGGTGAACAAAAACTAATCTAATCAAAAAGACACTGAACACAGCACAGTCAGAGAGATGAGTGTACTGCATATGCATTGTGTAAAATGCTGTAAAGATAAGGGGTTTGATGTCTGTGAGGTGAAAGAGAGTAAAAGTTATTTATAGCATATGTAAGCAAGTGGGCCATTTAACTGGGTCTTCTAAAATTTATCAAGGCTCGTAAAGGCTTTAGCACAGGTGGAAGCATTAAAGTTACTACAAGTCCAACATGGATGATGAATTATATCCTACATGCAGTGTAAATGCCAATAAATAAATGCAGCTGCAGCTACAGTTAAAGCCTGCTTGTGAAGCAGGTGTTCGGAGCCAAAGGGTTAATGATTAACACTTATTCTTGAAGTGCAGCACAGACTCACACACATTAACCCAAGCTGAAGATATCGAGAAGGCCCGGGGGGAGGGGGGGGGGGGTGAATGAATGCCAAAGAAAAGTAAAAAGAAACTTGGGCTGTAAGTTATTGGAATGTTTGGTTGGTAATAAGCTGATGATGAACGGAGAACTTTTTTGATATTTGGATAAGAGAGAACTCTTGTCAAACAGCAAGCTGCAGTCTTGAAAGTTCAGTCCTCAGAATGAGGAGAGAACCCTTACCTTTTTTCCATTATCCTTAAATTTGATGCCTCACCATTTACTTTGGTATGAACATCTTCTGCATTTATAGTGAAGTCACATTTCAGATAAGTCATGCCCTATTATTTGACAGAATATGGAGCTACACTATATTGCCAAAAGTATTCGCTCACCTGCATTTACACGCATATGAATTTGAGTGACGTCCCATTCTTAATCCACAGGGTTTAATATAAGCTATGAGAGCTTCAACTCTTCTGGGAAGGATTTCCACAAGGTTCAGGAGTATTTATGGGAATTTTTCATCACTCTTCCTGAAGCACATTTGTGAGGTCAGACACTGATGTTGGAGGAGACGGCCCGGCTCGCAGTCTCCGCTCTAATTCATCCCAGAGGTGTTCTGTGCGGTTGAGGTCAGGACTCTGTGCAGGCCAGTCAAGTTCTTCCACACCAAACTCACGCATCCATGTCTTTATGGACTTTGCATTGTGCTTGGTGATATAAGGCTTGGAGCTGCTCGGCCATGGAAACCTATTCCATGAAGCTCTCTATGCACTATTCTTGAGCTAATCTGAAGGTCACATGAAGTTTGGAGGTCTGTAACTCTGCAGAAAGTTGGTGACCTCTGTGCACTGTGTCCTACCACTTTGTGGCTGAGTTGGTGTCGCTCCCAATGGTTTCCACTTTGTTATAATATCAGGCATAAATTGGCTTAATTAGTGTATTTGTAGCATTCTGGGATCAATTAAGTTGTTCTGTTTTTTGCTGAGCTGTTTGTGCTTAATGTTTCACTGTTTTTCTCATCAGTTCACAGCCTTACATAACATTTAATTTCTACCTCTGCGCTGCAGCTCACACTATAATGGAGCTAATTTCCTCTGGCTTCTATTTGTTTACCATGAGGGAGACGCCAAGTCAAATCACAGCTGTTGATCTCACTAACTATACTATAAGGTCTTCCCCCCAGTCCTAAAAACCCAACACTAAAAATAGCTCAACAACAGAGAAGGGAAACTACCCATGATGCATTTCCTTGCAGGGGAACAGGGTTAACTATGTCACAGGAATGTCTTGAATTGTGTGCAAATTGCCATAAGGCACGGAGGGCAGGGGTGTGAAATGGGATCCACAGAGTGTCTTTTCCAAACAGTGCACATGTGTCAGATGTCAGAAGTGCAGCTTTGCAAACAGCACAAAGAATGTCCGAAAATACTGTTTGTGCTTCTGAATTCAGGGCCGGGACAACAGCTGGAACACGCCACACAAAGCCTGACACACAATAAACAGTCGAAGAATTTGATCATTCCCATATGGCGTTTAAAAGGAAAAAAATGGGAGGAAAGGATGGAAGGGCTGCAAGTCAACAATAAAAGCAACTGTCCTGCTACATTTTCTAAAATGCACCACATATTACAGACCACACAGAAACCATCACCTCCACAGCTGGATCCTAATCAGACCATCCTCCCACATCAAGCAGTTTTGGCTCAGACTGAAACATTACAAACATTTAAGGTCAGGCCACCGGATCCTCCCATTACAATAAGAAGGCGGCGATAATAAATCTGCCTGTCTGTGTATCTGCATTGTTGTGGCTCGTTCTTAATGCTGCAGAGTGCGGAGATGTGGAAAGAGATCAGCAGCAAGTGATGAAGCAAACTTTATTCGAGTGTAATTTACTTGCCAGTTTTATTGTAACACTTACTGTGCGGCCGCGACATTTAAAACATGCAACCACTCCTGATTTACAGCGTGGCAAAAGAATGGTTTCACTGATAAGGAGGAAAAGGCCGCGTCACTGTGTACTGTGAACAGACTGTGTTTAGTTTTGCTTGCACAAATTTTAAAGGATAATTCCAATTAACTGTAGCTTTGCAGTTGATGATGTCTTCATTCATTCTTTTTAATTATAAGTCACAATAAACATGTAATTTTCTTTTCTTTATTTCACTATCAAAAAGCAAAATTAAAGCTCTGAAAGAATAGTCAACACAGTGAAGCTAAACGTTTCCTTTACCAGCTTCCATCACTGATGATAATCTCACGGGAGGTTTATTATCATATTAGGAAGACTCACAAGGATATCAGCCAGTTTGCAGGCGGTTCCCAGCAGATGAGTCATTTGTTTGTGGTCAGAAGCGTGGCCCGTGACACTGTGAGTCATTTCTTGATCAGACATCTTTTGATGACACAAAAATTCAAATAAACAAAACCCTAATTGCCAAGTAACCGAATGAGTCATTTCCTTTCTGTACTACAGTTTAAGAAGCTGCTGTTTAGTGTCGTCAGCTGTGGAAAAATTAAACACAGGTTTGATTGCATGGATGCAGGTGGGAGAAAACACCTGAGCTGTAATATCTTCACACTTCAAGTTCAAGGGCCTTGCTGCTAGTCATTTCATTAAGTCCAGAGTCCGTGAGGACTACAGCAGTTCACTGGCAAATTGCTGGAAATCCTAAAGTGTTTTTTAAAATCCTTCCTTTTCAGAGCTTTAATTAACGCGAGTCGCATTCCATTCCTCTGACATGGAGCTCTTGTCAAACAGTTTGTTGCCTTTTTTGGCAGCTAGCTGTCTCTGATCGAAAACCAATTGTCTGTGGCCAAAGCATCATCATTCCTGACTTAAGAATTGCAGCCAAGATGGATTACATTGATTTTATCCAGGCTACTGTAACGCTTAACGAGCAAACGTATCAGTTTCACAGATTTGACATTATATCAACAGTCTGCCTCAAAGCAGCTACAGTTTCCTGAAACTGTAACTTTTACTTCCCGTCTTTGTGCGCTCCATTTCTTCAGTTCTTTCAGTACACTTCCCAGAAATGACACATTGATCCAATACAACAGCACCTATAAAAACAATTGCTACTAAAACAAGAAAAGAAAGAAAAACATCAAATTTCAAAAGAGTATCTGGAGACTGTGTCATTCCAACACTAACTAAACTGGTAGAGACAGGGCTAACACCGAGAGACACAACCATTTGCACTCAAATTCACACCTATGGGCAATTTAGAATCACCAATTAACCTAACCACACTAACTGCATGTCTTTGGACTGTGAGAGGAAACCGGAGAAAGAGCCCACGCAGACACGCAAACTCCACACAGAAAAGGCCAGCGCCTTCTTGATGTGAGGCAACGGTCACCACCACACCACCGTGCTGCCCCAGATAAATTTCACATTATTAAAAACAGAAATTATTAAATTATTAATTCGTGTGCTGCTAAAAAGTTCTAATTGCACACGTAGGAACAGTAGAAGGGCCTCGAAGGTGTGCTATAGTATCAGGTACCAAGATAATAACAACAGATCCTTTAATATAAAGGTTCCAGTTGCCAGTCGGAATAGCTACCATCAGATGTTCCTCCACTTCCCCTTCATCAGACCACCGTTGCTACTGTAGCTATCAACTACTGCTGAGTATTAGTATCATACATTGATCCATCCATTTTCTTAATGCTTATCTCTATTAGGGCTGTGGGGGGCACTGGAGCCTATCCCAGCTATAACAGAGTGAAAGGTCACACAGAGAGGAAGACGATCACCCTCTCTCACATCCACACCTGCAGCCAACTGCAAACTGCAATAGAGAGTAGAGTCAAACCGATATAGCAGTCCTGTCGATATATCAGCCGATATCGGTATACACGTTTACATCAGCCGATAAATGGAAATTAAAACAAAAGCGCAACTTCCCTGTTGGCAATATATGCTTGAAATGCCAGAAACACAACCAGCTGATCTGATCAGGCAGAGCCTAAATGAGTAATCCACAACTTGTTGTGACAATAAAACGAGATTATTTTTAAATTGCATTGTCATGTGAGCTTAGTAAGGATTCATAAATAACTACCAATAACCAATGTTACGGAAATATGATTATGATTTGTGTACCTCAAAGAAAAGTTTTCAAATCACCAAATATTAGTTTCAGTATCTGTCTTAAAAATCCTGTATTAGTCAGACTAATAGAGAGAAACATGAAGGCACAGGGAGAAGAAGTTGTACTGGAGCCACGTTGACGTAAGAGAAGATCAAATAGTGATTTTACCTCAGAGAAACCAGGACTTGATGGTCTACTTTGTGTAAAGTTTGCATTTTAACACAGTATAAACTATCCCATTCATATGCCAATATGAACACAGAAATAAAAACGTGTTATAGATATGGTATTGACATAATCTAGGATATGGCCCCTTTTAAAGTCGATCAGGTCTTCCCATTTCTCTGGTATCCAGCAGCCTAACCACAAGAACCATCTGAGTAGTAACACCGAGTTGTCTTCATTTCCCAGCCGTATGATACAGTAATAAAAGCATTCACTTGAAATACTCAAGAATCAGAACCTGATGGAAAGTAACACTGCAGTGTTAGCAAAAGTAAGGGCATGGTTCACATGAGAAACACGCATATAAGTATGCATCAGACACGCATACACTATAATGCGCTTCACTCCAAGGCAAACATACGCAGATGATGAACTACTTCTCACTCTGCCGTTAAATGAGAATATATTCATCACTGCCCCATGCTGTGGCGCCTTTCTCGTGACAGGCCTGAAACTATCCTGAATGCAAACATTGTTCTCAGTAATCAGCAAACTGGTGACAGAGCGACCGGCCAGTTTATACCTGTCGCACTGTCGTTCTCGTGCAGCACAGAGAAACGCTTCAATGACTGTTCACCCGGACCTGTAAATGCTGACGCTACAACATGCAATTACAGGAAAATTATATCTTGGGATCTGCAGCTCCCACAAAATGTTACGCATCTTCGTGCAACGTGTTTTGTAAAGTGGGACGTCCATGCAAACGTCCAAAGAAATATCACGGAGGGGTGACAAATCCAGAAGAACTAAGACACAACTCTCAGCTCTCAGAGGTTTGAGGTAAACAACCCGGAGGAAGCCTGGAAAACCTCCCAACGCACACGTTTGCCACTCATCCATTACGCTGTAATGTGGAAACCCACTTGCGCTGCACGTCTGTTCATTTAACCTCATATCAGACATGATGAAGAGTGCTGAATGTCACCTTTTATCTCATCAAAACAGAGAAACTGCAGAGTAGCACAGAAGGAAAATGAGTGCACGTAAGCAGGCTCTGCAATTCAGAAATGCGGATGCAATCTGTCAGAAGGGGCAAGAACATAGGAAATTAAAGAAATAAAAGCAAGGTTATTGGTGAGAGGTAATTCCCAAAATACCCACAAACAGGTCAGGGAATTTCCTCTGACTGATTAGTATGTGTACAGTGTGAAGCACGGCCCATCCAGACACTCTAAAGACTATATCGCTTTTAGAGCAGGGAGAAAGGGGGTTTCTGTGCAATCCCTCGATAAGCTTACTCCTACTGTTCTCAGTCAGTCACTTCAGGCAAGAACAAAGTAAAAATCAACATTTCATCTCTGAACGACTGGCCTAGACCTCTACTAGTGTTTTAGCCGGCTGGCAGACAAAGCTGCAAATAAAAACTGACTTAACTGCTTTTCTAGACATGCAAACAGATTTACAATTCCAGGAACATTTCCTGCATTACAAAAGGTATTTCCTTCAGACAGCAGAGGACAGGAGGTTGCAGAATGTAAATACCTTACGCTGCTTCTCACTTTTTACAAGTTCTCAGCTGACTTGACTGTGAACTTGGTTGCTGACCATAATTTTGCTTTTGATTAGCAGCGAGGTCGATCTCGCATAAGTTTACTTAAATGGCTTAGTTACTGTAATTTGCTGTCACAGATTGAGCATAGCAGACATTTAGGAAAATGTTGCTCAACTTCAAAATGTTACGCAACATTTTTATTCAAATAAATATAACAGAAATCTTAACCTTAAAGTATCCATATTGAAGCTTTTTTCTTAATTGTAACTATCTGTATTAAAGAATATGGGCTGTGTAGTAGGATGAGCTGGTGAAACGATGTGTGTTGCACTGCAAACTTCTATCAGCATTGTGATGGATTTGTTAAATTGGACTTAGACTTTAACCAAGAGGTCAACATCAGACATGCCGAGAATACCAATTTAACAGCTGTTTATTCACAGTTTAGCATCACTAAACACACGTATTGCACACAAGCAGGCAACATCAAGATGTAAATTTTTTAGTTCACTTTCATGATTAAGCACAGTTAAGAAACATTAATTTAGTTAAATTTGCCTCCAAATAACTACTAACTTTCCTCATCTCATCACTAAACAGACTATTGCTATGCAATCACCTTGGTTGCCTTCTTTTATTTGCCGTGATAGAGAGCAGCTGTCCTTGTGAACAGAAGTAGACATG
This sequence comes from Cichlasoma orientale, assembly GCA_034780415.1. Lineage (NCBI taxonomy): Eukaryota > Metazoa > Chordata > Actinopteri > Cichliformes > Cichlidae > Cichlasoma > Cichlasoma orientale. The sequence continues at coordinate 54,694 of JAVDPK010001582.1, read as the reverse complement.
GCTTATCTATGTGTGTGTTAATAAAAAGAGAGGAGAACCCAGTATTTCCTTAACTAACGTAATAGTTACGCGAAATGCTGCAACTCAGTGGCTCAAAGGCAGACGCTGGAGAAAATATGGTTTGCGTCATCGCTGTAGCTCACCGCAGGAACACTACTGGCCTGTTAGCCTAGCATAGCATGAAATACACAGCTTAGGCGGGCATTTTTTCTTTTTAATAAAGTGTACATTTTGTGTTGGTGTAAAGAACATTTATGTAAATGTAGGCTAAGAAATAGCTTTGATAACTACATACGGGATGATAAGTGAGTTAGCTATGTTCTTTTGTGGCTTATGCTAATTAGCGGGGTTGCCTACGATCACACTTTCACATTTCTTCTCACGCGCCCCCTAAAGGGAAAGATCAATGCCAGTGCTTTATGAAAAAAGCGATAGGTTAAAACAGCTTTCACCAGCAAGGACATCAACTCCAAATACAAATGACAAATATTTATTGATAAAGAAGCAACAGGCTAGGCCAGAGGCTGTGGGTTGGGGAAGGCCTCACTGAGGATTGGTGGTGGCTTGCGAGTTGGGCGGATCCCCAAAGATCTGCAAAGATTATGCATATGATGCGTTGGATGGTTGTCAGCATACTTTGAACAAAGTCTGAAGATTCCGCAGGAGAGGAGACCAGAAGTTAGACAGCAAGAGGGAAGCATTTGCAATGAGCTCGTATGAGCTGTGTGGAAGGTGGTTCCCCCACCTAAATTTATAATCAATATTTATAGCAGTGACTATTTTGTGAGCATGCACGTTTATCTCAAATATCATAACATCTATAATCATTAGTATATAAATATAGTGATCTTTAGAAATGCTAAAGTATGAGTAAAAATATAATGCCAAAATTAGAAATGTGGCGCTGACAGCGAGCAGAGACCACAGAAAGGCAGCTTCACTCAGCGGGAGAAACAACTGCTGCTAAAGTAAATTGCGCGTCCTGAGTTAAACTTTCAGCTTCTAGATGAATATCTGAAGGATAGCGACATATGACGGAGTGCTAAACACATCAGAGGGTTGCCGAGACAACCAGAGCCTGGAATGTCCGATAGGGACGGCTACAAAGCAACGCACAACAAGCGAATCACTTCCTGTGTGGGCACCCCTTTAGGTTGGTATTTATTAGTTATATACTGTATTTCCATATGTGTTTGCTTGTGTTTTTTAGCAACTAAATCAACAGGGTAATCTGTTTCCTGGTAACAATGACAATACATTTAGTTGCTGAGGTTAACCATACCACCCACCCTGTCTCACACTGATACTTGAAAGTTGGCAGCCCTGTAAAAAGTCACGCTACTACCCATTCATACAGAACTGCATATCCGCTTTAAAAAAAAAAAAAAAAGATCAGTGCATCTGCACACACATTAAATGCACAGTGTTCTAGTTTTATGAAATTCAATTCATTACCTATCCTTGCAAGATCTGAGCCCAAAAGAAATACAATACAACCCAAAACAAAACAGCCAAGATTTGAAACGAAATTTGTCATAGTAGGAGACAGCGTGACGCTATGGCTCTCATCCTTATGCACGCACTAGCTGTCTGTGGTTATGTGTCATGAGGTAAAACCGGGGATTTTATGGCTGCAGATCTCCCTCAGGAAGTGCAAACTAAGACTGAAATCAATCTAGAGATGAGATGGAGAGACACAGACATGCAGAGAGAGAGAGAGAGAGAGAGAAAGCTTGCTGTTGAGATCACATTAATCACACCCTGTACCTATGACAGCTTCTTGGAACAGTAGCCTCATTTGCACCGATCTCTCCTGGTAGCGTATTGTGCACGAACAGGCCTGTTTTCTGTGCAGTAGTGTGACATTACCGTTCCAAGTGTCTTAGCGCTGCAGATTAAAAAGTCTGATGAATGAACATTGCACACTGGAGCACTCTGCCTGCATGAGTGGAAGCACTTTTTGCACTGCAGTGAGATCCAACAGTTTCCCGTTAGTGTGACTGTGTGAAGGCTCACACATGACGTCTACAGAAAGAACCAGAGTGCCAGACAGTGGCGCAGCAGTAATTACAAAAGGATTTATTATGGGATAAAATGAAAGACCTGAGAGCTCAGAAGTTTGCTTAGTGCAATCATGCGTGATGCTCTGATCGTGCACGCTGTTGGTAATTTGGTAAAAATCAAGCTTGAAGACACTTCCCAGGAAAACATGAACGCTGAAGATCGGTCATGAATGGCTCTTTCAGCATGACAATGACCCAAAACATACCGCCTGGGCAAAAAAGGAGCGGCTAAAAAAGAAGCACATTAAGGTCATGGAGTGGTCCAGCCAGTCTCCAGACCTCAAACCTATAGAAAATCTGTGGGGGGAGCTGAAGCGTCGAGTTTCCAAGCAGCAGCCAAGAAACCTAAAGGATTTAGAGTTTCTATAAAGAGGAGCGGGCCAGAATCCCTCCTGAGATGATCACAAGAAACGTCTTACAGCTGTGCTCACCGGCAAGGGTTTCTCCACCAAATACTAAGTCATGTTTTACTTGGGGATCAAATACTTATTTCACTCAATAACATGCAAATCAATTTATAACTCTCATATAATGCGTTTTTTTCTGGATGTTTGGTTGATATTCTGTCTCTCATTCCTTTGGAAGTGAGCAAACTTACTAGCTCACCAGGGGATCAAATAATTATCCCATCCTCTGTATCTGTCTACTATTAGCTGTCTAATGAGGCATTGACATATATGTTTAAAGACTGACTTGTACTTCAGGTTACCTTTAACATGCTAAGACAGCACGAAACTCTTCTCTCTCGTCTGTCTGGTCATTGTCTTCCTCAGTGTTGTTATTACCAGGGTAGAAAAGCATATGGTCAATCATGGTTTACGCTAACTGCATGTGTCATTCATCAACAGAAACTACGAGCAGCACGTGTGGATAACTCTGAAAGGTAAAACCTGACAGGTTGCATGCTGAAATGATGTAAGTACGAAACCTTCACCGTAGGGGAAGGAAGCAAATGCTGACGCAAAAAGGAGATAAGCGTGGCAAAAGAAAAGGTGGACAACATTCCTCTCATTCCCTGGTTATTACAATAGTCAAAGAAAGCTGTGCTATATTTCCCTTCACCTTTTCCACGCAGTTACTGTACATAAAGTACAGTCTGTGTAATCATTAAGCACAATTTCACCACTTATTTTAGATAAGCTAAGAGGAATGAATGCTCTAGCTTTGCATAGAGGTTTTGCATGGCAAATATGAGGTCCAAGAGTATATCTACCAAACACAAACACACTTTACTCCTTGTCGGTTTAGTAAGCAGAGAAACAGTGGCAGGCAGATATTAAAGCAGCCAAATACAGGTGAGAGGAGCTCGTCTTCTACCGTCATCCACAAAGATGGTATCTTTCAGTCTAAAATGTAATTGTGAATGGCTGGTTAAAAATGCTGGGTGATAGCCTGAGCTTCCACTGCTTTTCAAACAATGACTGTGTCGGACACCCCTCCCTTCCTATAGACAGACTAGCACAATAAAATGTGACCCTCACTCTTTGCTGTCTGGTATGTTAGCCTGTCAGTACGCACTTTTCTCTAAAGCAAAAACAGAATATAAAATACCTTTTAGAGACATAATCTCATTTTGGATAGACCTGGGGCTGTCCATTGTCATTTTTTAGCCTCCTTGTGAAGAGTGACGATAACAGATGCTGTAAATGTTGATGCTGACTCAAAGCCTGGCCTCCTTCCCCTCAAATGATGACAGGACCAACGGTGCGTCTGAGCAGATTCCTGTGTCTGAAGCTTGAGTAGTGCCGAGTCTTTTCTGTCTCTCTTTGATCACTTTCCTCCACTGTCTGCCACTGCAGGTCCACTGACCGGGACTCTCCTCTGTTTTGGTTCCTGTGATACACCATGTGCACACTCACACACTCATTCACGCACACACACACACACGCACACAAACATCCTGTCTCTGCCGGCATCTGTTTGTGCAAAACTCCTCCCTCGGCCCCTCCTTTTCTTCCCCCACCTTCTTTCACCTAAAACTTTTGGCGGTCACAGCGCTGCAAACTCAGCCAATAACTGAGTGAATTATCTGCTTTGCCACAAATCAGCCGATCAAGTCACAGAGTTGACTATCAATCAATCTATCAATCAATCTACCTGCTCCATAAGGTTGACATTAGGAAGTAGTTTGAGGGTAGAAGCAAGTGGAATGCATAACATGTGTACTCTGTGTGTGTGTGTGTGTGTGTGTGTGTGTGTGTGTGTGTGTGTGTGTGTGTGTGTGTGTGTGTGTGTG
>JAVDPK010001582.1:38719-50295 GCA_034780415.1 Cichlasoma orientale | reverse complement strand
TGTGTGTGTGTGTGTGTGTGTGTGTGTGTGTGTGTGTGTGTGTGTGTGTGTGTGTGTGTGTGTGTGTGTGTCCATGTAGTGAAACAGAATCCCAGCGCCACGCTCAGATCCCTGCAGTAATTCCCAAGTTGAGCCAGTGCTCATGTGAACCGTCCCCAAACACATGAGGGGATGTAACAATTCTCTCTCTAAATCCCCAAGAAACTAGCTTAGTGCTAATTACACATCTGGCAGCTGTATGAAACAAGGGTTTTTCCGTGACTGTAATGCTCCAGCAACACCTTTTAGCTGAAGTAAAAAGGGATATTGTTCAGAAACAGATGGGAAAATGTTTTACAAGTAGTGCAATTTTAGCAGAACAAAGAAACATAGAACAGGAGCTTTAAATAACCAAAAACTACTTAAATGACTGGGACTGATTCAAATTTAAAACTGAATTAACTTTTTTTTTTACCACCAGGGGGCAGTCAAAAAAAAAGTCCCGTTAGAAAATACTGTAGTTGCTGCCTTCGGAGCTAAAAAATGAGGCCACTGCAGGAAGTGGCAAAGACTGCAGCTACTTTAGGTGCCACAAAAGGCTGGCTTCAAAACAGAGTCAATCCCCACATGTTAACATGACCGACTTCGCAGCATCAAAAAGCATATTTACAGCCTGCCACAAAAAACTGTTCTGGCCTCTATTGACAGTTTCTCCATTAAGTGGTGCGATTTGTTTTATAACTTTGCTATCTGCACCATTGACATGACTCCCATGAAGTCACACACTGGTGACAGGCAAAGGACCTGTCAATCACAAGTCATCAGCCAATGAGCACACTGTGGATAATCCTGCTTTCTGAAAGTCAGAATGAAGATGAAAAAGCCCAAGTGCTTGAAGATGTTACTGCTTGAATAGTGTTCTTTATAAAATGAGTGTGTAGTCTGCTAAATGGAGCAAAAAAAACCCCAAAAACTAAAGATACTCTGAGTGGTGTGCTCCAAATCAAACGTATACTGCCCTGATGAGAGTAACTTGGCTCAGTCATTAAATAATCAGTGCCTCATGCAAATAAATCCACAGCTATCCTTAGTCAATAAACTGTATCCTTTGCACTGACTGTAAGCTTTAACATCAACCACTGATCAAGCCTCACTAAAGAAGCCCTGCTGATACCCAGTAGAACAGGCTGTGGTTAAAGCCACAGGAAATGATTTGGAGTGTACCAAAGAAAAATCAAACAAAATAAATGATGGCAAATCAATCCACCCACTAATAATCAGTTAGCCTCTGTCTCAGCTCGCACAGCGGGCGGCCTTGTTGCAGTGCTATTATTCAATTCCGCTCTTGTATGGCCTCTTGTACATAATAAAGGACGTCTGGAGGAAATGACGGACATATTTCTGGCAGCAGGGAAAATGGAAGTCTTGCTGTTCTTTACTGTCAAGGAGAATTCAATCATGTGTGTATATGCGAGTGTGTGTGTTTTTTAAGAGTGTGTTGAAGAGTGTGCAGCTCTTAGAAGCACTTGAAGGAGGTCTTGTTTCTATACTAGACTTACAAGAAAGAAAAAGACACACTCAAGCATGTTTTGTGAATTTACGGAAGGACACAGCTGAGTGTTTCTTGTGTATTAAGTGTTGTGGCTGCTTGCTTTGGCTGACGTCTGCAACCCTCCGGATCTGTGCCTATCAAACTCTTTCCACAGCCATCACTAGTGACTACGGCATGCTCCTTTAAGGAAAGCCAGGTATTGGGACTAAAGGATGTTTACAAGGACTTTGAAAGAGAAGATCCTACAGATACTTACAGGTACATACACTAATATAACAATCATCTTTCCACCCATCCATCTTTTTTCCTAACTGCTTATACAACCTATGGTTGTGGGTGGGTTATAGCATATTCCAGCTGACACAGCAAAAGGTGTGGTAAAGCCCCAATGGGATGCCGAGTGAGAAGAGGGAAACTCCACACAGAAAGGTTCTGACAGGAATCTGAATGTAAGTAGTGAATGTGAATTTCTGTGTATGCAGATTTCTTTTGGGGCTTGATCGATTTTCCAAAATCTTGGTGAAAGTCACAACCACAGGCCAGTCAGCTTAGTACAAATGGGAGAAAAAGAGAGAGGGATGCACAAGCCAGAATTAAAATGTGTTTTTCTAAACAGATGAGCATACTTGCAGTTCTTTTCCTAGCCCGAAATCTCGCTGTCACAGCGAAGATGTCGAGGACAGAGCCAGACAAGCTATGATATCTTTGTGCTAAAGTAAGCTAACCAACTACTCGTAGTAGCTGCATATTTGCCTAACAAATCCAAGAGATATGATAACATGAACGCATATTTCTCAGACTGTTGTCTACACCTCCATGCCATGCCACCCGCATTTAAGCTTAGCTACAGTATTTTAAGCCAGAACATAATCTTGGTTATAAAAATAGAGAAAATCAACCAGAAAATGAGCAATATGTGTTTGTGTGTTGCCAGTATGATTACTAATGAGCCAGAAGGCGGTTTGTGGTCAGGTTGAAGATTTTGTCATATTGTATCTAAAAAAAAAACCCAAAAAAAAGCTGTTGTCTAAAGAATACCTGCTTTGGGCTTTAACTAAACAGAAGTTACTCAGCGCAGGAGGCTGCATGCTGCTCAGAGGTTAACATATGTCTTAAATTCCTGTTTAGCATTTAGTTCCTGATATTTGGATAATGCAGATAGTTTCCTATGGTATCCTTTTCAAATATTTTACAGAGATGTAAAACAAACCAAAGGCCTGCAGCTGCTCATGTGGTTACATACTGCAACAAATACACGATACAATGACAAACACCTACCCGTCAGCTGTTCAAGGTTACACAGGGATGAATCTTTCAGCCCCTAGCAGTGTTTCATAACTGGTTCTGAGAAGGAATGAGAGCTATGAGGAGCAGGGCTTTTGTAATGTCCAGGCTGAGCTCCTGTTCAGTTTCTAAGTGCAGCTCCAGCTTATTGCAGTATCCTGCCAAGTTGCACAAGCATTTATTAGCCGCAGGGCAGCCTGTAAATTGCTAAGGTTTATTTGCCGAGGCCTGCTAAGAGAATCTTCCTTTAACCTTTCGCTAAGAGTCAGTCGCTTGTTGGCTTTATCTGTCCATCCGCGATGAGTTCATCACTGCAAAGAATGCCTGCTAGATTACTTCTGCTGGCTCAAAACTTCTCCTTCGCTTTATTGCCTTTTTCAGGAGAGCTGGAGACAAAGATCAAAGGAGTTAAACTAAACTGCTTAAGATTATAGTAATTAATAATACACCCACTTTTAAAACAGATTATGATCAAGTAACACCTGAGACTCTGATACTGGTCAAACATCACACAGACTGGTCACGGTGGTCTTACAAAGTAGTATAAATGACGGTCATTGGTGCTAGGCTGGCTCACCTCTGCCGCCAAACCCAACCTGCCCAAACCCCAACAACAGAAATGAAACAGATCGCACAACATAAAATACTTGGCTCAACGTACAGCTACAGCCACAGTTACTTTAACAGATACAGTTTTATGGTCAAAGACATTTAGATTCAATTTACTGGAGCACGCGACTTTTACAGTTTGCCATCATTGGCTTAAAAAGCCCACTAGCTTAATAATGTGACTCCCTGCATTTAGAAGCTAACAAGGCTAACAATTAAGCAAGCTAAGAAGCACAATATAGGAAATTCAAAGTGGAATAAAAGATAACATCAACATTTCTTTTTCAGATATGATAAATGTGTACATTATATGGCTAAAATAAGAATGGCAAAAACCAAATCAAGTCAAATATGCGGATCCATCCGCTGCAGCGACCCCTTGTGAATATGGGAACGGCCAAAAGACACGTTTATGGCTGACATTAATTTTTGAACTGTTACATCCTTTGAGAAATGAACTGGCCTCTGCTATTTCTAGATGCATTTATATCTCTGAGCTTTCAGAAAATTTTCATTTCTGTGGTCACAAATGTCACAAGACAGGGTCGTTAATACGTAATGTCCTCATGAACATGATGAAGACGGTCCCATCTGAGGGCTCCATAAATATTACTGCTTTTCTCTGGTGGCATTTCTGGCAGCTACACATTCTAAGGTCATGCCATAAGTAGCCTGAACATGTCATGCAGACAGAAATCAGTCTGAATGGGCAAAATTTCTGCTAAACTATTAGGTTTAGATTTGATTTTTCATGCTACGCAAGAATAAAAGCATTGTGTAAACACACTCCTAAAAAAAAGCTATTTCCAATAGGTAGAGAATGTTGTGCGTGCTCCTTGAGGAATAAGCTACTAAACACAACAGACAGCTTCCCTGCCCTGTAGTGGAGCAATTGAAATTTCATTGCCGATCAGGGTAAGCAAACACTTGTTCCTTGGCAACAAAAGCAGGTGCAACTGTGTGGCTACAAAGCAGCACACGGACAGCCATTATCCAGTGATACCAGTTTGGCTTTTTTCCCCCCTCTGTGGCCTCTTATTGTTCTGCACAACTTTACCAACCCTGTTTGATACTCTTCACCTCAGAGTGTTTCACAGTCCCGCCCGCCGGCTCTCAGCTCTGCAGCGCCATCGACATCAGAGCAGCAGCCCCCGCTGTGGACATCCAGACAAAACATTCCTTCTGTCTGAGCTCACCCTGCCACTCAGACCTCCAGCCCAATGTACCGGCTTAGAGCACAAGGCATCAGTCAGCAGGAGACCGGACTTCCTATTAAGAGAGACTGTCTGTGTGTTGGTCTGTGATAAAATAGTTAAGCCAACGGACTGAACATGACAAAACACAGCCTGTCAGCCATGCCAGTGTGGTTTCAGCAGATTTAGTTTTAGATTTTATTTTATTTTATTTAAAAGCATCTCATTATTATTCTCTGTGATTTTACAGCTGATGTATATGAAGCTGAAGAATGTGTAAACAAGGGGCACAAGAGACTCTTTTTATCTTCGATGTTGACAGGCAAACAGCGAGCAGCCTGCAAATCTCTTCAGGGAGGAGGATTTTCCAACAATACTGCATCACACAGACTGCTGAGGAATTCTAAGAATTGAGACAGCACGGCCTAAAGAAACATGGCAGGCTAAAGACCAGAGATCAGGTCTCACGCTGTCCTTCAACCGTGTGAGGTGGCTCCTGCTATAACTTTCCCCTTTTTGAGATTTTGAAAAATGATGTATAGCGAGGCGAACACGAGAACTTCAGCGCCGAGTCACATTCTATTTGCAGAAAAGAGGAAAAGAGGGAGTCGTTTATGTGAAAAAGTCTAAGCAGTGGACACGGTACAAAATGGGTCCCTGAGGGTCCCCCACCCACGCTCTGACTCACTGGCTTCCACTCAAATTCAGTTTGCTGGAACTGGACCAAGAAGCATCGCTGGAGCGATGCAGTCATGTTAACTTTCTTTAAACTCAACCATCAGCTACTGAGAGAGGAGAAACGAATCCAAACTTTGATTAAAAACATGATCTTGGAATCCACATGCTGACCTCCTCTCTAAAATGTAACATAAACCTCGTCTGTTTCAGCTACCGTTCCTGATGTCATGATGGGAATCTACTCGAAGCTTTTTATTCCTCTGGGATTTCCTTAAAAGTCTGTTCGTCTGCTTTTTGATCATCATGTTATGAGAACAACGATCCACTAGGGGCTGTGCTTACTCTATAAAGTCACGATGCAGTCAGCCAGCATAAGGAGAAAAGAAACCAGCTCTAGGCTATTAATACCATGACACGTATGTTTCTCTGCGAACAATATGAGTATAAATTGGCTCATGCATCATGTCAGTGAACTGGCAGAAACAGCAGTTTTGAAGGCCAAAAATAAAACCTGAGGCCCGCCGCAACAACAGGTCTCACCTTACACGTCGCTTCATCTAAACAAATCGCTGCTGAGCGTGAACTCAGCAGCCTGATCAGTGCCAAGTGAGAGGTAGAATCCAGTCCTCCTCTTCCTCACCCCCCCTACTTTATCTGCTGCTTAATGTCTGCTTATAAACACCAGTTTGTCTTTCAGCACTTCCTGTCCTGCTCCTCTCCCACACTCTCTAAGTGCCTCATCATCTTTTTCTGTCTCCACCACGCATGGCAGGGAGTTTCTGCTTGAGGCGTCCCTCTGGCTACTGTCTGTAATGTTCCTCCCCCCAGGATGGACGGTGGGACTTTTCCTGCGTGTCTGACGGATTTAAATCGATTCTTCCAGAGACTTTTTCAGCCTTCCTAAAACTGACACCGGGTAGTCTGTCTCTATTCCATGACTGATGCCAGCAGCCTACTGCCTCCTACTGGAAGCCACAGAGAATCCATGTAGTTTGGCCACTAACAACACTTTACCATAATTTAGCAGACTTCTGTCTCCTGACTGGAGGAAAAGGCAGCGCTTCCTATTGTCCCTTGGCCAAGGAAACACAGCTGTATAGCTGAGTTTGCTCAAACTTGATTTATCAGAGCTTTACGGTAATACAGGACATCAGTTCTGATGATGACTGTAAAAACACCCTTAATACTTTTGGTTATACTTCATGTCTTCTTCCCTTTGAAATCACGACTACTACAAATGACCCACTGCCAAAATCAGTTCAGCAGAGGTTTATTGGTGCAATATTAACTGTAGCACAAAGTGAAGTATATTGTATGCAGTATGTCAGTTGGCTACATAAATATTCTGTCACGTTGTGTAAATGGCGATCTCTCCTGGCCACACACTCACGGTATGAATGTAAAGGCCAAACATAAATAATGTACACAGGAGGTCACGGCATCAGCTGGAGCCCTTCTTTTAACAATGTCAACAGCTGTAACAACGTAGCCAGAGATAAGGCAAAGTTACTGCACACAGATCTTGTTCCAATCGCACTTTCTAAACATTTCACAAACAACCTTGACCAGACTTCAAGTTGCTCTGGAGCAACTGGAGCTTCAAAGCTGTGTCACAGTGCAGCTATAACCCTGCAGGAAGCCCAGAATTGCCAGTGATTTGAACTTTCAGATAAGAAAACAAAGAGGCAGTTTTTTTTTGTTTTTTTCCAGGGTTGGCGTTTGACCTGTGGTCTAAGGGAGGGCCGGCACACCCCTTAGAGACCCAGCAGTCAGCAGAAACAAGAAAGCACGAGAGGCCCTGTTTAGTTTTACAGCAGTCCATCATCTGAGAAGCATCTTTATCTATGAAGCACATCATGCCTTTTATGTAAGGCCAGTTTTGCGTAGCCCCCTTTTGGTGAAACAGAGGAGTCGAGATTGCCATTTAGGGAAGTTTTTCTTAAACTAACTGCATGTTCTGTCAAAGCCTCCGAGAATTTGGCTGTGGAAGGCATTCGGCGCTGCTAACAAGCTTTACTCCTCCATCTTTGGTGTCTTAGACCAGAAGAGATTAAGTGATCCACTAACAGAGGAGAATGCAACAAGTTATTCCTCGTGGTATGTTTGCAGTCCCAAAGGGAGAGCATGTGCATGTGGAAAGATCAGCGAGAAACCTAATGTGCAATGTCAGTGTGTGCGCACGTGGGGCACATTCCCCCCCCCACTGTCAGCTGTGCGGGGTGACCTGCAGTGACATTCCCGGCCCGTGTGTCGACTGTCATGCCGCACGGCTCCAGTTGCTCTGAATACCACTGACCAGCAATAAACTCATTGCCTTTCAGTGTCAGGAAATGATGGAAAATAATACACACTCATGAATGCTTCCTCACAAGCATCATTACCTGGTAATATGAATTACCAGGCATCAGATCATGCTCTAAGGAGTATTTTTATCATTACTCACTTTGAACACTATGAGCCTGAAGTCTGCTTGGCAAAAAAAAGTGGCGTTATTTCCACTTACTCAAAAAGAATCTGGACAGAGTTCAGTGTGAATATAATTACTCTGGCTATCAAACAGCTCTTGTCTTGCCTCAACAGAGTGCTCCTTCACACTGGACACAGAGATTTCTGTTAATTCCAGCCACGCTGAAACAGTCGGGCCTTCGGTTTCTGCGTATGCTGCCAGCTTTCACTTCTGTTTTGCTCTACTTTCAGTAACAACGTGGATTCAGGCCCTGCACTGAACGTATCTGTACTCTGAGTCACGATATCCCAAAAATTAAGACTCACAACAGAACCAGCAGCAAGGTTGATGTGACTGCTTAAAGAAAGGGAAAAATGTTGCCAAAACACTTGTGCTTAAGATCAATCTGTCACTCAAAACGCACAATTGTGCACACGCACGCACACAAAACCCCCCTTTTTTTTTCGTTTCAGAGGAGGAGGGCTGGGAAATGAGGAGGAGAGATTGTTCTCCTTGCGGCTCTGCTTTTAAAAGTATTTTCCCATCTACACTATGTGTACAGTATAGTGCAGCAATGGTATGCTTGCACTACACTATGTGTGCTAAGCTGCAGCACAGTACTCCAGGATGTTTTGTTCTCCCCATTAAGTTTTTCACAGCTCATTGGAGCCTTGAAGCTACAGTCCCAGACTAATACTGGACTTAATAAAGCCTCACAGCCCTGCCCTGCATTATAAAGCAGTGGAGACAAAGTCCCTTTGTGTCGGCCACAACCCAGGTGTTAGACCGTTAGTATTTTCCACACAAATGTGTTTTCCACACTCCCTTTTTCCCTCTCAAGCCGCAAAGCCATGTGTTTCAAAACCCTTGTAAAAATCATGGGGAAGCTATAAATGCTTGAAGACCACAGGACTCCTTATTTGTTTAAAAAGAGCAGCAGTGAGGCGTCTGAGCTGTCCAAGCCCGGCAAAGCTGAGAGGCCTGGCGCTCCAATATGTGAGAAGAGCGAGTCAGCTGACAGATGTCATTCAATCTGCTGGTTAAGCGGATCTCACGTCGTCTGAAAGCAAACAAGATGTCAGATTAAATAGGATCATCAGGACAGTTAAAAGCCAAAATCGTCGTCTGCTGAACTGCTGCGCAGCACTGAGCAGATCCGCATCTGCCTGACTCAGCATGTCATACGTTCAGATAGGAGACTGACTTTGAAAGGTGGAATCTAAGTGGGTTATAACTAAATATGTATCCAGAGGCATCATTTTAATTTGTAAAGCTAGAAGATAAAGGTCATCCAAAGTCTTATTTGAAGTTAGCACTATGGCTAAACTAACTAGCATACTTGCTGACACCCACCTGTCGCTCAAAGAATCCCAATAATGCACCACTTTTTATGGGCTGGTCACTTATATAGTGCTCTTTAGCTCTAACCGAGCACTTAAAGCACTTTTTACAGCACTGTTATTCTATATCTAAGGCCTTTGTCTAACATTCACGCACACACTCACACTCTGATGCTCAGGGTTCAGTATCTTGCCCGAGGAAACTTTGACATGCAGGCCGGAGGAGTCGGAGATTGACTCCCTGACCTTCCAATTAACAGATGACCTGCTCTGCCACCTGAGCCCTAAGCCACCCTACAACTTATATCTATATGTGACCTCATCCACCGTCCTATTTTGAAGCATGGAGGTTGCCCTTTTTTCATTTTTAGCAGGAAGTGACCATATTTGGATGAAATGGTAGAGCACTCAAACTACCAAGTTTGGTTAGCAAAGTACATCCACAGTAGTTATATAAAAAAACAAACATACAGTTGCCAAGAAGATGATAAAGTATAGAAACCAGAACTGGTTTTTGTACCAGGCTGTAAACATGAATTCAAGAGAGGCGGCGAGATACAAAATGTACAAAGGATACTAATGATTGCAGATCCTTGAACGCAGTAAACTGGAATGTCAAGAAAATCCCAGTTTACTACAAATTATACCACACTCATGAATGTGAAAGAAATATCACAAGACATGAGTGTAACTGAGGAACAAGCAAAAGAAAAGGAGATGCATATTATCCACAGCCACAAGCAGCTGGACCCCAGTGTAGGACAAAAAACTGCACTCAAAGTAAGAAAACCAGGCTGCAGAATGCTGACACTGTTAACTGATGCAGCATTTCAAGCTACAAGGTTACTGGTTTTGCCAGACATTCCCTTTTCCTTTCCCAAGCAATGAAAGCAGTCAGATGTTCAGATAGTATGAAAAAAAGAAACTTACAGTGTCGCCAGATTATCCAAACCAGTTGATTTGGAGGTAAAAACCAAATCAATAGACAGTGTTTCATAATAGGCTGACTTCTCTTTCAGACTGGGTGAGTCGAGCATTAGAATTACTCACAGGAGTGATTGCCAGACTCACAAAAATACGACCAGGAGTTCATGAAACAGAGGTCATCTTTGTATATGACCTTTTGCTTCCACAAAGCAAAACACCCCTCCTCTAAAGCATTAATAAACTGGTTCTGTGACACTGTATCATTGTGCAAATTGTTTTAGGTGTTTCAGGATACATATACCAAGTCTGGGACACATCAGCATCCAGTCTCACTCCCTGCCTGTCGTAAACATACTTTCCTTTAACTCTTCTCCTTTCTGTCCCTCTCTGTCCAGAGATTCAGGCATAAAAGAACAGCGGCTCCTGTTCTGCAAAACTGTTGACTGTTTGACAGGGAGGCCGACAGATCGGGGGAACATCCCTCTGAAGCTTCCCGCTCTCTCCCTTAAAAGGCCCTAAAGGGATCCCAGCAGAGTTTTGCTTATCAAGCTCTGCCCCAAAGTAACCTCTGAATTGAGTTGTGTGTCACTGCTGATCTATCCCATGCAACAGGATGCTGACACACGTGAAAAAATATCATAACTAAAAAAAGAAAGGGAACAACCCACACAAACGTAACGGCTCTCACAGCAGTGTAGCTGAAGGTCCTTTGTGACCCTCGTGCTAAACGGGGACACACCCTGTTTGCGCTGAGTGTGGTGCTCCGTTCCAGTGTATTTGATGGAAATACAGTAACAGTAAAGTTCCATGACCTAGATTTTCCCTTTCGGTTTGCATGGTGGGCAACTGGCAACTGAAAGCTCTAAAAGGGCACCATTTGGCTGGACTACTACTAGGGGAAAGTCCTAAAATGTCATACTTTGTATGCAGACACACACAAATCCCGGATCCAGAGATTTTCTACCAACGGTCTATTTTCCACAAGCGTTTCACCTGGCACTAACATCTGTGTATGGCTGACCTCAATAAGAATTCAGCACTTTGTGTTTGTAGAAGTGGCAGCCAGAGTGGATTCCAGTGAAAAGACAGCTCACTGCGCTGGGAGAAGGAAAATAAATTGCCCGCATTTGATGTTGCTGGCAGTAAGACGATATAACTTAACTTTTAAGTTTCTAAAAGTGGTCTCATGTGTGGTAGAAGGTAGATTAAGTCATGTGACAAAGCAGTCTAACTCTAGGGATGGCAAATTTGTGACTGTCTCTGAATGAATGAATGAATCAAAAACTGCTGGCAACTGGAGCCAACATGTTTTCATAAAGCCAAGCCAAAATGCAAAAAATAAATAAATACTTAGCTTATGATCGCACATTGACAGTCTTCTATTAAAAAAATGGATGTAGCCATGGAGATGTCCTCAGCAGGCTGTAAACTAGTGTGAGGAGCTGCATATCGACTTTGGCATTTTGGCTGTATAGTTTAATAATAATAATAATGATGCCTTCGACTTATATAGCGCTTTCTTACATGGTACTCATGTACTCAAAGCGCTTACAGTTTTTAGTGCACTA
>JAVDPK010001582.1:20722-38619 GCA_034780415.1 Cichlasoma orientale | reverse complement strand
TGCGCTCAGATGGGGACTCGAACCAGCGACCCTCCAGTTGCAAGGTGAGCACCTACCCACTGCGCCACCGCCACCCCGTTTGGGTAGTTGCCATCAGCCCAAACTAGCAAGCTTGCTAGCTAGCTTGATTTACATGCCAGGGTTTAACACTGGTGTGTACGCACACTGAATCGCTTTAGAAACACCCTCAAGTAATTTTAATTTTAGCCCTCGCTTAAACTGCTCTTTGTGTTTAGTGCTAATTAGCAAACGAATAAGTGAGATCTGCACACATGAACACAGTAAACCTTGAGAGGGTGTGTTTTGCGCGTTGGTTAGGGGGGGCTAAAAATGTGTCCGCATACAGAAAGTATATAGCTGCACCCCTGCTGACACCTATACCATACACTGAATCAATTTAGTCAGTTAAACTGTTTATACTTGTTTATCCAACTCTAATAAACTCTAAAACAACAACAAAAGAGCAGTTTCAGGTGATCACACAATGCTGTTGTCAGTGCATCGTATTTTAAATTCGCCCCTAACCCTAACGCTCACTCAGCCAAACTCAATTACAAAAGAATCTTTCCAACCTCTCCGAGCCAACCAACGTGACCTGAACTTGGCATTAGCACAGTCTCATAGAGCAGTTGGTGCGGTTGCGAACACAGTACAGAGATAATACCTGGCAGTTGAAGGCGATGCAAATCCACCATAAAAGAAACAGACAGCACTCTCTACTCTCGCGGCAAACTTAGAACCAACAGCTGATCAGCCACAAAACAAGCTAAAAATGAGGAGGTGATGACTCTCACCTTGTCCTGTTCTTTACTGCTGGTTCAAATCAGGCTTGTAATAAAAATAAATCTAGAAAAATCAATGACTGGACTCAAGGATGAACCAGAGGTAAGAAGAAATGTTTTAACCATAGCACAGGTTCACTAAATGAGTCACAAATATATTTAAGAGCCACTGTTAGCTGTGGAAAAACTACACATTTGAACAAGACAAATTCAGGCACTGTATATGTGTTTATAACACCCTGTTCCAGAAACCTGATTTGAAAACACTTCAAGTACAGACACTTGGCCTCACACAATCTCTAAGCAACTATTTCCACATCTCATTGTCGTAGGTTAAGTGCTTTTCTCAAGGGCACTCAACCCATGGCAACCAGCCAACACACGCCGAGAAAATATAACGAAAACCGGCATTTACAATTTTTAAGATCTGACAAGTTATTAGTGAATGTGTGCCAGATAAGAACAACTAACATATCCTCAGTGGCTTTAAACAGCCACACACCTAACGCTCATACACATGTTAACTTGTCACTTGGCTTTTTAAAGAGTTCATTCATCACAAACGTGTGTGACAAACCACTTCCCACACTGCTTCTCACGTCACGCATACTGGAAACAGAATCTGCTGCAGTCATTCATAAAGACATAAGCTTCACGTCTGCACTCAGAAGGTCGTTCATCGTGACACGTGTGGCAAAAACAGAGATAGATCTTTATGGTTTCTGTTCTGCGCATCAAAGCTAGACTCTACTTAATAATTCACAACTGCTTGAAGTTTTTTCAGCCAAGAAGAAACTGCAATTTAAATTACCCATAGCACATAATCAAGCTGGCCAAAAATAACAGTTTAATTGGCTGACTGAACATTGCCGCGGCTATATTTAGGGTTTATTTTAAGTCCCGCAGGGCGCAGGACAGGGCCTTGTAGGACACCCACTGGGGCAAAAATGCATGCCAGCCGTGGCTGCGCACCCTCAGAAGTCCACCCCACTTGCACAGGGCAATCCCCCACGCAGACAGCCCAGTAACACTGGCATCAGCTGCTGCTGCAAATTGCATTAGAGGACAGCGGGATGACGGCCAGGCCTTTACCATCCAACCAGCTACAATTCAGAAAAGGCAATGAGACAGCAGTGAGTAACATTAGAAAGAGTAGACTGAGTAATTGACTATAATTGTATTTTAACCCATTTGGAAAATAGGTTTGATATCAAATCCAATGTGATGTTTATGCTCTACTCTTTGTAAATTAGTACCACTGGAGACATTTATAGTATCATCAAGAAATGAGAGAGGATTCGAAGGTTCTGAGGCGGCACTGGTGGTGCAGCGGTTAACACTGCTGCGTGTGGAGTTTGCATGTTCCCCCGTGCCTGCGTGGGTTTCTTCCTACAGTCCAAAATTAATTGGTTAATTGGTGATTCTATTGTATATGGGGATGGAAGCGTGGTTCTCTCCCTGTCATGTACTGGCAACCTGTCCAGGGTGTACCCTGTCTTTCAGGTGACAGGTGATCCACCCCCACCCCCGTGCCCCCCCGTGGATAAGCAGTGAAGAAAATGGTTGGAAGGATGGATGCCAGCTTCTGCCCTTCACACTGGCTTTGTCTTTGAAAAGATTAAAGCTTGTAAAAAAATAATAATAATAATACCTGTACCAGGAAAGTAGCCACAGTTTTCAAAGCTTCTTCTATATGATGCAGCTGTGGGGTTAAGCTGCATCATGTTCTGGATGAGTTCCAGAGGCATGACGTTCCCTTGTGGAGATGCCCACCAATCCAGCAAAAATAGACGCGGCGGCATGTAAAGGCAGAGGAGCCACAGCAGTGGGCACACATGCACTAGCTAGAATGGCAGCCGAATGGGTGGTGTAGGGGTTTGCTGTAAACACTGCAGGTAAAAAAAAAAAAAAGTACACGAAGCGAGCTAATCCTCTGTGAGGCTGTATCTGGGTCGAGTAGATGTGGATTTTCAGTTTTCAAGGAACCCAGCATTTCTTTTTATATTTTTTCCTTAACTTCATGTGATTTATTTTTTATTTGATGTTTTTGCCATGTTCTACTTCACAATGTTTTTATTTACCCTCTCTGTCACCTTATGTTCCACAAAAAAAATAATTTCTGGCTGCATTTTGCACAAAAAAGTCTCAATCCATGGGACAGTTCTGTAAATTATATTTACCACGTCTTATAAACAATTCAATTAAATTGTATTTATATGGCACCAAATCACAACAGTCGCCTCAAGGCACTTTAAATTGTAAGGTAAAGATCCTACAACAGTGTACAGAGTTTTTACACCACCATACTCCACTTTAAGAATTTGTTTAATTCCATGAATATATATCACCATGAATCCTGCTTGCTAGTATTTGCATTTTTATGGCTGCGCAAGCCACAGATACCAGCTGACTGACACCCAGCAGAACCTTTGTGTTAAATGCTAAAGCCATACTCACAATGAAAGCACTAACATATTGATGGTCAGCAAATATAATGTTTGCCATCTTCGTTTAGTGTGTTAGCACAATGTTAGCGGCCCTTCCTTCTTCCTACAATACCAGTTATGCCAAATGAAGAGACCAGGCAGCTCAGCAACAGCAAAGAACAGGCTCACTGCACCCAGGTAGGCACACATCCACACCTGGAAAACTGTGTGCTGTATCTCAGATGTATCAGTGATTACAAAGGCAAATGATTTATTTGCATGGTAGCATATTAAAGATACCATGAGGCAGCTTTCTATGTTGAGTTTTTAGTTTTTGGCACCAGCTATTAGAGATCCACGAGACCTCCTAGAGCAAATATCCACAATGTCTCCGGTGTAGGTCTGGCAATAAATAAATCTGTTAGCTGGTCTGTGTTTAAACATAGAATGGGGTCGGTATGCAGAGAATACGGACAGGGACGGGTATTTAGGACAGTGTGGTCGTGTTCTGCAAAGATACAAATGAGTATGTGAGGGAAAAAAAGAGACTTTAAAACTGCTGGGTGCTGCTTTACAGAAGATGATGGCATTCAGCCTTATTCACTGACAGTACCTGCAATACTGTACCTCCCAAAGCTTTGCACATTCTACATAAAAGCTGCAAATGTTAGTTAGATTAGAAAAATATCCATGTGTAACATAATATTTAAAAAAAAAGAGATGGGAAAGTCAGACAGCCTCTCATTGGTCGTGTCATCAGCGTGCCTTAATAAGGACAGCAGGACCTCTGAGGAGCACAGACGCTGTCGAGGAAGGAGCGCAGAGGAACGTCAGGAACATAAACACCTGCCAGAAAGCCAGCTTCTGCTTCCCATTACCTCCCGGTATAGAGGCAGCATTACAAGCACAGAGATCTGACACGCGCACACCCTAGAACCACGCACAAATGCGGCAAATTTGTTCCAACGTTTATGTTTCCAATGCAGTGAATAGCTAAAAAGTTGCTACGCATCTCCTACCCGAAGGCATGTTCACTATGCTTTGAATACACATTCTTATCAGTCCGTATTTCAGCAATACCGCTGCCGAAACCCATAAAACGTTGATAACAGCATACCAGCAGTTTTGTGTCACAAGTCAACCTGTCTAAATTTCCGGCTAAACACAACCAATTCCCGCTGGTGAGGCCAGCGGGATGTGCCACTGCCAAAGTGTTTGGTCATCACCGAAGTCATTCCGTTTGTTTACAGTAATTACCCAGACATTTAAAATCAGTATGGTGATGGTTTACAGATGTTAACAATGCCAAGTTTGGCAGCATTTTTTTCAAAGATATGGAAAGTGTACACAAAGAACATGCTGATACCCAGAAAATAAGCGATGGTGATTCAGCACGAGCACAGCTGCCAGATTCTCACAACAGAGAGGCAGAGGGGGAAAAAAACTGGGGCAATATTTATAGAGCAGCTCTCGCTCTTCCTGATGATCCCTTGGAAGAGAACAGATGAAACACGCAGCGGGAATTTAGTGGAAGGAAAAGTGAAAGAATACCATATGAGCCGTGGAGTGGAGCGATACCTCTTGAGGACAACTCTTGAAGTGAAAGCGGCTGGAGGATGCTGCTGACAGCTGATGTGGAGAAAGTGAAAGTGGTTGTGGAGATGCGCTGTTGTGATCGATGACTCTCGAGTGGATGGATTTCGCTCCATCCGCAACTGCTAACTTCATCCTCCTCATCTCCATCTTTGTTTGATTAACCTTTGTGCCGCGTTAAGATGTGCAAATAAAGTAAACTACGTGAGATAATCCAGCGAAGGCATGCCACGCTGCACACTTGGGGAGATAATGGGATAAAATTTGAGAAGAAAGGCAAGCGCTTCCTGCGGGGTGCTAATGAATGTCACTGTTGCTTAGCGGCACCTGTTAATGCCCTCTGTTATGCTGGATACAGGCTACAATGGGCAAAGTGCTGAGATTTTAAAATAAACCCTCTTACTGTCATCCAGGTCAGAGGTGAGCAGAGCGGGCTGTTTGTTAGCCACATGGAGTGAAGCACTCCTGTAATTCCACTGGACTCTTGCAACACACACACACACACATACGCACACAGAGGTAGTGTGGAAGAGTGACAGCCAACATGTGTGGCAATCAATAAAACACTCAGCAGTCGAGAGATGCAGCATGCAAGACTACCGCTCTGCGCAGCAGCCGGCACATTTTTAAAGCACAGCAAGGTGCACATGCAAACAGGCACATGTATCTACCTGTGCTGAGTCAATAACACCAAAAATAGATGAATTAGACAGGCACAAATACAAAGACACATCTTTCATGATCACTTATAGACACGTGGCAGCTGTCATCACTATAATATGAGTCCCACCTTTATACTTCTCCCTGACGTTTTCATAAGCCTGGATGAAGTCCTGCTCCTCAGCATTGGGAGGCAGAAATGCAGGTTCATACATGGCCATCCCGGCACCCTTCTTCTTCTTCTTCTCCTCTTCTTTCCTTTTAGGTCAGCCCTCTGAGTGTTTGGATGTGTGTGAGACAGTCCGTGCTGTCCTCTGTCTGGTCTCTCAGCTGTGTGTGAACCTTCCACAGCTCGAAACTTCATTCCACAGGCCAGCGCCACACACACACATACACACACACACCTCCACCCCCTTCTCTTCCATACCCTCCCATAGCCTGGCTTAGAAATACTAATATAAATGTCAGGCTCCTCCTCTTAAAGACACACAGACTGGAAATAACAAGCACATGCACTCAGAGTGCAGCAAGAACAGCAGCAGGGAGAGCAGAGCAGCAGCAGCAGCACCGGGACCTCTGGTTCAGATGAATTCAACTGTAATGGATGCATAAGATTTCCTGCTGCCTCGTTCATGTAACCTCATAAAATACTAGAAAAACTGTGATATTATGAAATAGATCAGGCAAGTCTTAATGAAGGCTGGATGGAAACTACACACAGAATTAGGCAACAGATAAGTTCCTACATGCGTGTGCAGCAGTGGGGAAAAACAAAACAAAAACTTGAATGACAACATGCTTTTACAGAGATCGACGTGCTTTTGTATCACTGTAGCAATCACAACCCATAGTATGCAATACGTCAAGCACTTAACTTCTTTGTTAGCTCATCATGGGTCCGAATTGGGTGATCTCATGGTGAGACAGGGACTGGTTTTGAGCAGTAAATTGGGAGGAAAAAATGTTCTTATGGCGGTTCACACTGTTAGTGTGTGTTTATGGCTACTTAACAGAAGAAGCTACTTCCGTCCCCCACAGCGGGTAGCTCCACATGTTTGATTTGGCAGATATTTACGCTGGACGCCCTTTCTGACGCAATCCCCAAAAGATTTATGGCTACTTAATGAATACTGCTAATGTTTATCAGGCTCTATTATATACGCCAATCTGTGAGCAGACTGATGCCTCCGGATATTAAAGTCACTGAACTGTTTCCCTTGTAATACTCCAAAGATTAAACGTGACAACTGTCATGCATTAGTCTTTTATCAGCCTGTTTATTGAAACCTACACTGACTGCTGTAAATAACACTTAGCCTGCATACGCTGTAGTCAAGTGAAGAGGTGTGGCACAAGATGGCATATACTATAAAAACTGAAGTCACTAATATCCCTGCTGTGCGGTGATTTTACTGGTTTCCAGTTTGAAAGTCCGCAAATTTCTTCTAATGAAACCAGGGTAAACACTCCATCCAGCTTAACCAGATTTGAAAAGGAAGCGGTCCATTTCTACAGGACTGAATCTCATAATAAAGAAGTTTTCCACCCTCTGTGTGCTGCGGAAACACTCCAGCTGGTAGCTGTTGTGTTTCAGCCGGTCTCTGAGAAAGTTGACGCCTGCAGCACGATGAATAAATACATTCAGTTGCAGTTGCGGTGCAGCTATGCCCTTGACATCCACTGGGGAACATCAGTGGTCGGGGCAGCCACTGAATATTCAACAAATGCCCCGACCGGCCGAGCTGATGACAGTCTGGACAAAAATAGAGGTTTTAAAAAAAAAAAAAAAAACCTCTCCTACCTATGCCAAGGCTTCATTTGTCACTTAGATGTTTGTTATAAGGATAATAAAAATTCACATGGCGCTCTGATTAATATCACCGCAGGCTGTAGCGTTAAAGATGATTAATAACAGCGATGAAAGCAAACTGATGCCAGCTAACAGAGACGTACTGTACTGTGCACAGAAAACAAATTAGGTTGCTGGAATCTAACAACGGTGTCTTGTTGAGGAATTTCATGATGGAGAGCCTCGTAAAAACGAGGAGGAAAGCGGAGACTTTATCACACTTGCACTGTTTCCGTGCTGGGATTTTGCGTAGGAGTCTGTTGTAGCACAATGGTAGGAATCTGATGTAGGAAAAAGGAAAATCCCTGCAGCTCAGCCTGACTGTCAGATGCTTCTGTGTCCAAGGTCGCACTGACATCAGCCAGGACACTTTCCTGAGAGGAAACATGATAAGTTCACTCCAAACTTCTTACTGTCGCTGCTGGAGAAGTGAGAGAGAGAGAGAGATATTTTCTAGCCACTAGGTTTGATTAAAATACAATGCATTCTTTTTATTATTCTTGACAAATATTTCACAATTGAAATATGAATTTTTAAATTGGAAAGAAAGAGCAGCTGGCGGTCAGCTCAGATTCCAATAATATCGCAGAATTTAACAAGCATTTCTGCATTTTTGCTTTATCTTTAGTACAAATTCCACGATGGGAACTTCCACTTCCAAAAAGCCCAAAGAGAAAAAAATTGATAACTGCAATCACAAGTTTGCTCAAAGAACACAGATGGAGTAATTTTCGCTTGACATAAGCTCCTATTAAAAAAAAGATTACATATCTGGCAGGAACAGGGAGAGGCCCGGCAGAGGGATGACATCAGCACGTTCACTTTAAGATCCAACAGAAAAAAAATAATGAAGGGAAGGCAGACAGAAAGTGTTTACTGTATATAAAACTATGACAGAATGAAGCATAATTTAATTCTGGGCTTTACAGTCGACATTAATATGTGCATGTCATGGATAACTAACCCAGATTATTACACATTACTGTGACATCAGTGTTTTACTGCTGGGACGTGAGTGTCAAGCACACGGATGCAGAGACTAAACCTTTAACACATCAGCCACTATTAACGGTCAGTGACACTGGATCTCACGACCTCATCCTCACACACGCAGCGGTGACACTTACACGTCTCACTCTCAATTTGCTGGATCGTTCCAGCTCTCCGTCCACTCACAAACAGCTGGACCACTTTATTACCTGGCTCCATTACATCTGTTTGTTTACTCAAGCTGCTGCTTTTAAGAGATGATGATCTGAGCGAGTCAAATAAAAGTTGAGGAAAAGTCGTTTTCCAAGATCTCCTTCACCGACACCCAACAGGTGCGCGCAGGGGCCCGTGGCTCCCGCGTGTATTTCATTCATTTACACACACAAGCTTTCCACATTAGGAGCTCTAAAAGTGGGGGTTGCGTGTTCCAAAGTGTGAACCGCTTAACACGCGCGTGGATATTTGTATAATGTCCACATGCATTTGCACTTCGCTTGATACATTTCCTATCAAGGGTCCCAGGGAGTAAACTGACCAGAGGAAATTACCATTGAAAAGCAGATATACATTTAAATAGAGCTATTTTGCCCCACTGAGAGAATGTCTTGCATTCGTCTGTGGTTAAAAAAGCTGCACAGCTGTCCAATAAACAGCTTGTCACTGCTTTTTTTGCAGTATGTTTGATAATCTAACGGGGCCAGCTCCGACAGACAGCCTCAACATTAATGTCTTTCACACTGCTCGCTTCCCGGGATGAGATGGCAGTCTCTCACAAATCACAGCACATCTTTTCTCAAGTGGATTACTGAAGCGCGGCTCACAGAAAAAAAAATAAAATAAAAATGGGGGGAAACAAACAACACCTTGACTGTGGACACACGCACAGGCAGGAGTTTAATGCTGGCCAACAGCTAGACTGATCGGTCCGGCTGTAGGAGGTGACACAAAACCCATGAACACTGAGGCAGCTAAGGGAGAATTCGTGGCTGATCCTCGGTTAGAGTCTGATGAATGAAAATTGTTTTGTCTGTAGAGCCGTGTTCTGAAAAACAACAAAGTCTCACATTGCTCACTGCCTTCCTTGCATTTTTTAATAACATTTCAAAGAAATTACATGTGCACTTATGTCAAGCTTATATATATTTACATATTTCATATTATACAGTCTCCAAGGATGCAGTCTTCTTGAGCGACCTTTCACCTTTGACTGATGCTTTCTCCTAAAAGCTGCGTCTGTTATTCATCCTCACCAGGCTTGATGCTCATCTCTGTCAATTATCCAAGCCCACAATGATTCCAGTATGGTGCAATCAAGCTGCAATGCTGCTGTGATCACAACAAAACTATGGGCAACAGACAATCATAGAAACGGGCCTGGCTCCCTCTTCTGGATACCCACAACACAAACAAATGTAATGCTCAGCAGAGGACCAGACAGTCTGCTATTGACTGTTCTGACCTTTTCGGTCCCGGCACACTTTTCCGTCACGGCTCGTTCACAGAATTTGAAACTGATGGGAGGAGCAGCATTCCTTCCCGTGGAACGAGAAAGGGCACAAAGGTCAAATGCGTAAAAAGAAGCAAAGTGTTCTGCCCGAAAGGCTCTCGCTGTGAGCATGAAAGCACAGATGCAAAATGAACACGCTATGTAGTCAGTGCTATTTGAGAGGGGTGTGGAAATGAGACACATTTTCCAGAAGCAGTGATGACTCTCCTGGATGAACACTTCCAGGCCACCAGCCTAGTTACTGTAATAGAAGGTGCCACCTGCTGGGCAAATGTGTTATTGCTGTCTGAAGGAAGGCCAGCAGCTGTGTTCAGCCATCAGCACGGAGCTACAGATGTATGATCAGATGATGTTTAAGAAGCTAGTGTAGCGGGCTGGCTCAGAGAGCCTTTCATAACTGAATCAGCTCAACACAAAGCACATTATAATAAAATGTCACTGCATTCAGCTGGCATGAAATCTGCCGCCGGGCGAGAGCTTTAATATGTTTAGAGTAACTGTCAGCAGCACAATGACTGCATTTGTGCAGAAGATGATTTATACTTTTAAAGGGTCTTCTCATATTTAAACAACAGCCTTGGGGGCTAAAAGATAAGGCCAACACGGAAGTGCCAAAAACTGAAGTTCTTTGAATGGCCGCTAGAGGTCTGACACAAAAGTGATTAATCCCTGTGCTACAATACCCAGCATTACAGCAAAAATATACACACTGACAGCATGGTACAGAAACAGCTGGCAGTTAGCATCCCATCATAGTGAATTTCAGCTGAACCTCACTAAACTAGCTAGCAGGGAGTAGCTGAGACATCCCCAGCTGTTCATTCTCATCCAAATACAGTCAAGTCCAGTTTAAAAAAGAAAAACACCAAGACGGTAACGAGGCATCGTAACGGTAGCTTCCACAAATTAATGGCACAGTGTGTGGTCACAGACGATCACTGCATTAAACCACAACGTGTGTGTGTGTGCATGAGAAAGAGACAGCGAGGGAGCGTGCGAGGAAGAGAGATGGAGTCTGAGCCCAACATCATCTCAGTATCAGATCACAGCTGCTCCAGAATGAATAATTGAAGAGTACTCTGCAGGGATGTTTGCCGTTTAAGTACAGCTCGGGCTCTAAAAGCCAACAATGAGACACACACACACACACACACGCACGCACGCACACACCATGACCGTAAATATGCAATTCAATTAGCATCAACAAGCTTGATCTGCTTAAAATAATAGAGGAATTAATCATAAAGGCTAATGAGATTTTAACATTTTTCACAACAGCCATTAAACATTTTAATTCCTATAATGATGGCTTTTTTTAAATGACATTAGTTTATTGCATGTACTTTGTATTACAGGCAGCGCAGGCTGTGATCAAAGAACACATCTTTGGTTGTGTTTCACTGATTTGGATTAACTGTACATCATGAAAGCCAGTATAGGGACGTGAATACAAGAGTACTCTTCTAAAAACATCATCTACACACTTAATTAGCTTAACATCAACACACTGGACTGTAAATGCAGACATATCTATACTTAATTTTGTGGCAATCCAGACAGGAGTAGTTCAGTCTTTTTTTCCTTCCTCTAGGATTTGTTTCAAAATCCTTAATAAATGTAACAAACTGTGTGTCAGCATTTTCAAAGAAAAGAAGGAACCTCGGCCTCATCTCTGCTTTGACGTCTGTGTTTGGCTGTTTCATTTTGATTAAAGACAATGTTTGGCAAACTTTACGTGCAAGCAGGCATATACAGGCAAGTGAAAAAGAAAGTTTTCACAGGGATCTATGCAGTGCTGTGAAAAGCCAAGTCCACCCTTACTGCTACTTTTCTCTAGAAAATACTAGAATTTCAAACTCAACACTGACACCCAGGAAAATCTTCAATACCATTTTCAATATCAGGGGAGGGGAAATAAGAGAATGACAGAAAAATGGCAAAATTAAGAGACTTTTTTTTATAAAGATTAGAACAATGCAAATGTATTCAGGCCAGTTTGGCATCGTATTTTTGGTGCCGATCAAACAGAGCTGGTTAAGCTTAGCTACCACCGTTTCTGTCTAGTTGCTGGTAGACCCTCAACAGCTTTAATCTGGGAACATCAACTTTCTTTGACACAAACAATTGCATTACCCTAAATTAACACTGTCTATTGACAGGACTGATAATGTTTGCTGCTTAGCTCCCACATTATCATTATTTATTATGATTAGCCTATGTGGGTAAGTGCTAACAGTTAAATGGCTAATGTGTGCGCTGGTCAGGTTATTGTTTTTAACTGTTTAACACCTTAATGTTGTTGAAATGGGAGCTTCATGGAGTTCCTCATAAATTCTAGGGTGCCAGTCTTTAAGATGCTTTGCTAAGTCTGTTGTGCTACTGTTGATGTGTTCCGCTGCTAGTGAGGGGAGGGGGGCTGTGTGCCTGCCTGTTTCCAGCAGTGCTGGTGGTGGAGGGGTGATGATTTGGGTTTGTTTTGCAGCCACAAGACCTGGGCACCTTGCAGTCACTGAGTCCATCATGAGCTCCTCTGTATACCACGGTATTCTAGAGTCAAGTGTGAGGTCGTCTGTCTGCTCGCAGTGATGTGAAAACTTTCTTTTTCACTGTGACTGTATAATCCTTCTATTGGGCAAGACCAGTGAGGAGTGCAGATCTCCATAGTCTGCTTCTGATCCCCCTTCTAGGACAGGCAGCTCTGCATAAAGTCAGGGATTCTGTAGCATCCAGTTCGTCAGTCAGCACAGACCACTACAAAAGCTCAGCCTCACCCGTGGGTGCTGACACAGCCTGACACGTCCTCCTGATTGCTAGAGGAAGAGAATTACAGGATGAGGATGCAGGCCTTTTGTCGTCACTAGAGTTATCCAAACTTCCTCCTAGCCAGGACCGCTATGTTCCAAAACTCGATCAAAGACTTACTGTGTGCAATCAAAGACTTGTGCTAAAACTAGCACACTGAGAATTGGCACATTGTAATATAAAATTGGAGCTCTGTGCATCACGTATGCATAGCTGCTAACGCTGACACTGATGCATCTGGGGTTTGTGTTAGAGACGGTCCTCACACGGACATGGTTTAACAGCACTGACACTGTTATAAGATTTATATGACTCAAGAGTGCATTCAGATCTCAAACGACTGCAAAGCGAGTTCTTATAAAAGTGAGTGGCTCTATTAAGAAATGATGATGACTTGACGATTCTTTCTTTCTTCCATCTTATTTAGTTCCAGTCAGTTTAGCATGACTTTTTAGAACTTGGACCAGTGATGTTACTGCTGACCCACAGTGTAAATAAATAATGCGCTTCCAGCATCTTTACAAATAACTTGGACATGATCCTAACCTACTGTTTGAGCAAAAAGAACCTCAATCTTTGAAAAGGCTTAAGGTGTATAAACCCGTCTCTCACCATCTTCCTCACTTTAATGTATGTGTATATCCTGTCCAGCTGAGACCATACATATGAACTATATGCAGAAAACAGCACTTACAGTATTTCTTGGTTCCTCTGTGTCCTGATATTTAAAGCTGCTCATATAACAATGACTGAAGCTGCTGGAAGGATCTTGTATATGCCTGTTGTTGACATATTGATGCTTTATAAAGTTTAATTATTTCTTAGTGCTATATGTGCATGTGCTGACATAATTTGTTACTCGAGGAATCCAGCAGTCAGTATCTCCACCCACAAAATTGATGGCGCTTTATGCTGATAGACATTGTGTCATCTTCCACGCTCTGCCCAGAGTGCAAACAAGGACATTCCCACAGAGGACAATGGCTCTGACATAATTAATGCAAGCTTTCTGTATTGCTTTTCATAAATAGAAAAGTCAACATGATGAATAAGATTCTTTCTTTGCTGCTCACAAGGGCTGAAATTTCAAAGGGATCGATGGCCTGGCGTCCACTATAGCCACCGGTCTCGTCACACGCTCCACGTTAGTCCAGTAAAAATCGCTCATTTCAGCATTTTTTTTAATTTTATTCATAACTGCACATCTGTTGCACGGTCACAGCGTGCTGCATATTTTTGTTGAGTCCTAAAGGCATTTAAAACTGCACTTAAACACTGTGATTCACTAAAACAGAAGCAATCGAGCTTGTGGAGGCGGCACAAAAAAATATTTGATTTAAATGAATAATTAAAAGATTTACAGTTAATTATTTAACTACAAATATGTAATAGTTAAATATCCACCCATCCATTTTCTTCTGCTTACTTGCAGCTTTGCTCTGTTAGCCAACAGCAGGCTAACTTCACAATGCCAACATATGGCAGAACAGACAGCCAGAAATATATAACACTCAGCTGGCCGGCTGGCTCTGAGAGCTATAGT
This sequence comes from Cichlasoma orientale, assembly GCA_034780415.1. NCBI lineage: Eukaryota > Metazoa > Chordata > Actinopteri > Cichliformes > Cichlidae > Cichlasoma > Cichlasoma orientale. The sequence continues at coordinate 24,467 of JAVDPK010001582.1, read as the reverse complement.
CTCTCTTCATCCGCTTTAAATAAGTAAGCACTGGTTCACGTGACAGTTCCTCCTACCTGCAATGCGAATCACAGCCCTCTCTGCTGGATCCAGGACCTCCGCTGTGGCTGATTTGGAGCGTTTGACTCTCTGGTGTTTGGACAAGTTCCAGGGCAGGGTGTCTCCGGGACAGGGGACCCCGCTCCTCTCTTCGTAGCTCTCCTCCAGCGGGGCTCGATCCCTACGTCTGTCTTTGCGGGTCGCCATCACCTATTTAAGAAAGAGATGAACATGCTTAGTTTGGGACCGATTGCATGAATGAGAATGCATGCACACATAATCAGAACAAAACACACTCGAGTGCCCACGTCATGAAGAGGCTTTTCAGGTATTGTGTAGCCCAGCACATTCTATACACCGCCAACTTCATAGGACTGCTAGTAGGTGTGAAATGTGACCTTATATTTACTTCTGGATCAGCCAGCTGGTTTGCTGCGTTTACATGACTTTTTATGACATCTATAAACAATAAAACACGTATGATAAAATCTGGTGGTATCAAATGTCATTCTGGCACTCATTTCCAAAAATAGAACTGCACAACTTTTAAATTGTGCAGCCAAACATCAGGCTTATCATTAAAGCACTATCTAAGAGACACCCACATATCTGGGGTCAGCTGCTTTCTTCTCCGTGCTGACTGACCTCACTCTGCTAATGTTTAACTGCCACTCAAATGTATGACAAGATAAAACTCAGCACACCTGATGTTAAGAGTGCCATAAAAATGCAAAATGCAGGGCCCGACACACCATGTGCTTTGTGGAATATTATCAGTGTATGGAGATGAGAGAGGCAGCATGGCCACGATAACGGTAACATGTGGAGCTTCACCTGTTCATCCAAGGAGGAGGGGGTGAAGCAGCATTTCGAGGAAGCATTTGTGGCCTTACTATGGCCCAACACTTACCTTTAAATATTTAACCTCTACGCAAACGGCAGCATCAGTTACAGTTAGTTCTAAGGTTTTACATATAAGGACATAATTTTAAAATGATCTAGTCCTTACCTGGTCTGAAAATTGGGCAAATACAACTTCAGATGAACAAGAACACATGACATCTTTACATATTTATTAAGCCCACACTTTTTTAAAGCATTGCTTCAGTTCACTGAGGTTTGGGGGCATTTGCTTCTGCACAGCTCTCTTAAAGTCTTGCCACAGCCTTTCAGTCAGGCAGAGGTCTGGACTTTGGGCCCTCGTGGCACCTCGATTCTTTTTCAGCCATTCTGATGTAGATTTGCTGCCGTGTTTGGGATTATTGTCTTGTTGCATGACACAATTTAGGCCAAGCTTTAACTGTCAGACAGATGGTTGACTGAGGAGGACTTGTTCATGGTTGCAAGCTGCAAGGCGCCCAGGTCCTGTGGTTCGTCACCCCTCCACCACCGTGCTTGATCGTTGCGATCAAGCACGGTGGTGGATCGCTGAGATGTAGCTCCTTGGCTTTTTACCAGTTCTCTGAGCATTACACGGTGGGCCCTTGGGGTGAATTTGCTGGGCCATCCACTCCTGATAAGACTGTATTGAATCTATTTATCTTCCAGTTGTGAATAATAATAATCATTGTAATATGGCATTAAACAGACATTAAACCCTTTGGAAAAGGCCTTATTTTAACATTACCAGATTGATTATAGAGCTCACATGGTAGTATGCTCACCTTGGTAATGATTACTGACTGAACAAAAGTACAAGCCCAGTCAATGCACATTTGAATGACTAATCAGCACTCATAAACTCTGCCTGCGTGGATGCCAAATTAAAAAAAAAAAAAAAAAAAAAAGACTGCTGTTACCTGAAGTGTCAGCTCACTTTCTCTATTGAACTGTCACGTCTGTCAGCATAATTATCTTAAAAGACCAAGAGAAGCATGCTTTAACTTAAGTACAACAACATGGAATGCACGTGTTGCTGAACAGAAATACACGCTCGCTGTGAGAGATAACTCCAGCCAACAGCCCAAAGGTCAGCAATGATGGAATGCTGTGACGTGCCTTATTGTGTTCATAGCTGACCTGAGAGCAGAGCTCAGTCCCGCATGTGAAGTTATCGCACCGCGCATGTAAATTTCTCCCAAGCTAGCCAGCATTTGGATCATGGTGTCATGACAACACAGGACAATGTAACCAGGTTAATAAATGGACTGCAAATGATATAATCAGGAGCTGGTTCGATTAATCTGTTTGTTCCCATGTCAACAGTAAATATTGCCTCTGCGGCAGAGGTTTGCGCTTTCTTCCTGGGACATTTACTCAAGGTAAGAATTGGCGAAGGCTGTATAGCAGTAATAATCAGTAGTAATGCTGAAAATGCGCCAGAAAATGAGACATAACTTGTCTCGCCTGCAAACACCAGTAAATTTACAGCGATATCATTTTAGAAATGTGTGTTTTGGGGATAAAAAATGTCTTAACACTGTAGAAATTATCACTTCAGCTTGCCTGCATTACAGAACACACACACACACACACATACATTTCCTGTGGTGCTGGATTACAGTAAAAGTGAGGCTAGTACTTAGTACCCATACATTTTGCGTATGTCTGTCTGACATTATTTAAACGTGGCATCAGGAGCAGGTTATCCTGTAGCTCAGGACTATAATGGATGCTAACGATGCATGGTTTTGCTGGGTACCATAAGGAACCTAGAATTTCTCTACAAGGTGGATGCACCTTGCCCAAATGCACTCTGCAAAGCTCACAGAGTCAAGTTAACACTACATTCTTCTGCAGTCACCCAAACCTACCAGTTTCTCTACAGTTGTTCACCCAACACACACACAGACACACACACAAGCAGGACCGGTGTGATTATGCATTGTCTTACCTTTACTGCTGAGCTGGATCAGTGCGCAAACGCCTGTCAAACAGCCATCAGTGCCGGTTCTTCACTCTGCGCCCTGTAGGACGTCGCCAACCAAAACAAATAAAGTCGCTGAAAGCCCATGTGTGTGTGTGTGTGCGTGTGTGTGGGCCCGCCGGTGATAGCCACTCCTTTTACTGGAGGCAGGGCTGCCTGGAGGAGGCTGAAGAGACAACCCTCCGCGCAGAATCCGCAATCATCTGTGATGTTTCTCTAGCCCCGCTCGCTCTCTTTCATCCATCCTTCTCTGCATGGCGACACCGCTGAATTCAAAGGTCGGTAGTCATTCGCGCATTCGTTAACTGACACCCAAAAGCTGCAACGCGCAGCTTCCGACCTTAATTACTTAAAGAGAAATTGAATAAGTCCTTCTCAGCGGAGCTGCTGTGGGGCTTGTGTACCGATCCAAAGCAATTAACAGCTTTCCTCCACCAGCGGGGTCTGGGTGCTGCGGTGAAAAGCTGCATGACTCACTGTTCGATTAGTTTGCCTGCTTGTCCCGGACTGAACATTGTTGTGTCTGCGGGATGTTGCAGAGGAGAGAATGTAAGAATCTGTAATGATGTTTGGATTGATGGCAACACAGCAGTTAATTGGTTTAATTTTACACAGTATATACAAAGTGGCACAAGCTCCTGTTTTCATCAAAATGGTATGGAGTTACAGCACTATTAAGTTGAGTTTTTCACCATGCAAATACAGTGTGACCCCATATTAGGGTCATTACATAACATGTCAGCCTCTTAAGGAACACACACACACACACACACACACACAATAAGGTCAGTTCTTTTTTTTTTTTTTTTTTTTTTTTTTTTTTTTTTTTTTTTTTTTTTG
>JAVDPK010001582.1:0-19657 GCA_034780415.1 Cichlasoma orientale | reverse complement strand
CGCTGGAGAGATTATATCTCTCGGCTGGCCTGGGAACGCCTTGGGGTCCCTCCTGATGAGCTGGTGGAGGTGGCTGGTGGGGACAGGGAAACCTGGGCTTCTCTGCTTAGGCTGCTGCCCCCGCGACCCGGTCCTGGCTAAAGCGGAAGAAAATGGATGGATGGATGGATATCTTGCTAAGCTCTGACTCACATCTGAAAAAAAAAAAAAACAACTAAAAAACACAAAAGAGGACAGAAGAATAAATGATGTCGATGCGTCTGGACTCAGTGGAGATCATATTAAATGAGAAAAGTTGAGAATTTTTATTTAAAAGCAACAGAGAATACCTGAGAGCCCCACCAGTGTCTGATTTTTATTTTTTTGTATTTTTCCTTTACACAAATGCAGACATCGCCTCCACTTATTGACACAAAAATGGTGAAAAGGGTACATAAAAATTCACCAGAATGCAGGGGGGCATGTTGCCCAAAGTTACCTGTGGGGAGGAACAAATGGTAAACCAGTCCAGTTATCATAATCCTGTATTTCATGTCACAACATCACCCCTGCATTAAAAGGCCCATTAGTGCAGACTAATGGGGAAAAGTGCTGAAACATCTAAATACAGCCGAGCTCAAAGTCAGAGTTCAGGTAATAAATTTTTTTTTTACATGTTTTCACAGTTGCTTTATAAAATGTCCAAATCTGGATATATTATGCCATAAATGCAGGTACTTAAGCAGTAGATCTAAGAAGCAGGGTTTTTAGTCAATGGCCATCCTGACTACAGAAAAATAGATGGCCTGGCTGAAGCTCATGTTCGAGGATGGCTGCTTTCAAGACACATTCCCAGTGTCCTGCTCACCTCTGCTTGTCAAGGAGGACTCAGCTATCTTTTCAGGGACAGATGCCTCAGTCTCCCCATCCATCCGGATGTGTACGTGTCACTGCGGTACATGCACAGGATGTTCAGGTGAGCTGAAAAGGGCACGAGAGCTGCGGCCTAGAATGTCATCAAACTAGATATTTTATGGACTGCATTAATTTCACATATGGTGTTTTTATTTGACAACAGTAATTAAGGTGGAATATAAACCCACCATTTAAATTCTGAGCATAAAGGAGAGCTATAATTATGATCTAAAAAAAGAAAGATTGGATTGATAAAGAGAAGAGTAGGGTCAATATTAAGCATAGCTAGCGCACTTTGGCTGTGGAAAGAACAACTTCCCAGTCTTTTTTAAAAGATGGCCTTGATTTTCTCACAGCACACAAGCCGACTGAAAAAAATAAAAAGAAATCCTCTGCCTCAGGTCTCATCTCAAAGACCTCCCACTACAAAGCACCTGAGTTGTATTCATTGCCGTACAAAGAGGCTAACCTTGCATTGGTGTGGCTCCACTGTAACGGTTCCTGTGAATGAAATGTTTTAGTGCAGCACCCGCACTACTGGTTGTGTTAGTCTAAATTCAGCAAGACAATGCAATGTGAGCTACAATGGCAGCCTGAAAACCAAGCCAGGATTAAGGTCATGTGACTTGTTAACAGCAGTTGTAGGACAATTAAGTTGCACCTGACCTTTTTTATGTGTTTAGGACTCACTAGATCTTTGCTTGCAGAGGTTTTGATTGCCCCTTATTTTAAGATTGCATTTACAGTAAGGAGTATAGTGACTTCTCCCGGGTTCATTGTATCCACTGCTGCTGCTTTGCTGTCTGTTGTGTGTGTGTGAAAATTCCTTAAGAGCTCCAAATCGCTACTCAGTGTGCTAGTTAAACGTGCAAGCCCGGGCTATCACAAACGGAAGAATTCCTCCAGCAAAGATTTTGCATCTTAATAAAATCAGGAAAAAGAGAAAATCTAATAAGTTTTTTATTATTATTATTTTGCAAGTCTTCTGTTTAAGCCATAAAAGTAAAGTAAAAACACTGCCAGCACAACACAGGGTACAGGAGTCAGGAGTCTCTCTGCTCATCATTAACATTGTTTGGGGTCTCCTACCAACTCATCAGATGTCCTCACTCTGCCTCCAGTCTGAAGTCTTTACTTGTTGTTTCTGTGCTTTAATCACTCCTCAGTGCACAGGACTTACATTCATAATGTATAACTGAGTCATCATCTGCATGCCTTCAAAAATGACTCTGTCAGCAGGTCACTATTCTTTTTTTCTTTCAAGTTGCCAGCAGGTCGCACCAGATGAGTTGTTTTTCTTTAAGTTCTGTGTCATAAGTCATTTAAGAGTTCAGTTTCTTTGCATTTTGTATCTTTTTCTCTTTCTATTTATCATTTAGTGTGATCATACTGCATCTTGCAGTGGCGCTTGCTGTATTGTACTATTGTGTTAAGTTGTTGGGCCAGCCATCGTTTCTTTATATTTTCTTCCAAGGAGTCAGACTTCCTTGAAATTTTTAAAGTGATCTTGAACAATAGTTCTCCAGATTTTCTGAAGGTCTTTCAAAGTTTTTATTTGGACATTGGCTGGTGAATCAAGGTGATTCCCAAAGAGCTATTTGCCAAAAAAAAAATTGGGCTATCTCAGCATGGTATGCAGTGTGTCCTTAAGAAATCTGAAGAAACTGCACAAGTGGAGGACAAAAGAAGGAGTGACAGGTCTAAAAAACTATATACAGCAGTTGAACAGTACCTGAAAGTCATGCCCTACAAATAGGGAAAAAAAATCCAACAAGACCTGACACATGACCTGAGAGATGCTCTGGTCCTTCAGTTGATCCATCTAGCGGATTTGGTGGAAGGGTGGCTGTCAAGAAGGGAAACAGGGAGAAAAGGCTGAGGTATGTCACATTACACAAGAATGGGACTGAAAATCAGTGGCAACAGCACTGATGCAGTGATGAAAATGCATTTCCTTGTATGCATGTTTCAAACTGTTGTCACATCTATTTACTATTTTCCTAGCAAAACATAAAGAAATTAGGGGCAGCTCAAGTCTTTATGTCTGTCTTTGTAGTCATTGATTCTGTCTCCTTTTTTTATTTGCCTTTTTCTAGCTGATATTAAATTTCTGTACAGACTGTCCCTAGGCCCCTTGGCCTGCTGGGACTGTGCCTGTGGGCCCACTGTGTTACTCACTGTGGAATATCTGGAGGTTTCATGTGGGTACACACTAAGTAGAGCAAACAAAACAAACTGCATCAGATAATATCTCTTCTTTTCCAATAAAAAAAAAAAAAAAAATACACAGTCACCTGCAGCAGCCAGAACTTCACCAGCAACCATCCAACACTGCCCTCCAGTGGAATTATGAAAAATAATTCCTCAAAAGCTACAAAAATTGGGACTGAGTTCAGGGCAGGTCATGGATTATTTAACCAATTCCTCATGAGAACAGTCTTATTAAACCAATTGGAAGGAACCTTGTTTTATCCGCAAAGCCTCAGACATAACATTTGCCACATCAATAAAGATCATCTTATTCCTCAAGCACTCAACATTCTCCAGGCATCTACTTCTTCACCCAACGGAAATACCACCTTAGCCACCGTGAGCCTTTTTCTGCTTAAAGCATCATAAGAGTCTTATATTTTTATGTGTTTGTGTGATGGAAAGCGCATATTTTCAGAGAGCGATCACGGCAGCACAGCCATAAAGTAATGACGGAAATCTGGAACGGTATGGCAAGCGTTATGTTCAGTCTATATGATTTACATAAACAACAAATGGAAAGACTGAACGCTTCCCCGCAATGAGTCACTTTTGGAGCCGACTGCATCATGGGAGAGCTTGCGCAGGCAATAGGATGGCAGCAGAGCGCTTTGAGATATGTTTGCTATAAGGTACGACTGTGTATCAACAATATTAAAGTGGATATATAATGCAATTATTACTAACCGCCAAACACACTCGTGCGCACACAGTCACACCGCACAGGCATGCAGGACGCGGCGCCGGCCAGAGTCGTACACAAACATGCATAACCCACACACATGGCTCTACACACCCACGAGTTCATACACACACATACAGGAGTTTAGTGCGAAACCACATATACACACACAGGCGCACTCGTTCGCCATAAACCACACTCACACACACACACACACACGCACACTCCTGCAGTGCATACCTCCCTACTACTGGTCCAGACCCAGACACCGCATGCCAGTGCACCTCACTCCCTGAGCCACAGGCCGCAGGAGTAGAAGAAGAAACAGATGGGTACCAGCTGTTTGGATCAGAGCCCCGGGTACACAGCTACTGTATTGCACCACACATACACACATACACACATACACACACTTACACTGCATGCATGAATACTTGACCTCATTCAAGTTGTTTAACTGCAGCTCTGCCTATACTGTTTCTAGCACTTACGCAGAGAATTTACAAGTAATGTATTGTTACTGCAGTATTGGTCTGATTAACAATATGCCAAAAACGTCACTCCCTTTGCACCAGACTCTGAGCAACTAAACAGTTCAACTGCTCTTTATCTACTGATGATGCAAATCACCGGCAGCACCTTTAGACACTGTGCAGTTTGTTATTGCAGCTTACTTTGCATGCATTAAAGTCCAAATTAAATAGTACTGCAGAATTCTCCTGAATGGGAAGGTCAGTCGTGCCTCTGAAAATGTGTTTCACCTGCTGAAAAAAAATAGGTAAACACATTAAAGTCCCCCAAAAAAAGCAAAGAGGAACCAAATCTGTGTTTGCAACCAGCTGGGTAACGGGTCAAATAACTTGTAATGCAAGAGGTGTTGCTGGCAGTGATACAGAATTATCCCACTGCCAGCATTAACAAAATTCAGACAGACTCTTTAAGAAAGGCCCCATCCGGCCTGTGGATTCGAACCCAGGACCTTCTTGCTGCTAGAATTTACTGGCCTTCACAGTCTTATTGTCTCATTTTAAATCTAAAGCACTGCTCGCCAGAGACAACAAAAAAAGTGTATATGAGGTTCTGAAAAGAATTCATCTTTAGTTTCAGTGACCACTGTTTCCTAAATAGATGTCAAATTAACTCATCATTGGCATCCACAGTGAGGTCGGGGGATGATTTTGATCATCCGCGATTCTCCTTTCTTTCTTTGTGTTTCCTCCAGGATCCCAGCAATTTCGGATCCAACCTCAGCTATCAACTTTCTTCCTATGAGTCAACTGAGGTGGTGACTCCTTCAGCTCATTACAACATGACTTACCCAAACCAAATCTCTCCTTGTGCTCAGAGATGCATGTTTCTCCCTGTCTGAATGCTATTAGTTACAGTTAGTGGTTGCTCCCTCTTATTACCCTGACTTTGAACACAGTCTGTCTCGTTAAATAAAAATACAGCATTGTGTGAAGTACAGTAAAGTTAGAATTTATCAGTATTTAATGCTGCTGTGACAGTCCTGCCACTACAAACGTGACATTAAACATCACAGAAAGCCATCTGCACAGCCCACTCCGTACTGGACCAGCTACTGAATATTGTGCAGGGATGAGAAGAAGAAAAAAAAACACAGATGAAAATGGTGTTGTGTGTATGGTTGCCCACGGTTGTCCTGTGATTTCCAGCTTCGACGCTGATGTGGTCTGGCCACTGTGGTTTTAGAGGGCAGACCGGAGCAACAGTAGGCTGGTTTGGGATCTTTTTCCCTCTGGAAGCCAGCAGGATGTATTTAATGAACCGCAGCGTGTTTGAACTGTCGCATCTCACCATGCAACGAGCCCAGCCCTCATCGCTGGCGTGCACAACATAAAAAGGGGGAAACACAGTGAAATAAGAAACATGTAGAAAAACAAAAAAAAAACCTGAAGATGTATCAAATCCAGGAAATGCCGCCTCCAAGACAAAGACCACAAATCAAATGTTGGCCATAATAGTGGGGAATGTGTGGATAATTTATCATAGAGGATTCAAGAGACTGAGGCAGCCCTGTTCCTGCTGCACAGGGTGCAAGTGCTTCTGCGTCGCAAACATCAGATTCGACGCAGCCTCGTGATCAGATCACAGCCAGCTGTTCAGTGAAGTCTGTAGTTGCTTGTTGATTTACTTCTCAGGGGCTTTAAGCAAACACCGCTGTTTACAGGTCCCAGAGTACTGGGAGTGACCCTGCTTGATTAGTAGCTGCTGCTCTGGGAGTTTACCTGTTGCGTCCACAAGATGGAGTTGCTGGCGTATCATATGACCAGCCGAGCCGCATTGCCGGTTATTGTGGCAGCAGCAGAGAGCAAACAAAGCTCACATCATTTTCACGATAACTGCAAACTGTGGTGATGGTTCAGTAACCGTGAGTGTTGATATGCTGCATATTGTTTCAATTACTCCAAACTGTTGTTCCAGACCATGCCGTAGAAAAATGCTGAAAATACTCCATGTTTGATCTTGTGGGCTCTTGTGAAACTGGAAATGAATGGTGATTAACTATAATGATGATGAAAGGTTCTGTGCCACAGGTTATTTGACTATTTGAGCCAGTCTACATAGAGCGGGCCTAGAAAGGAGAGTCCTTTAAAACTATTACCATTTGTGCACAATGTTGCAAATGGAAGAGTAACGTTCTACAAAACTCTGATTATTCATGATTGGCACATGAGCTTTAAGCATGTTTAATAAAATAATAATAAGTGTGATTGCAATAACTTAGACAATGTTGTAAAAGTGACAAAGTTGTTTTCCTTTCTGCATTGCATGGAAGCTAGAACTGCTTAAGTCTAGCTCAGCTTCGTGTGTGTGTGGTGGTGGTATAGTGGGAGGCTTTGTAGTGCTGAGTGAGAAAGACGAATATGGCTATGATTAAAGTAGGCACTAAAGCAAAGGTGGTAATTGGGATCATAAACACTCACTTTTCCATTTACCCCTCTAATGAAGCGTTCCTGTTTATTCCGAGCAAACGATTCATCAGAAAAACAGCATCCAGTCTGAGCCAGCCGGGGTGATTAGCACCCCTCAGATCTGTTTATATTATGCTGGTGGCATGATGAAGGATGTCAACAAATACGCTACGAGCGTGCGGTACACGGGATAAACAGTCACAGAGAGCTTGTGTGCGAGACGTCTTGTTTTCGAGGATCCCGTAAGACTGCAAGGGAAGATGTGCTCTACCAACATTCCTGCGGCGGTGGCACGAATGTTTCATGAATCAGAAAATATTAGAATAATGCAAACTAACCTGTGCATTATTCTCCTGCTGTTCACTGTTCAGGTGCCAGTGATTCCTTTAGAAGAAGAGGATGTAACTGAGTTTTCCTTGTTTCTCTAGTGTTGGTAGTGTAGACTTCAAAAGCAGACCGTAGATAAAATCTCATTTATTGACTCAAGCCTTAGAGATCCAGAAGCCTGCACCTCTAGTTTATTTAATTATATTTGTTGACCCAAAAGTGGTCTAACCACTGCCCTCAGTGTTAGCTTTTTTCCTATTTATTCTTGGCGATGAAGTTTTCTACATGGCTCTTCTTTGATCAGCTGTCCAGCCATTATGTTCCACTTTACCCAGCTCTTCCCCTTGTTTATTTCACAGATAAAATATGTAGCGCTTTCAGAATGGAACAGCACCAGATGGAGCAGCAAACGCAAAACTAGCACAGGTTGAATCACCGTTATAGCAACTGTCAACAGGAATGGTCATTTCATCGAGAAAGAAACAACCACGGGTAATTACATTTTGGCAGGATGAACTGGGTTTTAATTGCAGGTTTTACAAAGGGCCACCTCCTGAAGTTGTTTAACAAAACAGGGAGGAAAAAACAAAAGTGAAACAGAATCTAAACATATCTGCAAACCGAGATATTTTGACTTTTAGCTCGGCACATGTGCAAAAAAAAAAAAAAAAAAAAGGAAGAAAAAAACACCGCTTTTTGCATTTTTAGCATCTATAGGCTAAAGTCAAACCAAAATTTAGGAGGGCGTCATCAAAGGATTAGATCAAACTCTTAGCTAAACACCAATTTTTTTCCCCCACGTATATTATTGCAATTACAGCAATCTTGCAAAATGTGTGTGTCTGAGTCTGTGAAAGCGCACGCACGCTGGAGGACACAGCTGTCACGCAGTCCAGACACGAGCTTGTTTTACTGCTGACCCGCGCTCTGCCAGACGCTCTGCACACCCTGGCGGTGGCTGCTGTAGTGCAGGGAGCCAGACAGTAGAGATATAAAGCCAAAGCGGCTGACAGCTCATAATCGTAAATTTCGGGAGGGAAAATTCACTGTTGCTTTTCTCATCAGGGCAAGGGTGTTTTTCATCAGTGGGGGAAGAGTCACAGGGTGCTGTACTGGAGCATTAAGCTCGGACATGTTTGGATCAAGCGTCAGGTGTTTGATATACTGTATCTCCTCCCTCTGCAAAGATGTCACAAAGCCCAAAGCATATATGCATCGCATCAGCTCTGAGTGTATTTTCCCTGTTTTGACAGATGTTTTATTGATGACTGGAAATGTTTAACTAAATATTACGCCTGCTCTCTAGCTGCTTAGATTGCGATCAGTTTAACATTCTTCTCCTTCCCTTTAAAAAGCAATTATGCCCATTAGGCCATCTGCATATCCACTTCAAGCCCACTTTCAAACATGATTCTTTTTTTACTTTGCCCCTCAACCAGCGTAATGAACATGAATCTATCATAATCCTTTGAAGAGAGGACCTGGAGGAAGCTCACCCAGTCAGTGCGGTCCCTTCACCGTGCTGAGCCGAAATACTGTGTGGCATGTTTGACATCAGGTAGGAAAGAGTCAGGCTACAAGGCCACAGTAATCAGGAAAACTTGGTCCGGTGCAAGGCACGACTTCAATAAAATCCCTCCAGCTCTCTCTCTCTCTCTCTCTCTTTTTTTTTAAAGCATTAGTCCTGGGCAAATTAAAAAGTAGAGTGCAATTAAAAGAAATCACTGTGTAAATGTTAGCATGTGGAAGTTTTTCTTTTCCTTTCCCCTTTTTCCCTTCCTCCTAGCTCAACAAAGAATGCCCCAGAGGCAGAGCAGCGCAGCTGTTGAATATTACTACACCCATGTGTTTTAAATAAGGCCCCATTATAATCAAAATCATAAAAAAAAAGCTAATGTGGCTCACTTAAACATTTAAATTTAAGTTAACCAATGTAGAGTTGGAGCCTTTGTGAGCATTTTTTGTAATTGAAAGAAACAGAATAAGCAACCATCAAAGGAGCCCTTTATTGGCAACAAATATTTTGCTATTGAAACTATTTGAAGTTGTAGTACAAATAATTGACAGCTATTGCTAGCTGTATTTTTTCTAAACATTTCGCATGTGTCGTTTTGACCAGATGATACATCCGCGTCTGTTGTGCACCGCTCACAGAGAGAGTTTCGTTTTAGCTGCAGCACTGAGGGAAGAACGTGAGGCACTTCAGGTTATATGTTCCAACTGCGTGAGCTCCATAATGTTACATCAGAATTATAGTGTTCCGTTGGCCTGGTGGTCTTTGTGGCCGTTGAGGCTCGAGTGTCCTTCCCAAATCAATTTTTCCCATAATTCCTGTCATCCCCACCGCCTAGAAATAAGAAATATTTGGCATTAGCAATGATGACTACTAAGCAAGCCATGCTCTTTGGCATGTGGACCCTTGGAGGGTACTCTTAATAATTTCCCAGCTCCACGGGTTTAACTTGTGACCTTTTTAGAATGACCAAATCAAATAAATGAATCTAGCTGACTGTATATAAGATATAAGCTATAATTGCCTCCTGATCGACCTCAAAGTCTGCTTTTCTCAACCCACTGGATACTGCAGTGTCTCTGCTTTGTATTTGTACTGTTATTTACACCCAGGGTCTTAGTGCTCACCGCTGGGCATGGCCTATTTGTATGCAGCGGGAAGATTTTCCTCTACAGAGCAACATACAAGTGAGTCAGAAGCTGCACTAGTATTGGGCCACACCTCAGTCTTTGAGTTCAGCTGTTATCAGCCCCATTGCCACAGCTGTATATAAAATCAAGCACCTAGCCATGCAGCCTGCCTATATAAACATTTGTGTATGGATAGGTTGTCACCGAATTCCAGTGTGATAATGTAATAGGATGTTACTACTGGCAACAAGTGAGTGTGTGAAATGTCTTCCTAGATAGTCCACAATCAGCTGTAAGTGATATTTTTGCAAAGTGGAAGTGTTTAGGAACCACAGGATCTCAGCTACAAAGTGGCATGTACAGTTACAGAGCGCTGAGGCACATAATGATTAAAGTTGCTCTGCTGACGCAATAAGCTGCGGCGTCCCAAGCTTCCTCTTCATCAGCACATAAGCTGTGCGCCAGGAGCTTCACAGCATGGGTTTCCATGAGCAGCTCCTGTAGGTGTAATGGTTAGATGGGCCAGTACTTTTGTCTTTTATAGCGTAGTAGATGCTGGCAGATCAGCTCAGATCAGATTTATAGGTTTTAAGCTTCAACTTTAGCATTTCAAATTTTAAAGAGTGTGGCTAAAAAAAAAGGGTCCACTGCGCCTTTGGTTAGAAGGCAGGGTGAGGGTGTCGCCTCACACCAGGACAGATGGGTTTCCACTGGAGGGATGAAGATGTCTGGCCAAATCCAGTTTTCCCCATTATTAAAACGGATATTTCCGAGCTGTCAGAGGGTGAAGTCTGGGTTTGCAGAGTATCTTGCTGACGTCTCGCTGACAGTGGGCTTCCTTTCCCCATACGTTCACCATCTCCAGTGGCTCTCGCGCCCATTATGTAGCATAGCGGCTTCCCCATGGGTCCCGAGCCAGCATAAATCTGGCAAGTGGTTCACTTTTCACTTAGCGGCGCACACTAATTTACTGAGACTCGACACTGTTTCGGGTCCGCGGTGCAATTCCCACGTTCCAGCTGAAAAAATATATCATTAGTCGCTCATCGTGTAATGCTTGCCACGTTACGTTATAAAAGCTGGGGTGTAAAGCGACATGGATAAAACAGGAGCAATTTCCAGTGTGCCTCATTTCGACCGCCTGCTTGGAATAAGTGGTGGGCGTTAAGAATTTGAAAAGGGGACAAGATGCGGTGTTGAAAAGGCCATTTTGCTTACTAAATGCTCCTGGGTGGCTGGAAAACTAAGCATTTCCATTGCAAAAGCCTCCAATAACGTATTACAGCCATATGAGTGCAGGTCTTTACGAGGTTTCCTTGAAAGTTATATGGATTAATTAACTTTCCAGGCAAATTAAGATTCCATGCTAATTGTAGTCTAGGTCATTTTAATGAGATCTGCACAGAATATGGCCGATTCACAAATAAGTTCCTTCCCTCACTTATACTCACTCTCTGCGCTAAAAGCTTAATAAATAATGAAAAGAGGTTTTGTTGACTTCTCAGAGGCCAAGTTGTTTCATAGCAGCATAGCAGACCAACATTCACGGGACTGTCACCAACCTTCCTCTGTCATTACGCACTCGGTGAACGAAGACCCTTTTTTGGCACAAGACCACAGTTTTCTGGGTTTTTCACTTCACAAACATTTTTACAAGCGTAACAGGCTGCGACCGAGCACGCCGCAACAGACAGCTCTGTCACCTCAAGGCCACCCCGCAGGGCCACACGAGACAGCTAAATATACCGCCTCCCAGGAAGCGCCAAAGAAACCGTTGGTTCTGACTGGCTATCTTTTTGGCTTAATTAACAAACACAAGACAAATTAGAGGCCAGTGGATGCTTTGTAGGCATTACCACGCTGCAACCACAATGCAAATGGCCCCTCGTATCATATCACTCATCAGTGCCCTTTTGTTCCCCGTCTACCTCACTTGGCAATTCCTCCCTGTTTACCCGTCTGCTTTCTGCTCCTACCTATCCAGACTAGTTAGAAACCATCTTCTACATCTCCGTCCTTCTATTTTCTTTATAATCACATGTGCACAACTCATTCATGTGGCAATGGTTTGGGTCGGCCGACACCCAGTGGCAAATGTGCCTGACCCCCTTTCTGCCCCCTCTAACCTCCCTCCCCAACACCCTCTGGAAAAGCCACATCTATCGCTGGAGCTTTGTGGGCCCTGACTGGGAGCCTCAGCCCATTAAAGCCACGCTGAACTGTGTGTGTCTGCATCTACGAAGTGAAGGCATTACGGCTTACAAAATGTCGTTCTGGGCCTATATGCCACTAGTAATGAGCACGGCAGTCTCCTGCACTGTATTAAACACTTCAGAAGCTCTGTTATCCTGCTTAAACGGCCTCACTGAGCAATTTATGGAAGTTTCTAACAAGCATCAGAGATTTAATGAAAGTTATAAGCATCCATGTTACTTAGCAGATAATTAAAGCTAATTAAATGAGAATGTCACTGCAGTGGAATCTGTTATTTATATCTTTTTATAAGGGCAAGTGAAAAAAAGATGAAAAGAACCTAAAGCAGAGCAATTCATCGATACATTTATTGCATCCTCACATTAGGAAATAGAGGCGCATATTAGCTTCTTTCTTTTTTGCTCTACGGTAGCAGAACATGGGTTTTGTTTGTGCAAAGGCTCCCGTTAAATCGTTTCACTGGCACAGAAAAGCAGCGCCCTTTGACTCCGTGCAGAAGACATCATCCGCTTACAAGCTCTCACAATAAAACCCATGCGTGTCGTAATAAGCCCCGCTTTGTTTCTAATACATCCAAGTGAAAACATTTATTGGACTAATTACAATGGTCTCGCATTGGATTTTCTTCCTGTGTTACACATGCTTTGGCACAGTTCCCAGTATTGTATCAAAATGTCTCACTACTCATGAATGTGGTACGAACTGCCAGGCAGGCAGAAGAAGGGAAAGAGGGAAAAGCGCGTTGGAGGGAAACCAAGAAAACCAGGGGATTAAATCATTGCCCAAGCCATCCTCTCTGATGGTGATTTTTAAGACTCACAAACTGGCTTTGCTTTGTGATGGATTATGTAGCAGTCGTGGAGTTATGAATGACATTTGGTAGGAAGAGAATGGGGAGGGAAAGTTGATGTGACTTGGTTAGAATCAGAAAAAGAGGCGTGAGGGACGGACAGGTTCAGAGACCTAGTGTAGGGGAGACTAGCAAAGTGGCATGTTAAAGGGAGCGATCTGTCAGCTGAGCCTCCGGTGTCTCTGTTTGGCCAAAATTCTGCTAGGAGACATGTTCAAAAACATTGACACATCGTGGACGGATGTTTCCGCGTGTCGAGGAAAAAGCACCTTCACAAATGAATTGAAAACAAATCTACAAGCTGGTCTAAGTTCTTTCCAGCATCTCTGCTGCTACACGATGAGGCGGTTTTTATGGCTTACTGGAGGGGAAAATCACATTATAGTCGTCTTTTTGCAGGAGCCGTACGTAAGACTAGAAATAGAACCACAATGGAGAATTTTGTCACTCACACTGAACACTATGTTCCACCGCACATCAGCTGAATTGCACCACCCGGCAGCGGTGGCAGAATCGTGCTGCGAGTGCTTCTCCGTGTAAAGCTGGATCCACACAGGAAGCAATTCATAGCAACGCGCTGACTAGAGAACATTGAAAGTCATTCAGCAACTTCACATGACTACAGGTGAAAAAAATCCTACACCGACCAATCAACAATCAAACAAACAAACAGACAAACAAGCAAAAAAAATGCTGGTGATACGAAGTGGGCAGGTCCCAAACTAAACTTTTCTCAATTTTGAAGCGAGTATTTCAAGTGACTACCAATGAGAGTGCAGGACACCACTGACTGGCATTAGATCTGGTAGTAAATGCATTAGGCAACTGGAGGCTGGAATGTCTAGTAGCAGCCAACTCTTAGCTTCAAAGTATGGGTGCATTTCTAGACTCAGGAGGGCAGGGCAGTGACCTAAACTAAGTGTATTGGAATGGCAAATGGTCGAGCTGACCTCTATAATAACGGAGGTGCCTTACCTTACAATGTAAAGTGCCCTGAGAAGACTGCTGAATAAAATTTAACTGGCCTGAATAAGCTAACTAGGGTGGCACAGTGGCACTGGGGTTAGTGCTATTGCACAATTGATGGACAAGCAGTTCCCTGGCCAGCTGAAGCCGGTTCCCTGAATATTCCACCATAAATTAAGAGGATAAACGATCTGGAGGTGACTCCAAGTGTTGGACTTGCATTTGATGTCTTTTAAGTGCAACTCTCAATATGAAGTCCGCAGAGATGTGACCAAATCAACAAGCTGGTACATTTTTAAAGAGAAGGAACACACTGACCAGCTCAGCAACAGCAAAAGGCCTGAAAGACCACAGAAGATGGATCGTCACAGATTTTTGATTGGTTTAGAAAAACCGCTTCACAGTCCCGCGTATCATTATCAAAGGCTACACTCAGGAGACACCGCCATGAATGTAAATATTGAAGGTTTACAGCAAAAATTATGCCACTGTCCAAATACTTGTGCACCTATCTATACTTTTGATGGCTGTAGGTGTAAATAGTTGTCTGTCTGTATGTGATGGACTGGCGACCTGTCCAGGGTCTACCCCACCGCCCACCATGTGACAGCTGAGAAAGGCCCCACTGAACGTTGCTATTTTTCTCTGCTGCTCTCAAGGTGATTTTTCTGATCTACCTCCAGGTAATATACAAAGCCGGTGCAAATTCGACTCCATTTGAGCGCCTGTAAGCCCCCCCCCCCTTTCTTTTTAAAGCAGAAGATATTCAACATGTATTTCTTTTCTCTGGTGGTGGACTCTTTCCATGTACTGTATTAGTAACAGAACCATGCAATCTTGCCACCTTACTGTGGAGCTTTGCCCTGTTTGTCACAGGTAAAAATACAGTAACTGAACATAAACATCATGCTTGATCTGATGTAGCGGAACAGAAAATATGGCTGAAAGTCAAGAGCATTAGTGTCATTCAGGGGGTAAAGCCCCATTCCTGGAAGCATGCGAGTTCTGCCAGTGGTGACGCAACATGAGCTCAACACAGTATACCAGCAGTTGGTTTGAAACAGACAACTCAAAACTACTCTGAAAATGAAGACATTCAGGGCTGCAGCTGCAGTGGCTCTCATCCTCACATTTGTCTTCACTCAGGGGAGCTCAGCCTTTCCATTCCTTGAAGTAAGATTACGTTACATTAGAGAGTTTTGTCGCAATGCTAAAGGGGAAACAAAAAGGTTCAGTGGTGGGAGCGGGTCGGCAGCCCGGCTACCTGCAGAGAGCATCTGTTGTCAGATGGGGGGGCAGTGCCAAAAATAAGTGGTACAATTCTGTGGGCTACTCTTGCTTGTCCGTCAGCCAGCCACAGATAAGAGTGAAGTTACAGCATGCAAAGAACTAAAGTGTGTTAAAAACAATGAAAACTGTCCACTGCAGTCACTGTCTGTACTTTTTATATCATTACTCTTTGATCTTTGGTGTTTTTTTTACACTTCTCCCATTCCTGGTGAACTCCGCTGTCACTACCTTCCCAGTTCCAGCCCACTTGTCAACAATTAACATTTGCCCGACGCACCGCGTCATCCACATTGAGCAATATACAGTTGGGGTTTTGGAGGACTGCACAGGAGCATGTTTGCATTGGTTGGAAACCATTCTCTCTGTAGCCCCTCTGCAGGCAAATACACACACAAACAGACACAACTACGGTACCATAAAGATGTTATTTATGTACAAAGTGTTTGACAGGTGCAGGAGGAGGAGACAGTGAGCGATCCAGTGGCTCCCATCAACAGATGGAAGGTACCTTCGGGTAATTGAATGATTTAAGAGAAATTCTCTATGAGCCATTTCTACTCCGGTGCTCTCTCCAAGTAGACAGCAAGGATTTTTTTTTAAAATGAAGATGAATGGAAATGAACTCCTTATTTCTTTTTCACACAGTGCCATATACTGTTTGCATGTCTTTTGTCTTTGTAAACGAATTTTGCCAACCCAAACACACATGAAGAGGCGAATTGTTGTGTTTGTATTGTAACTTAATCTGAGCTTATTTAATATTGCGTTTGACAAATATGAACCTGTAAAACTTAAAAAAAAATAAAAATAAAAAAGGAAAAACCTTTTTTAAAAAAAGGCCAACCAGCTCTGGAAAAACAAAAGTGAAAAAAAAAAAACTGGAACTAAAAAAATAATAGGAAACTGTAATAACTGTGGTAGGTCATCTTGTTGAGGAATTTTTATATCAGGAGTATAGAGCAGCTATGCAATAGCTGATCTCATGCTGTGTGGCCTTTGCTGAGATGTAATGGATACATATTTTTTACTCCATGTGTAGAACTGAGGGCTCCGTCTACAGAAATAATTTAATTTAAAGGTTGTGGTTTGATTTGATTTAGCTGCAGACTGTGCAGCCAAAAAATCAAGAAATTCTCATTTCCCATAACCATTCACAGCAATTTGCAAGCGCCCTCCTGGAGGCAGGTACGTGCTGCCAGCAATGAGGCAACAGTGACCCAATTGAATGTAAATACTGTATCAGCACACTCAGGAGAGGAACTAGATCACATAGAAAAAATGTCACTGCTTTATCCTATAAAACATTATATGACTTATAAGAAGACTTTTTTTTTTGTCAGTTTGCCGTTTTAGTTGTGTTTCCTATGGATTTGGTAATGTAACACCCACATATAGGCTACTAACAAGTATTTGAACATCTTCTAGCAGTTCTCTATACTCACATACTCCTAAATACATACTGTGGTTTCAATCTTGTGTAGTCCATGTAACATATTCCTGCGTTTTCTTGTTGTATTCTTGATCACATTTGAGCTGGTGAGTTCCAAAAACTCCAAAAACATGACCATGATAGATTTATATTTCTATCAAATATAGCACCCCATTTTGGGATACAAATCCTAAACTATGATGCAATTATTATTATTTTTAAGGTTTTTTTTTTTGTTTGTGTGTTTCAGAAGAGTGACTGAGCATTCTTTTTTTTCTCAAGAATTATTTTATTTTGAAGCCCGTCATGCAATCAGCAGTTTACATGCTCGCTTTACATCAACAAGCTAGTCACCAAAAGTTCATAAAACATGTAAAATGTGAGTTTCGAAAAAAAAATAAAGTGGAGTCGGACCCTTTCATGAATTCACTGATTTGTCCAGATTGTTATTAACAGTGGTTTCCAGTCTCAGCACAAATATGTAACACTGACACTTTGTAACATTTACTTTTAGGTGTGAGTATATCATGATACAGTGACCATTAAAATGAACAGTTTAAACATTTACATGCTTTCATGCCACTCACACTCAGCTCAGTGTTTCTCTAACTGTGGGGTGCAATCATCGGATTAATTCTCAAGACGGAGCAAAGAATCGTTAGCGGGTACGTTAGCACAACGACTAGCAAAACTCTCCACCGTCACCGTCTGCTGTGTAGAACCATTGTTCTAACTCCACTTGCTTTTTTTTCTGTCTTTCTCTTCTTGGTCTGGTGTCCAAATTCTAGCTCTGATAAATTAGAGACAGCAAAGACAAAGTTTTGTTTCAGTAAAAGCTTAGAAACCCTCTGGTTTCTGATATTGTGAGAGGTAGCAACCTGTATAGAGCTGAAGACTGTGGTGACGCCATCCTAAAACTACTCCGTTGTGTTTGTTGTTTTGTTCCGCCAAACTTCTCATTCTTGTTTATTAGTTTAATTATTGATTAATCTCAAAAAAGTGAACTTCATTCCTTACGTCATACTGTTAATGTCAGAACTGTGGTCAAAATTTATTGTGTAAAAAAAAAAATGTAGGTAGCACTTCATTATGTGGCTGCTTCAACAGCATATTCAATAAAGGTTTAAAGGTTAAGTTAAGCCCCCGCTTTATCAAAAATATTTCATCATTTGTGGGCACAGATGGCACACAGGTCAGAAGGTTTCTTGGTAAATGAGACAGTGAAGTCGGGGATTTTAGTTATTGCCAAACCTGCAGCATTTGTTAAGATTGCAGTCATTATAATACAATGCCAATGTACAGAGTCCACAGTTAAGTATTAGATCATTTTCACAGACATGACAGACAGAAAAAAAAAAAACACTGGATTAGAACATTCAGAAATTCCAAATTTACCAGTCTTTGGAAATTCCTCACCCATATTCCCAGCATCCCATTCCTGGTCATGTATGCTGCCAGTTATGAGGCAGCAACAGCCTGAGGGAATATAAATACTGGCACATTTTGTGCACTCAGCCATTGGATCAGAAGATCTTGACAAGCTGAAGCGGGAGCAAGCAAAAGATTAGAAAAGAGCAAGAAACCTGAGCTAAAGCCTCTAAAGATGAAGACACTGACTGCTGCACTTACAGTGGCCATTGTGGTCACATTTATGTGTGTTCTGAAGAGCTCTGCTGTCCCTGTTGTTGAAGTAAGAAATTAACCTGAACTCTTATTAGTAAGTGTTTTGTGTAAAAATGCTTCTCTTTGTTTCTCACTGTAAACATGACAACTCATTAACAGGAGCTAATGAGCATTGACGATCCAGCTCCAGCACCTGAAGAGATATCAGCTGACTCGTGGCAGGTAGGCGGCATTATCTGAATGAATGATTGGGCTAATTTAAAAGTGCCCTGATGCACAACACGAGAATAAACAAGGGTGAGTTATAAGGCTGGAGATGAACATCAGGCTCATATTTCTTGTCTTTATTCACAGATGCTGCATAATGGAAGACAGAAACGTGGCAGCTTTTGTGGCAGGTGCTGTAATGGCAAAGTCTGCTGGAGGTGCTGCTATGCCTAAATTGACGTCTTTGCTCCTTCATCAATTGACCACTTTGAAATGTTAAAGAAACTGCAGCTGTTTTTCCTGTGGTCTGCGTTCTATGCACAAATGTATAACATAGAACTAGTTTGCAAAATAAATGCATAAATGCAAAAACAATAAAATTTAGTATTACTGCGTAAATGCCTTTTTGTATAAATACATTTTTTTTTTGCCTACCCATCACCCCGTCAGCTGCAATGATACACTATCTACGTTTATCACTGCTAATAAAAACAATACACATGAAGTGTTAGCAACTAATGCTAACCGAGGAAGTCGGCTCCAATCTGATTAAAACTTTTATGGTCCAAAGTTTGGACAGACATGATGATTCCTGTGAAATTTCATATGGCAAATACTTTGAGATATATTTCAAATATATTTTATGTATATGTATGGATGTATGGCTGTGTATTTTAATGCCTCTTAGTATATTTTAAAGTTAACATGAATTATAAGGCTCCTCCAGGTTAGTAGGTCTCAAAATGGTCTTAAGATTAAGTTTTCTACTGATGTTTTTTGTGGTACAACTTGTCATATCAGCTCGGTCCAACATGAAAGTTGAATGAAAATAGAATTTTCTTCATTTTTGTGACTACAAATTTCATGTTAAAAAGCATTCTCCGTTTCATTTTGAATCATTGAAAAACACAACTATATTCCATTCAGAAATTGTCACTTGTTGTCTTTTGCAGTGTGAAGTCTTTTATTAGTGTGTGCTCTAATACGAGACTTTACAGGACTGCTTGAATTTTTTTCACATTTCGACTAGCCAATACTGAGACAAATTTTGATGTATCTGTCCCACATTACAGATCCTTATTTATTTTTGATGGTAAGAAAGGCAAGTGAATAATTTTTTAGATATCCACATTCAAATATACCCTCATATTTCAAATAGTGAAAAAACATGCCAAAGTGAGTCGACGGACCTTTTTTTTTAAAAAAAAAAATACATCTCGAGGACTATATGAAGCTAAAATTTCACATCAGGGTCCTGCACAGTATAATCCTAGGACTGCACTCTTCTGGACAGAGATCTTGGATGTGGTTCCTGGAATCTGCTAGAGCCATTCTCCCAGTTTGGG
>JAVDPK010001579.1:52044-81613 GCA_034780415.1 Cichlasoma orientale | reverse complement strand
CTATGTCTGCTGGGATAGGCTCCAGCCCCCCCGCGACCCTAAACAGGATAAGCGGAAGCAAATGGATGGATGGATAGCTGTGATGCAATGAACATTTTATTGATCTGTTTCAATGTTAGAATCCTATTAGAAGCGGCCTAAGGACGTCCTTCCACCAACACTGCTGAACATCTTTGTAATGTCAGTGAACATAGCATAGCAAATCTGCTATGATTAAAATCAATCCTTCATGGGATTCTCACTCTTGTTCTCTGGGTGTCAAATATTGTCATTTTGTCACAGCTGGTGGCATCAGAGAGACAGTGAAGCAGAATTTAAGGTACCACATGTGTGTCCATTTGTGTAGGTATGGACAAGTGAAGGATTATAGGCATGCAACTTACAGACATGCTTATGTGCAGTCCTCCAAAGAAAAACAAAAGTGCCCAAAGGTGATGAAAAGTGGGCTTGAACAGGAAAGGGAGCAACACTGGAGTTCACCGCAAACAAGGAAAAATAATTAAAAATCAAAAAAGCAGAATGAGAAGCACAGACAGTGGCTGCAGTGGACACTTTTCATTGTTTTTAACATTGGCTTAATTTCACTACAAAAAGCTTCTTTCTATGTTCTCTGCAGCAAAGGACCAACAACAGGACAAATAAGAATGACTCAGACCAGCTGTTGTTCCACATTTGTAACACCGCTCATTGGTGACAGTCTGCAAAGCTCTGCACAACCATGCCGGTCCCTTTAGAGCAGGGAGGGCAATTAATTTTCCCAAGAAGCCACAACAGGCTGAACTTAGCCGTGCTCAAGATTAACTTCATCCCTTTATAAGCTTGGTGTGGCCCTCCACCACACTCACGGTTTCTCATGTGGCTCCTTAGGAAAATTAACGGCCCACCCCTGCTTTAGAAAGTGTCCTTTAGCATCCGTGCTGTGATGCAATGAGAAGTCTCACTCCAATCCCTTTCACATCACATGTAAATTATAATGGGTACTCTTAAGCATAGTATTTGTTAAATACGCACAGTCAATGCTGTGAATCAGTCCACTTTAACCCAAACCACAATCTTAGCCTAAACTAAACCAGCCTGCAGTAGTTTGGGTGGCTAAAATGACCAGTGTGTGAAAGCAACATCAGTTCACAGCTGACACCATCTTTCCTGCCCGCTCATGCTTTACTTAGGAAGGCTCTTAACTGAGAGACATGCCAGCCATAATAAGTGTTTAGAGAATTTGACCTCTAAGGAAAGGTGTTACAATTCATCTACACCTCATGCAGCACAGCATATCCTTCATGGAAGGAAATAACGCTGTTCCACAATTCAATCTAAAGTTTTCCATTTAATGACAATTTGCTGTATTGGCAACATCTCGGTTTAACATGAATTCACAAAACACATTATTAAAGGCAGGTGTTACACTGATCATCTCTTCAGCAGGAAGCGAGGATGTGAGCAGAAAATAATCCACCTTTAGATTACAGTAGTTTCAGCACTGCAAAGCTATGTCAACAACATCTGCTGACACACTGTAAGCAGTGTAGTGCAATCGGGTGCCTTTTTTCTCTGTCCGTATGAGTTCTCCTTCACAGCTTTCCTTGACCTCACGATGCTTCTGATCCCAGTGAAGTGATTAGGAAAAGACATCGTAGGTCATTTTCTTGTCTGTTTTTAACACATTTAGCTCTCAGTTAACAATTTACAATAAGCTGTTGGCAGTTTGGAGTCGTCTGCGCTTAAATGTCTAAAATCGATATTTTGACATAAGAATGTTTTTAGTGCTGAGACACCACAACATGAATATTGAGACTACATGTAAAATACATTTTAAAACTAATGTTTTATGCCAACAGCAGACAAACACTCTCTGCACTTGTAACAAAAAACTTGGTCAAATATTAAACTATCAGACTAAAACCTACCTGTGTAATAAACCACCTCGTCCCAGCCGTCACGCTGCCAGGCTGCATTTCTGATGTCTTCTCTGGACTGCAGATCTTTGTAAGCTGAAAGAAAACACGTGTTCGCACTCATTGGTTTAAAACAGCTACAGTTTTTACAGTTTTCACATTACAACTTCAGACAGCGGTGTCCAGAAAAGTTTTAAATACTTAAAAACTGCTGCATCAAGTTCACAACCAGAACCTACAAGTGGGCGCATTGCCTCAAGTGGCAGAGAAAATGTTGAAAACACAAAGAGGCACCAAGTAAACTGCTTAATAGATTACAAACAAAAGGGAATATTTTATATTTTTCCCAAGGGGAAAATGATTGATTTGGTACAGATCTGGTGCCGCATGCACTTCCTGACACAACCCTACAAGGGACTTATGTCTCTTCCTGCTCTTGTACTGGAGATCTTTCACATGTTAGGTGAATCTGTTAGCCACTACACTATGTAACACATTACAAAAACATATGCACATATATTTGCAATACACTGATGCACTTGTAAATGTCCTTAATTTGCTAAGATGTAGTCTTTGTATGGATTTTTCTTGGAGGATCCTGGAAACTCTTCTTACCCCATAAGTGGTGAACTGTGTACAGACTTCCAATCTGTGAGAAAAAGCCTCCCACTGCCTCATGGTTCTGCTGGCGAATCTCGATAGCCCGAGCCCTGCAGAGCACCGAAGGTGTTACGCACAGAAAACAGCAGCAAACAGCTTTTAAAGAGGGTGGCAGTAATTAAAACACCACGTCAACGTGTTTAAATTTAAAAAACTGAATGATTTGAGTTGAAATTTTCCAGTTTAATCAGAAACATACACACAGTAAAGGAAAAGGCCAGCTAGTAAAATTTGGCTCAAGATTTAAAAAGATATCTGGTCATGCTCAGGAGTCATGCATAGATTTTGCAAAGTACCGTTAACTCATATTCACCTGCAACAATCTGTAAAACCAAAACAGTGAGGAACTGTTTAGATTGTAGCTATAAGATTACAAAGGGAACTAAAGCTTATGAACTTCTAAGGTTAACTTTGATATTAGATGAAAAATGTCTACAAAGGGAAGAAAGTTATGCCTGACCAGTAATTTCCCCACTCGATCATCGTCCCTGGCTGAGAAAAAGAAGGTGAAGATCAAAAAGATATCAACCAAAAAAGATTTTTTGTTTTTTGTACATAAGAGATAGTTACCCTGAGTTGATATGATCGGAGCTCATAGATGTTGGGTCCTGGACGAGGGACGGGTTCGTTCCAGAAACTGAACTCTAGCAGCAGCTGGTTCCTACGAGACAGCAGCATCTTCCCCCTCTCGTTCCTGTAGTCCATAAATTTCTACAGCAATGACAAATCAAAGTAACACAGCGCTCAGCAAGTCTGACTCAGCCCAAAAACTCCTAAATACATTTGTATTTGTGTTGTTCAACTATTAAATCTGGCCAAGATCTAAACAATAAAAGTCAGCTACATTTTATCACCTTTCCTGAGAAGGTATAACAGCAGTGGTGATATGCAGGATATGGTTACACATCTAGTGTATTTACTCCCAGACTGCCACGCGTTATTTAATGTGCCGTGTTGTTGGAAAGAGACAGGCAGACAGCTGAGTAAATTCTGTATGCAGTTACTGTATAAATTTCATGTGGTCCAGCACAGACATGTTGTAGCTGTATACAGTCACCAGGGGGCAGTGTCACAAAATATGGGGAACAAGTTGATTTTTAATGACCTGCTCAATCAGCCCATGTTCTTTAATGTGGAAAGAACAAGTTCTTACAATTTATTAAGTTTATTTTATCTGAAGAGTTTTACCTGAAGCTAAGAAACAAAACACTTCTGATTAAAGATTAAACCTGCAGACAGGATCTGTTCATTAACATCACTTACCTTCTTCAAAGTAAATTACTATAAATGACCTTTAAAGATTCCTGGATAAAGATAGTGGAACACATGGAAGGAAAATGGCATGTGGGTCTAACTAGATGGGTGCACTGCTAGAAACACTGGCGTGCAGATCACAAACAGCCAGTGAACCGAACTAATCAGAGCACCCGTTACCTTATTCTGCCTGAGTTTGTTCATGACTTCGGTGAGAGCCGGGTATCCTCCCCGATATCTCCACAGGTGAACTAGAATAGAAGGAGCAGAAGAGCCAAAAATAATGTAGCTCTTAAATATATCTTTTTGTGTTTCTGTGCATCTGTGGTTAGACCTCCCTCTGAACGACCTGTGACCTGGAGCAGGTATGATGAGATCTACACAGCATGACCCCCTAGTCAGTTTCTATGTATACATATCAAAGTCATGTCATCTTACCACTACAACAACATATTAGAATAAGAAAATTCCTTGGTTTTGTAAAACAAGCAAAGAACTAAAAAAACAAAACAACTGCCCCTATAATGTACACTCACCAGCCACTTTATTAGGTACACCTTGCTAATACCAGGTTGGACCCCTTTTGCTTTCAGAACTGCATTAACTCTTCATGGCACACTTTCAACAAGGTCCTGGAAACATTATTCAGAGATTTTAGTTTGTATTGACATGACAGCATCACACAGTTGCTGCAGATTTGTCGGCTACACATACATGATGCAAATCTCCCATTCCACCACATTCTTAAAGGAGCTCTATGGGATTGAGCTCCGGTGACTGTGGAGGTCATATGAGTAACGCCACGTTCAAGAAACCAGTTTGAGATGATCTGAGCTTTGTGACATGCTGTGTTAACCTGTTGGAAGGAGCCATTAGAACATGTGGTCAATACTCAGGTAGGCTGTGGCATTTAAACAATAAATCAGTGGCCTAAAGTGTGCCAAGGAATCCCACAGCATTACACAACTACCAGCAGCAGCCTGGACTCATAATACAAAGCAGGGAGGGTGGATCTATGCTTTCATGAAATGTAGCCTCGTTTTCCTGTTCTTAGCTGACAGAAGTGGCATCTGGTGCGCTCTTCTGCTGCTGTAGTCCATCTGCTTCAAGGTTCGATGTGTTGTGCGTTCAGAGATGCACCTGCTTATGTTGGTTGTAATGAGAGGTTCTTTGAGTTACTGTTGCCTTCCCATCAGCTTGAAGCAGTCTGGCCATTCTCCTCTGACATCAGCAATGGATTTCTCCCAGAGAAAACTGCTACTTACTGGAATTTTTCTGTTCTTCAGAACATTCTCTGTAAATCCTAAAGATGGTTGTGTGGGGAAAATCTCAGAAGATCAGCAAGACTGAAATACTCAAACCAGCCCGTCTAGTACCAACAACCTTGACGTAATTTGTATCAGACTCAAAACGCAACACAACAATGGATGAGATAGAGGCAAGCTAACGGCAGCTAATGCCAGTTTACGATCATCATCATGCACAAGTCCCCGGTACAATGTTTTAATGGATGAAGGTTATCATTGTTAAGTATTAAAATATGTACGCTGTGCGCATGTTTAAGATGGCTCTCTTGTTGCAAAACGTCGGTCTGGGCATTCAACCGAGCCTCCCAGCGGTTTGCGTGCCTCCAGTTTCTTGCTGTCGGGTTTTAAAAATGGCGCAGTTGATTCTGGTGAACGAGTCGCTCCCATGACTCAGCTAGTGACGACACTCCCTGGCCAATCAGTGGCATGCTGTTCTTTGACGTCACATTTTTGGATCGCCTCAGATCACTTGGAACCCCAGGAGAGTGGGTACTAAAAAAGTACATAGGACCTGGTACCGGGACCTAATGGAAAAGCCTACAAACCGTGCCGAATCGAGTCGAGCCGCGCTGAGTAGGTACTTGTGGAAACGCGGCATAAATGCACTGAGTTGCTGCAACTCAGCTGAACAGGTGTTACCTGATAAGGTAGCCAGTGAGTGTATTAATGCATTTGGTGTTTTAGAAAATGAAAAAGACAATTCTAATGTTTTTTCCCCTTTAATGTGCTACTTCATGAATTAGTATCACACCACAAAGCAGAGAAAAACTGAATCCAAAGATCAAATTTACAAACTTAAAATCTGAATACAAAACACAACTACAAAAATAAGAGAGAGAGTTTACACGTTTCACTCATGCAACCTTTTAGAAACCTTTACTGACACTGCCAACATTACAGCACTGTAACATTAGAGAGAGAGAGAGAGAGAGAGAGAGAGAGAGAGAGAGAGAGAGCACAGCTGGGGAACGACAAATGTCACCACAGGGACAAAATGGAGAGCAGCCAAGAAAAGTTCAGTTCAGTCTCAGCTATAATTAACTGAAACTGAAAAACCGAGAGAGGACAGAGAAACCAGAGTGTTTGTAAGTAACATCTGTTTGTACACCAAGTAAACAGCATAACTTAAAAAATCCTCCACACCTCACCGTAATTCTCATCTGCAGCAGGAAACTGGAAGAAGGACTGTGCTTAGCAAGACTAGCCAGCTGTAAAACTTTATTTAAACATATATTTTCTTTGATCAATGAAGCTGTTTTGTACAGTCCACAATCAGGAGGTCAAATAAGGTGCATCTTGTAGGGCGTAAACTAACACTATTGTAAAACTACTCTGAAGATTTTTTTTTCCCATTGAATGAATATTGCTCTAAATTGTCTCTAAATTGCTTATTTTGAAGAACCAACAGGTGATTCAATTATAGGAAGAATCCCACATTTCAACATTGGAACTATAGTAGTAGCTGATAAATGTTAGTGATAAATAATAAAATCACTGTTGTCATGTTTACCTTTTAGTAGCATGCTGCATGTGAGCTTTTAATCTAATGTTTCCTCTTCTACAGAGGAGGGTAAACTACCTGATTGAATGGGCTGCAAATAATTCAGTTGTCATTCAAATGCAAGTTTAGTGTCCTTCGGGTATGGTGGATGTTTCTTACCTGCCTGATCCTGCTCTCCGTACCATGTGTTCCAGGTGCCTACGAGCTCACATGGGTATTCAGGGTCAGCGTGAATGGAAGGCAAGACGTCCTCACTGAAGATATAGACCAAAAAAAAAAAAATTGTACAAATGCAAAATATCCAGAAGCACTGGTTGCAAAAAAGTGCTCTGAAATGGCATCTGAATGAAGCTAAGAGAGCAAAAGATCATACCAAAGTTCATTGTAAGCATCAAGGCACTCAGGCTTGACATTGTGAACTGCAAATAAAAAAAGAACAAACAAAACATGAGTAGATAACTTGGTCAAACAGATTTCATGAACTTATTAACAGTTGAGGTAATCATTAACCGACAGCAAGCAATACATACACTGTATTTTGTACAGATTGTTGTCTTCTTTTTTGGCGAGAAGATGAGAGTGAGCATCTTTTCTGGGGATGACCTTTCTAACAAAAAGGGATTTGAACCAGCTTTCATCACCAACATTTGAGACGCTCCTGTGAAGAGATTTGAAAAGAAAAAAAAGTTGGATACAACCAGCATTTCTTTGGCTACACAACATTCAAGCACCTACAACTACAGAAAAGCTACATTAATAATGTGTCCCTGTTAAGTCTTCGCATTAATCTTCCAATCTTTATATTTCCTCTGTGCAAGTGTGAAACTAGACTGTTTTATATTGTCAAGGCCTTTTAAACATCTCTCTCTGCTGCCTTATCAAAAATGACTGCAAAAATGCAGAACTGGACAGGCTATATTCAATCTTACCTTTACTATCTTGTTATGAAATATGCAATTAAAATTTTACTGCACAAGCTGACAGTGTTAACTAGTGAATGGCGCCTGCAGAAAAGTGCAGATCTTTCTTAGTCTATTCAACTTATGCATTTCAGAGGTCAGCAGCACAGAAGGCTTTCAGCTCTACATACAGCACATGACCCTGAGATTAGTCTGTACTGACTTCTGATCAGCCTGTCCACATTGTCTGGTAATCACTCAATCTAGAAGTGCCAATAAGCACCACGTGTAGTGGTTAAACTTATTTATCGGCACAGTCTACCGGTTTTCCTCATGCGCACACACAAAAAAACAACATTAAAACACAGTCAAATGTCACACTGTATCTCAAGTTTTATATAAATCTCTGCCTTTCAATGGGAGAGATGTTCTAATAACTTATTTTGGGGCGCACGGCTGCTGCAGCCAGGAAACTGGATCGTTCACTGATCAAAACAAGCACAGCTGCGCAGCATTTCATTGTATTTTGACCTTGAAGTTGAATTCAGTTTGAGACTCAGCAACTCAGCTGTGAATTTTAATCATTTTTTCAAACCAAGTCTGTAAAAGGACGCGCTGCATTATAACTCAGCCTCTGATAATTATTAACACAAGTTCCCTCACAGCTTAACAATAATTCATGGGGGGTAACCATCAATGTTAGCAGAAAGTTAGCAAGTTTACAGCTACATGGCTAATGCTAGCTACGTTGCACAGAGATGTAAACGTAGTGAACGTCCTTACGTTCACTTCAGTGTTAGCTTAGCCGCCTAGCAGCCCACACTTTGTCATTGCCGGTAAAGGCGCCGAAGCCTAACGCGTTTAAAGCAGCATTTATGCACTTGCACTGATAAACCGTATGTAGGAGAGTCTAACCTGAGGGCCACGTTAACGGGGCCCCTCGCATGAAGCCCATTTCTCGTCTGTTTGAGGCCTCTACCCACTCTTTGAAGGACTCGGGTCGCCATCTTTCCTTGAAAGCTGTGGAGGTTGCTGGAGGCTGCAGCCGCAGTCCGGTTCCCGCAGGAGCTGACGTTACTCGCGGGAGCGTCACCCCGAGTTAGACGCGCGAGTACCAGAATCACTTAACGTAGTGCCGCTGATTTAAAACACGGATATTGACACAGCTTGACCTGCATACTGAGTTCACGCTTGTTGGGTTTATATAAAGTTCAGTTTCTCCTCAACTGTTAATCTTCTATTTATAGTCCCACTCCTCAATTGTGAACACTGTAAACTCACATTTTCATTCACTGCACCGCTTGTGCACTAATATACAGATCCCGCCATAAATTAGACCAGACTCACTAATTGCATATATATTACAGCAATCCCACTTTAGAGACCCACCAGCTACTGGAAGCAATTAATTGTTAAATTGAAAATGAAGCAGCCAGAACTGTTTCATGTTTTATAGTGATAATACTATGCTTAAGTTTTTGTACACACATACACCTGTTCTCTCCTGCCTCTCAGATTTAAGAGAACACAATTCTGGTCTCTTGGATGGATCCCTAAATGTACATGGGCCCCTGAGCACATATCCAAAATGCCCTTCATCTTCTGACTGCAATATCTTTCAAACCTGGATAAAAGATATGAGTACCTTGCATGACATGATTTGTTTGCACTCTTTGTTTTATTGTAAATTCCTCAGAAATGTGTCCACTACCCGAGCAGGTAGCAAGGAAATTATATTTAGTCTCTTTACCCATACATGTACAGCAAAGATTACTAATTTATAAACATAAATTCACATCAACGCCTGAAACACAAACATCGCAGAATGACAAAGAACTATTTTCTATCATGAAGTGGGAGTTGGTGCTGGTGGGGAATCGGGTCCACTGGAGGCTGCAGAGATGTTGAGCTCCTGCAGTTTCTCTAATAACGTCGTTTCCTCTTGAAGTGGAAGGTCAGTTAGAGGCTCGACAAACTCAGTTCCTGCAACCCTCTTTCCTGTCAGGGGGTCAACCACCCGGCCAACTTTATATACAATCTCTGCCAGTTCATGTTTCACGTGTTTGGTTCTGCGCTCAGGCAGAGCCTTGAGGAGGACAATATCTCCCACAGTGCACTGTTGCAAAGCATCATGGGCAAAGTAGGTCTTCCTTTTGTTGTAGTACTACAGGAGAAGAAAAGACAATATCACAGTTATTTAAAGACATTAACTGTACAGCAATAAAACACAGTAACATGCTTTGTGCCCGTTTCTGCTTTTCTTGCAGTGTATTCTGTTTTAATGTGCCACTCTAAACCAAATTTTATGGATGCTTGAATTTTGTTACACAAAGTCAATTTTGTACTAGAAGCTGATTTTATTTTATTTTTACTGAAATTAATACATTTTTGGTAACTTTCAATATTTCAGCAAAACTGTTTCTTCATGGCTGATTTAAATATTGACTATTCATTAAAGATTGTCAACTCAAATGGTTGAATGAAGAAGCAGAGGCAACAAAATATCTTCTTCACCGTCCTCTTGCACAGTAACAATATCCCTTTACAATATAAAGTGCTTTGAGGCGACTGTTGTTGTGAATTGGCACTATATAAATAAAAGAAAATAGAACTGAACTGAATTGAAAACATTCATACTGTATGTAGCTACATGGGCCCAATTAACTAATGGTCACACATTGTACAGATGTCTTTGAAGATTTATTCTGGCCTCTCTCTTTGCCTTAAAAACTACATGAAAGTAAAAAAGACTTAAACATCTCTCAGTCATTTCAAAGTCTGCCATGCTAGCCTCCAATGTTAAACAATCCCAAACACGCATTGTCCCTTACTCTTTTGGTCACTTCACAGATTTCGTGACCATAGATGAGG
Organism: Cichlasoma orientale; assembly: GCA_034780415.1. NCBI lineage: Eukaryota > Metazoa > Chordata > Actinopteri > Cichliformes > Cichlidae > Cichlasoma > Cichlasoma orientale. Next base: position 71,226 of record JAVDPK010001579.1, on the reverse strand, counting down.
GTTGGGATGTAGATGGCCTGGTAAATTGACAGCGTTGCCTTTTGGCTCAGCTCTCTCTTCACAACAATCTGATATACAGTATCACCCGCAATACTGCTGACACACAGCCCTAATTGTTTTTATGTTCCAGCATTTTTGTTGTGAAGCACTTTGTGATGATATCTTGAATGGTGCTAACTTTACTCACAAATTTGGTTATTTTGGGTCTCTGTCTTTCCTCTGCATCCACACTAGTTCTGAGTCATCCTCTCAACTAAACTCAGTGTCTCTGGTCACGTGACCTGTTACACTCTACATCCAACAAACTTTACATCAGGATGACAACTTTTTAAATAAAATTATATTTTACAGTGGTATATTTTAGACAAACCTTTACCAGTGTTTCTTATTTAATTTAATGTTTGTTTGTTTTTTAAGACAGTGAATACTTAAATAAAAATTAATGACAAAAACATAAAAAATACCATCTTAATGTAACCATCTCTGGAAAAGTTACACTGCATCTCAAAATTACTTCTAATCTTATCAATTTCTTTAGGAGTTTTTATGCTGTTGGTTGCGTTACAGCAACATTATGCACTGGTACACGAAGCCTTGTGAGAACACCCAAAGGCATATATTAAAGGGGGTAGTGGTGGCCTAGAGTTTTAGAAGTTTAAGAAGAGGGTTTATGTTAGTGGGGGGAAAAATGGACTGAAACCATCTGCCCCTTATATTAGAAAAGTGCCTAATCTGCTAAAGGCTCACCTTGAGCAGGTAAGGGTCCAGCACCAGCCTGGTAACTCTCACTTTGGCAGTTTTGAGCATCTTGGTCCCGATGACTCTGCCAATGATCCATTTTGCATGGACTGACATCCTGCAAGATTTTACTCAACCTGCAGGAAAAAAAAACACTCTCGTTTATTTAATCCAACTAAGCAGACGTTCAGTTACAGTTTGGCACATAAAACCTTCGTGCCGATGAGTCAACGTAAAACACGAGAACACAAATGGTTAGCCTCTTCATGTTAGCATTAACTCACAACATCCATTATCACATAATAAGATCCTAACATAGGAACTGACTTAATTCGGCAACAACACAGAATACCACTGAAGGTGGAAAATAAAAAACGAACTCACTAAAACTAGAGAAAAGTATCATTAGAAGGTCAGACAGTTTCCTCCATGCTGCTCAGGTCAGCTTGTTTGATGACGTAAACTACGGCTAGTAACGAGGGACAGAGCGCGCGGATGTTTATATGTAAAGAAGTTTGTTTCCGCCACTGATAAAAGAACATTTTTGCTATACAGAAGTCAAAATGTTGGCATATTATCTTAAAATTTCGACTTACTGACTCAAATTACTGACTAAATAACCTATCAAGCCAAAATTTTGAGACAGAAATCAGAAAATTTGAGTTATGAATGGCAAAATAATTATTTTCAGTGGCGGAAACAAGCTTCCATTTTATGTCCTTCACAAATATTGAATTTTTTTTGTTTTAATTCCATATTACTTTATTTTATGTGTAATTACTGTTGTTCTATTTCCTATGGGATTGAATGTGGTTGCTTTCATATAGGTTTAACCCTGTTAAAAATTTGTGTACTAGGCTTAAAAGCCAGGTCTGTACTAGGAAGCCAACCAGTTTAAATGAAACTCCCCCAAAAAGAGTGATCAAATATTCATCCAGAATTATGCCAGAAGCTTGTTGATGGCTACCAATAGTGTCTGGTTGAGGTGCAACGTGCTAAGGGACATTTAACCAAACATTAGTGGAGGTGTATGTGTATATTTGAGCCTGTGTGTATACTTTCCACCCTGTATGGATTTGAGAAAATCCAAAATAAATTCAAGCTTGTGCACCCAACTCCTGTTTTTTTAAAGTCATTAAAGATGTATGCTGTACAATCATTCCACCCTAGAAAAAAACAGATCAAAGAAATCATTAAAAGCCCAAAATTACAGCAACATTCATGCCCATGATGAGTGGAAGTGAGCTTCTCACAACAGCTGTTTGCTTCCTCAATTTGCTTTTTTCCAGTAGAAATGAAATTTATATTTTATCCACAAGATGGCAGCAGAGAAAGATGAAGAACCTCAACACGCTGAGAGAAGAGAAGAGGTGTATTCTTACTTACTTACTTAAGAAAGAAAATGCATTTAAAATGAGGGGAAATAAAGACAAAATAACAATAACATTTAATAGAGAACAACTGAAATAGGCTCCAACCTCCTCTCAACTGTAACTTATATGAGCGGTTAAGAAAAGGATGGATTTATTGCAACAATATGACAGATATTAAGTAATCATGTTATACTGATGATTCAGTCAGTAAGACTGCAGAGGAAGAGTGAAAGGAGATGATCAACATTACGACGCATCAAATGGTTCCCACCTTTATAATCCGTTTTACACTTGTTTTTAAAAAGCATCCTATATAATCAGAACATAACTTGACATCGGAGACTCTTGTTCACACCTGTGAAGGTGTGACATTGACCACGTGTGTAATTTAATTTCGGTCTGTGTGAGTTCCGCTCTTCACAGTTTTTTTGTTTGTTGCCAGCCGAGCATCAGCTTATTGCGGGATAGGAGTAAGCAGAAGGGAATCAATAAAATAAAAAAACACAATTCTAACAGTAATGTAAAGAAAATCACAGCGGAGTGGAAGAAGGATCTTTGGTTGGAAACAGATGGCAATCTTGAAATAACAAAAAAAAAAAAAAAACCAAAACAAAACAAATCCAGACAATGAAAATTTATCACTCATGAATAGTCTTTTTTTTAATATTGATTTCTTTAGCCCAGACTGTTAAAGGTCTGCAAAATTACCAACATACTAACCAGCCACATGCTGTTGATATGAGCACTTCTGCATCCCCAGTACAGCACATATAATGTCTGAAAGAGGGGGGGGCAACATTCATGCATTCATACCGCATCGTTAGCAGTCTCGTCCCTGAGCATTGGCCGTGGCTCAGAACCAACCACAGGCAGACCAATCTGGTCTTAATCAGAGCCATGTTGTAGTAAAGCACAGGTCTGGGTCTCTGTTTCCCATTTAAGGCAGTGCAGCATTGGTTTACCTCTGCCAGAATGACAGCATTAGCCAACTTTAGTCTCCTTCATACAAGAACACTGAGACAATTCACATAATACCAACTGTTTTCATACTTTTCCCTGCTGAACTTGTTGTCTGCTAAGTAACAGCTAAACTGATGTAGGTCAAATTAAAGGTGTCATCATCGCAACAAATTAAAAGAATATGAAGTCTATTATTGCACCTCTGTGAAAAAATGTGATAACATCTCAAACTCCCATTAAATTAGTGAGCCTCATATAGCCTATGCTGAGCCTGCAAGAGAAAATCACATGGTATCAATGGCCATATTAAAATATTTTCCTAAAGATAATCACATACATACCTAAGTGAAAATGCAGTCAGTGTTTTCATATATGAGAGCTGACATGGTTCCTTTATCACCTCCGAATCGTGTGAAAGCTCTGCGGCTGTGATATAAGACAGAGGCCCGATAGCAAATACACTGTGTGATTGCACATGTATGTTTTCTATGATAACACCGTGACCTCTTAATCAGCATGTTTTTATATTTCCAGATTACCATGCTGGAATAATGTTAGCCTCCAGAGTAAGTTATGAGTCCCCAGATATAACATTTTTCTATAGATTAGACTATGTAGTCAGAGTGTTTGTTTATGGCTTTGACTGAGCCTATCACTGAATTAAGATCAGCCCTTAGGACCTGCGCGTGGGGTGGTTTTAAAGCTGGGTGGTTGTATTATGGAAATACTGAGAATCTGTTGTTATGAGAGCATGTTCTGTTGTTTTAAGAGTTTGCAAAAAGTTCAAAATATCTCATAAACCCAAGGTGGGATATGTGTATGGACCAGTGCACAACCTGGGTAATAACGAAGAAGAAGAAGAAGACTTTCTATAGCGCCTTTCTGACCCAGGTTACAAACCTTTTCAAATATTAGCAACTTTAAAACATTGAAAAACTTTAAAAAATGAGAACAAAAACAAATTTCACATATGAGGCCAAAATTTAATTAACCTGCTCTAAGCATTGGACCTAAATCAGTTAAAGCACAGGCCCCTTTATTTTAAATCTGGACCAGAGAAGGTTTGACCTACCTGAGGGGTCTGAACAAAGGTTTAAGGTTAGACAACAGAAATCAGAGCAATAACATGTAATGATTTTTTAAAAACCCAGTAAAATCTAAAATTGGCTTTTGTATCAAATGGTTATTCTGTGTTATTCTGCCAGAAGTAGAAGGCAACAGTTGCATCATTTAGGCTCGCACATAATGAGATGGATGAGTTTATATTATAGCACTGGGGGGTACTGGCCTGAAGCTGGCACTAATTTTCCACAAAAGAAAAAAAAATTAAATCCATGCATAGATCTTGACACGCTGGTTGGCGTTTAGTTGTTCATTAAATGTACAAGATAGATAATGTATTACAGACAGTTAAGGTTAAGGTTAGAGCTATGAGTGGAATAAAAGGTTAAGAAGGTTTGTTTGAAAGGAGCAGTGCTGCATGATGTGTCCTGTAAATGTGTCTGTTCTGACTGGCAATAACTGCAGAAGAGATCTAAAGTCTGAAATCGTAGCCTCGTCTAGATCTCTCACCATCTCTGCGCCTTCTGCACGTCTTAAATTTCTCCTTGATGCCATTCATGGTGTCAGACTTCCTTATAGACACAAAAATAGACACAAGTAGGCATTAGGAGGAAATGCTAAAGGGCCAAAGTGAGCTGTTATCAAACCTCTGCACATCTTGCCATTTGCTAACACCTCGGAAGCATTTTTACATTTAAAATCGTACCAGAGCCCTCAGTTTGGGCACACTGCAGAGAGATTTCTTTCACCTGAAAGTAAGGGCTACCTGTGAGAAACTAACATGGCTATACATTAGGATAAAAAGAAAAGATCACGCACTACTTTCTAATTATCTTTTTAAAATTGACGTATTGTGACATATTTACATATTGTGATGTTTAACAAGAACAGTCGTTTCTACAGTGTATCTTGATGATTTAACGTTTTGATTTAACTAATTGATCTATTATTTTCTATCATTATCGCCCTTCTTTGTTTCGATTTGGCTGATGAATGCATTGATTCCACCTCTTTTTGTGCCGGCTGTGGAAATGAAAGTGTCAGTCAGTCTCTCTGCCTGAGGGTTAAAAGTTTAAAGTGAGGTGTCACTCCCCCAGCAGCAACAAGAGGAAGGGTGGGGTATGATGCACAGGAAAAAGCTTAGCGGTGCTAACATTTGTGGTCGATGCGCAAGCGGCAGTGAATCACATGAAGGCTGATGTGTTTGTTTTCACGCTGGACTGACTGCAGGGTTCATGAAAGTGTTCCCCTTTAGGTTTGCAGATGGAGATGGTGTCTCTCTTTCATGGTCCTGGCTTTTTTTGGCCTAGTGCTTTGAATTTGTTGTTCTTAGTCCTTAGTTAAGAGTTTTCGTATTTATGACTTTCTATGTTCTTGTGTTTGAAAGACAGCGATAGTAAAGTGAGTCCTTGAATTAGCACTGGGTAGACTGAATAGACTTCCATGATGGTAAAAACAGGGACAGTCTGTTCACGCTGGTACCGGCCCAGTCTCCCATACATGTAGTTTTTGTCCTCGCCTATATTTAAAAAAACAAAACAAAAAACACACTTCAGTTGGGTTTCCACTCTGGAGGATTTTAAGTATTTCTGAATCAAAAAGTCTGACAAGTACTTGGTTCACATGCATGATGACTCTACCTCAAGTCAGAGGTGAGAGTTTTGAATGTCACTCTCTGACAGACTGACAGTCACAACACATGACATGCTTGCTTTTCCTTCACACCCCGCTTCTGTCATACACAGCAGCACAAACTGTTTGTTCTTACACTCCCGCCTTCAACAGCATGTGTTGTCACGGCTAATGATAATTAAAAGTGGCTGTTTATTTCATATTTTGCATGTGAGTGAGTGTGTGACAGTGGTCCGTTTGTGCTGGTGTGCACAGGCCTCCGTCTATGCCCGGGCAGACGTGATTCTATTACATCAACATGAAGTTTTGGGTCCTCGGCGAGAGGCGCATAAATCATTCAGTATTTACCAAAATAACATTCAAGTCAAATGATGAGAAGGGAGATTTTCTTTCTGTCTCTCTCTCGATGTCTAAAGACAAAAAAGATGAGAGAATGAGAGCATACAGTGCACACTTACATTTTTAGATACAGTATTGTGCCATAAAGAGCATTTTAATATAATTTGCTTCCAACAGTACATTTGGAACAGGAGGAATGTGGAAGAGTTGTGTCTTCAGATCCTTTCAGCTTCCAAAAAGTTAGGAGTTGCTTCATTAAAGACATAATACAATGTAGAAGTGCTCAGGAAATGTGCCACAGTCACAATCATTAGTACAAGCAAACTTTCCTCAGTGACCATAATGGAGAATGAGTGCTTTGGAAGTGATTTACATATATTTAGCATGGATCATCATACCTCTTTAATATTGTGCAGGCTGCCATCATCAAAACAGTTAATGCAACTGTGCAGAGACTTTGGTTCGTTGGGGTCCTGTGAATCTTAGGGTGCGGCCTCTGTGGATCAGGCTTATTCCTACACATCCCAAGGATGCCTCATTTTATTGAGATAGGGAAGACCAGGTAGACCAGGTAAATGCCCTGCGTTCTTTGTCGTCTTCCTGAGCCATTGTTAAGAAGTTTTTGTGGTTGGGCAGGGGCGGTTGCAGCTGTCCCGTTGCCATGCATGCTTGGTTTACAATAATGCTTAGGTGGGCAGTATGTGTCAAATTAACATCCACATGTATTCTAGGGCCCGAGGTTTACCAGTACATTGCTGAATTGTCACGATAGGATCAGTGTTATACACTTCAGCTGTTGTAGCTGATGCACGTGCAAGCATGACTGATTTGGAATTTGACTCAGGAGGAACAAATTGTTCCTATTTTCTGTTTCTGGGTAGCTTCATTTATACTGCATCATGTTCTGAGGCAGTCATCTTTTCTGACTCATTTTTAAAGTCCTAATCTTGAAGGGGTGGTGCAGCGGTTAGCACCATTGGCTCACAGTAAGAAGATCCTGGGTTTAAATCCACCGGCCAGCTGGGGCCTTTCTGTGTGGAGTTTGCATGTTTTCCCCCTGTGCTTGCATGGGTTCCTCCGGGTTATCCGGCTTCATGTTAGGTATGAATGGTTGTCTGTCTCTCTGTATTAGCCCTGTGATAGATTGGCAACCTATCCAGGTACCTCTCGCCCTATGGCAGCTGTGATTGGCTCCAGCCCAACTGTGACCCTGAAGAAGATGGATGGATAGATGGATGGATGGTTACCACTGTAAAAATAACTGTAGCTGATTAAGACTATTTGTAGTCCATGAAACATTTACACAAGTGCTAAAAATTGAGCGGGGGAAGGATAACATGGAAACACTGGATTAAAGTATAAATGGGGTCTTCTGTGGCTTAGTGATAAAGATGCATAAATACTGCAGCTTCTTGCAGTTACTACTTGTTGGTCACAGTTTTGGAAAATGTTTCTCTGTTCAATTACATCACTTTGTAATTAAAGGCAAAACAGCATTTCTTTTTAAACTAAAAGCAGTTTAGACAGAACTGATTACTGAGTCTAAAGCTGTGACAGTGTGGGCTGCTTGCCATGTAACACAAATTCCCCTTTGATGTTCTGTTAGCTCACAAATGTTCCTTTTTTTTGTATCAATATAGTACAGTGGTGTCTCTGCACTTATTTTGCCATTTTCTCTTTAGCTGTCTCTGTTTGGTCTAATATATACTTCATATGCAGTGGCCAACATGTCATTGGTTAACGTATTTAAAAAATGTACAGCGTGTGTCATAGAGTTTGTGGTCAAATGTTTAAAAACTGGAGTTGGTGTCACACTGAGACTGCTGAGCTATGTCACCTTTCCGGTGAGGACACCCAAGCCATGTTAAGTGCCATATGTTGTACCACAAACACACATCAAACATCAGAGTAGGTCATAGGTAACAATATGGTATCACTTTGGCTAATGTGCTGCAAATTAAACTTCCAGTCAGGAGGGATTCAGAGATATTACCCGGCCAGTGACATCACCTCCTCCTGGCTCCGCTGCCAGCCCCCCTGACCTTGTACAGTACTTGTTGTAAGAGAATGCTCCCTTTAAATGGAGTGTCAAACAGCTGGCCCGATCTGTGCTTCATAATGGGAGGTTTAATGTAGGTATTATCCTTGTCAGTACCTGTGTCAGAAACACGGGAGGTGCTCCCGCTTGATCTCCGTGTCATATTCTTAAGAATGGCAGAGCATGTGAAGCAGGCATGTTATTGTAAACGCCTCTGCTATAAGATGACATCCTGGCAATATGGTTCATATTTACAAGTCATAACTCAGGCTCAGACAATTTGATGGGGTTTATGAAGTCTTTTTTCCAGAAATCTGCTGCAGGCCAACGCTGATTGATTATAAAGCCGTTCAACTCAGCTGTTTTGGTTCTGTAGTGGATTGCACATTTGCTTAGCAAGGATCAGTTCGTTCAATTCTAAGAGGAGACACACAATCCCTTTGGGGTTGTGTCAGGAAAGGCATCTGGTACAAAAAAAATCTGCCAAATCAAACACGCAGAGCTGTCTCGACCAATTTGAGAACAGAGGACGCTGCTAGAACACGACTGTTATAAAAAGCAAGACAAGACATTTTACTTCATAGCTTTTCCCACTAACTATGAGTGCCTCTCTGACTCCTCCCCTCCTGCTGCACCTGAACCACCTGTCAGACACTCCGATTCGTTTCCTCATTCATAAAGTCGCTGTCAGAGCGTCAGAGGAAAGAGGAGAAATCCCAGTTAGAGGTTATTTTGTTATTTTTGTATGTAACGAGCGCTTTTACAGTCATCCACATGTCAATAGGCTATAAGGATGGAGACAGTGATGCCACGGATTTATAATCAGCTCTGAATATAATCTATAGTCTCCATCTTTCCTAACTCTGTGAGTAATGCAGCGGTCAGACTGTCAGTCAGTTCCTCTGAAACATTTACTGTAGTTACCGTAGCATCACTGTTTAAATCACACTGATCTGTATAAAGCTTTAGATGTAGAACACACTGATCAGTGATCAATCATTTGTTGTGTTGTAAAAGGTCACTGATGGAAAAATGTCTGGATCTTGGAGATGATGATGTGAATGTTTGGATGAAGATGAGGCTGAAATGATTTTAGGACTTGAAAACTGAGCTAAATATATTTAAAGTGACTTAAATGTTGCCAACATTTTGAAAGTTCTGGTGTCTGAAATTCATAAGATGAATCTTGACATATTTTCCACTGAAAATGACAGAAAAAAAATGGATCAGGATTGTGGATTTAGACCAGAAAAGGCCCGGATTCAATTCAGGTTCCAGTCATTTCCCAGCTCATCCAGTCCGGATGCGTTCATGATGGATTCATTTTTCCCAACACGATCTGTGTTTTTTTTAATGTAAAACAGCTCATCCTCCCAAAACTGTACCGAAGTATTTAAAATCTGTAAAAGCTGACACATTTCTCATAACACGTTTGCATTTACTGATAAAACTTTGCACTCATTGCAGACTTGGAAAGCTGCCCTGCATGTTTTCAGTTAAATGTGACACTATGACTGAACTCTGACCTTTAACAGTAACTCAGTGAAATGTCTCTGCTGTGGCTGTCAGAGAGCCGCCATCTATCAGTGAAGCTGCTCTTAGATCAGATTAGAAACGGTTAAACTGGGGAACAATAAAGTGTTTTTTATGAAAATCTAATTAATCTTTAAGCACTTTTATCCCGTAATGGCAGAAATAATGACATTATCCATAAACATAAATAAAAGTTTGACAATTCGAATTTTTAAATCAAATGTAAAATTAGGAGTCCAGCTTCATCTAATGAAAATTAGATGCAGCAGACATTATAAAGTAAATTATATATTTTCTATCAAACTTTTAGTCTGTCTGTGATGATGATAGAGCGGACCGAGCTGATTAAAATGATTCTTTTCTTTCCTCCTTTCTTCTAAGATAAATATCATAGTCAGCAGACACATGTTCATATTCCTCCGCCCACTGGATTACAATGGAGGCTGAGCTCTTTATTTACCTGTTGCCATGGTGAATCCTGGTATCGGAGCTCCACTGATGATGTCTTTCTTTCCTCACTCACGCCAACTCAGGGTGAACATTCTCAGAGTTGACTGAACTCTGAACTCTGATCAGAAATTCAGAATTACTGACCTCAGAGTTGATCAACTCAGAGTTTGTGTAACATGCTTCCTGGTATAGGGCCCATAGGGCCCATAGGGCCCTGGTATAGGGCCCTGGTAGCAAGGTGCTGTTTGTGTTTAGCACCGCTGCCTCACAGCAAGAAGGTCCTGGGTTCAAATCCAGCATCTGGCTGGGGCCTTTCTGTGCGGAGTTTCCATGTTCTCCCTGTGCCTGCTTGCATTATCTCTGGGTACTCCTGCTTCCTCCCACAGTCCAAAGAGATGCATGTTAGGCTCGCTGGTTACAGGCAGGAACGGTTATCTGTCTCTATGTTAGGCCTGCAATAGACTGGCCACCTGTCCAGCGTTGCTTGTCTCGATTTTGACTCATCAGTCCACAGAATATTTTCCCAAAAGTCTTGGGGATCATGAAGATGTTAATGGAACTCTCCCATGGATGCCATTTTTGCCCAGTCTCTGTCTTATTGTTGAATCATGAACTCTGACCTTAACTGAGGCAAGTGAAGCCTGCTGTTCTTTAGATGTTGTTCTGGGTTCTTTTAGGACCTCCTGGATGAGTCGTCGATGCGCTCTTGGAGTAATTTTGGTAGGCCGGTCGCTCCTGGGATGGTTCCCCACTGTTCCAAGTTTTATCCATTTGTGGATAACGGCTCTAACGGTGGTTCACTGGAGTCCAAAAGCCTTGGAAATGGTTTTGTAACCCTTTCTAGGCTGATAGATGTCAGTGAATTTGTTTCTCATCTGTTCTTGATTTTATTTAAATTGTGGGATGATGTGCTGCTTTTTGAGATCTTTTTGCCTGCTTCACTTTGTCAGACAGGTTCTATTTAAGTGATTTCTTGATTCAGCAGGTCTGGCAGTAATCAGGCCGGCGTGCGGCTAGAGAAATTGAACTCAGCTTTCCAAAAAAGCTGCTTAATCACAGTTAATTCATGATTTAACAAGAGGATGTTTTCGGGATCTTGTTCTCCTATAGAAACAGGAAACCTTCTGTAGAGAGAGAAGTTACTCATCAAGTCCAGACTGATCAGTTTTGTCCTCGGGGGGGAAAAAATTTAAATATTTCAGTCAACTTTTTTAAAATTTTGTGGGAGTGTGCCTTTAGGAGTTAGTAAGAATCCTAGCGGCCTCCTCATGAATTTCTATCTTTACACTGACAGAGGAAAGACATGACTGAATAAAGCGATGGAGGTAGTACACTGCTGAGATTTCCCACAGCAAAGTGAGGTAATGTTTCTGGCTTGAGGTCTGCGGAGACCTCCATAGATAATGAACCTTTATCTTTGAGCAGTCAAAAAATGACAGCTTCAAGTCTCCACTGACTTGTCTACTCTACAAATAACAGTCAAAATAATTACTCATAGAGTAAATATGGAGCACATTTACAGAGACGGTCCATTAGACCCACATGATCAATGATCACTGCAGAAAAGCTCGACTGTTTAATCAGTGGGCCAGCGGCTGGATCATATCCAGCTGTATGAGTATTTCTGAAGAGAGGTTAAACTTGTGAGAACCTGTGTTGACAAACACTTATTTGCTGTGATAATTACCACTTCAAAGCTAACAATTTCCGAACGTGCCTCCAGCATTAAAGAGGAGGACTGAAAGAAATATCCTGAAAGAAGTATCCTGTCTGCGTTGTAGCCTTTAGTTTTTATTTTTCTCTTTTTTTGCATTTCTTTGTGTTTTCATTTTCTCCTTGCCTCCCTGTGCCTCACAGTCTTTTTTTTTTTTTTTTTTTTGCTTGAAAAAAATTATCTTCTATCTCCTGGAAATTGATGGAAAACATCACGAGGTCGGGGAATGATGTGAAGGAGAATTTATAAGTACCTAGGAAAAGAGAAGCTTGGTGCGCAGGCTCTTTAAAAGTAGCTCCAGATATGAACAGCATGAAATCACCATCTCCACATCTGATTATATTACAGTGATGTTAGATGATTGGAAAAGAACATATTACCCAAGATTATCTTGAATCTGGTTCTGACAATTGCAAATGATGGGCCATATGGGTTATCCATGCAACTGGCAAAACAAAAAGATTGTGGGACCTTCATGCGGATCTGGGGTTACATTTAAGGGTGACATTTAACCATTTCTTATGGAATTCCCATACATTTCTGATAAAAACTAAAATAGGATATATTGATGTATCTTTATATGATTTAAGTAAACTTGAGGGTGTAAGCAGATTTTGGTTGGTGTGGTCTGGACTTCGGTGACCACACCCTCTGAATCTGCTGAGGGTACCCATAATTCTTTTTGATGTATTGTAATACCCATCCAGTATTGATTAAGTGGCAATAAAGAAATCTGCTGTGTTGAAACTACAATGTCCCAAAGATGGACTACAAAAAGCTCATCTTAGATATTTTCCCTGTTCTTATCAGGTTGGTTCATGCAGGCTTTCTGTGACTTAAGGCAAGTTATTAATAGTAATACTAGAGGTTGCCAATGCAGCAACAGACATAACAAATGCAACCTGAATTATGGTCAACATTTGATAATTTTATTATGGTTCGTAATCTCGTTTTGTTTGTCACACAAGGTAAAACACCTCAGAAGGAAGTGGATTTATTACAGCAGTGTAATGTTCAATAGTTCATCTGTGGGTGTCAGCCTGCTGCTGAAGGACGGAAACACAGTTAACATTTACTTTGTCACTTGTCTGTTATTTTTATTGTTTGTCAGATAGTGCTTCACTGTGAATTATAGCACAGCATTATCCCCCCTTTCCTTCCATAAAGGATGGTCCAGTGTATCCTGTCCTAAAGGGTTTATTAAAGGAAGCACTGAAGCACCGTTCCTCAGTATTTGGAGGATTCAGCAACTATTATTATGGCTCCCACTCAGATACGTTAGATGCACACAAGTACTGGGCCACCTACATATTACACCTATAAGAGCTGCTCGGCCACAGAAACCCACACCTTGAAGCTCCCGGCGTACAGTTTTTGTGCTGATCTTAATGCCAGAGGAGGTTTGGAGCCTTTGTTTTTGTTTTTTTGTCTCTCTTCTGAGAGACGGCTGTCTTATTTTGAGGATTACTTTTCCTGTGTGCCATGCTGTGTTTTTACCTGCTTCTGTTTTCTTTTTCCCACCCTTTAATGCTTCAGTGTGTGCACACTAGTTTCACCTGTGTACAATTAAGAAATTAGCTCTGTGTGCTTAAAACCAGCCCGTCACCTTGTTTTTGTCAGTCCATCTGTGTTCCCCACATTTATTTACTAGATCATCTAAACTTAATGACTGCAGGAGTTAGCAAGGTGTACCCAATAAACTGGCAGCTGGTCCACAGCTCAAGATCCTGTCCCACATGTCTGAACCGTGACTGTTTTGTAAATGTGAGTTTTCACTCTGATACATCTTTAAAATCCGAGCTATTTTTTTTTTTTTAATCCATGAAACAAGGTTAAAAGCTGCTCCAAGAAACCAAACAATAAAACCAATAACAGCAAAGCATCTCCATGGCCACAGCTGCCCATCAGAGTTTCCCCAAAACAACAGCCCAGAATTTAGGCGTAGCACTGAAAGTCAAACTAAAGGAAAGAAGGCATTCTGTCACTGTTTATGATTAATGGCTCGGCCGAGCAGACGGCTCAGATAGTCTATAAAAAGATTACACTAACTTCATTAGTTTTATTTTGGTTCTAAGAAACAGCCATCAGCACTGTTCATAGTTTCAGTATTTAGGTCACAGTTGCAGCTGCCAAAACGTCTCAACTCAATATTTATATCATAGCTGCCCGATTGCGCCTGATTCTATGTATGGTCAGGAGCAGAGGACATATTGCAGGTATGCACCACAAGCGGAGCTCATAAATTCTGCTGCCAGGGTTTGAGTGGCAGCTCAGACCAGTTGTCTCACGTCTTTCTCTCCACTCACTGCTTTTTTTTCCCCCTTTCCTCCTCCTTCTCTCTCTCTGCAAAGTGGTTAAATTCTTTTGGATGCCATTCAAAAATCAGGCGTCTCACAGTCATGGCTCTGGCATGCACCAGCAATGCACACATTAACATACACTGCACAGAGTTCTGCGCCAGAGACAAGTGAAGTTTATGTTTATGTTCTTAGCGGAGTATCAGAGTGGAAAGAGATAAGTGCTGCTGCTCCAGTGGGACACTGGGCTGAATTTGTGCTTCCCAGTCTAGATTTATAGCTTGTCCACTTTTTAATCACAACTGATCCACGGGGTAAAAAAAAGAAAAAAGTTTACAAATTACAGGTGAAAGGACAAAATTCCTCTTCCACTTTGTTGCCTGGCTACTCCTGCCAGGCAGATTTGTTACTAAATGACTGCATTCACTGTTACACATTAAAATACTTTGTTGCATACGTACTGATTAGCCTTTGGTAGATTAAATGCTGATGCAATGTGTGAGTGACGTTCACTTAAACACAGCGCCTCTGTTAATTAACATTAACAGAGGCGCTGATGAAATGTTTTAACAGCACATTCGGATAATTTCCATATCTTTGCCTCAGCACCGAGTCTTGGAAAGGCTCACAGATCTTTCCTCATCCATGCCATCATCATGACACCCAATATTTGTTTCTCTAATATTTTTGGAGAAAATACCATTTTGTTTCTCATTTTGTTGGCAGAAGCTCCAGGAAACCAAACATGGTAGGAGACATAACAGCCCTCTCACGGGGATCAGTGTAATTGCTGTGTTTGCAGAGGTGCAGTCATTGCGCAGCTCACTCACACACAGACACAGAAGAATCCTTTCACTCTAACAGTCTGAT
Organism: Cichlasoma orientale; assembly: GCA_034780415.1. NCBI lineage: Eukaryota > Metazoa > Chordata > Actinopteri > Cichliformes > Cichlidae > Cichlasoma > Cichlasoma orientale. Next base: position 56,220 of record JAVDPK010001579.1, on the reverse strand, counting down.
GCTGTCTGGCTCAAACACATGCATGTTGTGAGGATGGTACCCCCCCCCCCCCACACACACACACATACACACACAGACACACAAAAATAGTTTTCTAAATATTTCTATTTAATTTCAGTTTCATCCTTCTTGTGTTGTATTTCAGTTAACCCTCCTTGTAAAGCTACATATTACACTCAGTGATATCCAGCTCTACATATTTATGCTGCAGCTTTAACTCTGCGTGCAAATGCAAAATCCTCACCATGTGAAAAAAGAAAACAGTTTCAAATGTTCTGCTTACTCGCTGCCACGGAACAGAGGAAACACATGTTGTTTTGAGTACGGCGGGCATGGAAATTGGCTAACAGCAAAAAACCTTTGACTCTTCTACCAAAAACATCAGCATCATTTTCTAAACAAACATCTCTAAGAAATTAAGGAATCTCTGAGGGTTGGGTCATGTGACACAAATGGTGGCGTAACAGCTCGTTGTCTGTGCTCCTGCAGCTTGGTGTCTTTTCGGCCTTTATTTCAGACACTTCATAGTTAACACTACACTATGGAGTCGCCTAACAAGCAAAAGATCCCCGGTTCCATCCCAGAGACACAAATCCCTTAGGGCGTTGCGTCAGGAAGGTCATCCAGCATAAAAAAAAGAACTTTCAAATCAAAGAAAGTTCAGCTGAAGTGTGATTATCCTGCTCTAGAATTTGGAGAATGACACTCAGAGAAGGCTCAACCTTACTACGAAATCCGCCATGTCGAGAGAAGTTCAGGCACCCCCAAGAGCAGCCAAGCCAACACGGTGGACAATACGCTGCCTTCTTTGGGTCAAGTGAAAAGAACAACCTCTGAAGTGCTCGAAGGTGTAGAAATTTTCTTTGACAAGAAATTATCCATCCATTCTACTTGAAACTTTACAGGTGTATTTCTGGGGACCCAAGGGGGTCTGTTAATAGGCAACAATTGCATTCAGTTACATTCAGTGTTGCACCTGTTGCTTGGCATCGTCAAAAGCGAGTGTATGTTGGGTGATGACTTGTGAAAAGTTATCATTACAGAATGAGATCTCACAAAATTCTAAATTTCAGGTACTCTGTAGAGGTCCCTCATGGGTAGCTCCACATGTTTGATTTGTTAGACGAATATGTGTAAACACTATGGAGCCACTACTCTGTGCTCGGTTCGCAACACTAACAGTGTTTGTTATACAGCAATTAGATCAGGGCCATTATAGCACAGAGACACGACGCTCACAGAAACCTGAACAGAAATCTACTAGAGAAGTCTGTGATGGCAAACACTGTGGTGGTCCCACTTTGCCCCACAAACAGCCAATCAACAGGTTCATGCAGTGTAGTGGTGAGCATGTCTGCTCATTATTGTTGAAATGACTTTGGTTAGCTCTAACTACTATAGGAAGAAATCTCTGTATGTGTGTCTGTTGACTTTAAGAGTATAAGGAGATCTAGCTGCTAATGCTGATATACCTAAGGATGTTCCATGTGAGTGGACATGCAAGGCAAGGATGTAAAATAATCAAAAAACAGGGATGTTGGGTGTGAATCACATCAGTAGAGTATATCCAAACCAGCCATGCTAACACCTCGCGATTGCTTTGGATTGACTGGAACTTGAACATGTGGCCATCGTCATCTAGACGAGTTCATATTAGGATAAAGCCAAAGGAAAGCCCCGGTATTCACTGCCAACTGTTGGGTCTGTCTTACATGAGCTAAAGATAATGACTTCTGCTATGAAGATGCACTCCAGTGGAGTCTCACATACAGCTGTGAAAAAGGCATTTGACTCCAGGAAATGTATCACCTGGTTATATCATCGAGGCCTTGACACCCCCAAACAGTGATTTGAATTTGGGGGTCTATTGGGGATTATGAGTCTAACGTGCTTGGTTGAGGACTTGAGGTTGTTTATTTACCAGCAAAGCCAGGGAGTTGCTGAAGCTTATATCTAAGGTTTCAAATGACCTAAGGGTAATGCAACATGCTTTAATGGTTACAAATGAAAGCTCATCTTTCACTACTTGTTTCTTTTTTAAATCTTTATTAAATACTTCTGAGTCCATGCGTGTAAAGAAATCAGTAACATACTCAAGAAAGAGCCGCTCCTTGAACGTGTTTGTGTCCTTGGAGTCCAACCAGCGGCACTGATCCTCGGCCATGTTTCACTGGAGCTGCTTAATGCAAAGTGATCTTTTTTTTTCTTCGCTTGATTTCAGACACTGTCACTATAGTTTCATCTCGATCTGGATCCAGAACAGCAGAACCCTTTAGGAGCTATAAGTGTTTGGCTGAAGGACAAACCATTTAAGTTTTTTATACTCGGGCGCCTTTTAAAACCATTTAAGAGACCGTGAGGGCCGGGCCCTCCGGAGTGGTCCAGACTGAAGTCTCAAGGTAATTTTCCATGTAGGTCTCTGTGTTTAAGATGACGTTAGTGCTACATCATGCCTGATTGCCCTTGTTATGGCTAACTGCATGAATCTTTGATGTTTTCTTTGTCTATTTATCTTTGTTTCTCTGCTCAGCTTTTTCGCTTTCACTTAGTGTGCTTATATAGATAATCTACTGACAGATGCATAAGGCAATAAAATGTCTACTGAGGCAGCTGCTGTTTTGTACAAAGCCAAGGTAACGAATTTCTGAAAAATGTTATGGCATTATCAATTCAGTCATTCTGTAGCAATGCTCTCTATGCAGCACATTTGCAGATGTAAATAAAATGTTACCTTGAGACTCAGCTTGTCTGTAGAAGTAGGCATGCAGAGCGCTGCATGTACTGTAGTCCCACCACAGAAGTGATGCATGCATACATATCTGTCCACCCACACAGAGCTAAAGCCGTGGTGGTCCCGCTCTGCCATAAATTAGATTTGATTCCTACAGTATCAAGAGTTTCACACTTCAGTCACATTGAGTGATTTCCTTAATCATATTTCCTTAATGTGTTCCAAATAAAGTGCTATTATATCATTCTCATAGTAATTAAGACAACAGATAAACAGAAAGTGAACCAGGTTTTAGTGCCAACTAAAATCTCTCAGCCCGAGCGGGATGTTATCCATAAATAACGTATGTACCGTATGCGGGAAATGTGTTCAGTCTTGGCTCACTGGATCCGATACGCTGAGATGCTGTGTGACTGTGTGACTGTGTAACGTCATGTGACCTGCAGGCCCCGTCACCTCTTTGCTGCAGCAGAGGCATTTAGATAGCATTTCTCACAGCGATAAGAAGCTGATTCACGCAGGTCATAGAAAGAGGCAAAATGTGAGACTGTGTTTTAAAAAGTCCTGTTGCCCAGATAAAAATGTTCTGAGGCTTTGCTCATATACAACTTTATGTATCAACAGTGGCATGTCTGTGTGGCGTTGAAGAGATTTAGACGCACAATAATGTGTTTCCATGTATGTTTGCACATAATGTTTTTCAGACATTTCAGTCAGTATGAAATATTGCTGTTAAACAAGCCATTAATTAATACATTATACACCATTGCTGAAAGTTGATTGATGAGAGGCATAATTTATGATGTGATGACTGTTATTCTTATGACCTGAGTGTTGTGGTGACATGTATTCCTTGTTGAATACATGTTGCATGTTGCCACAGAAATCTGTGTCGTCTCGTGTTACGCAAGTGCTGGGCTTCACCTTTAGGCTGCAGCGACACATTTAAGAGTAGAGATACTTTTAAATATTTCTCTTTAATTCTTTCACTTTGTGGGTTCAGTTTTGTTTCTCTGCATCTTCTCCGGCAGCAGGAGCTTCATCGAGACTCGTCATCACATTGGTCAGTGTCCATTTGTGTCCCTCTGTTTATGAAACAATCAATATATTCCTGATGGGTCTTTAGATATAATCTCTTGATCTTCATTCCTTCGTGAAATACTCTTACATCCATAAATTCCTGTGATGTGAAGTTACAATTACAGACAAACAAAATCACAAACCTTTACTTTTTTTAATGTTAATTAAACAAAACTGAGTAATAACTCACAATCCAGGCATTGAAAAATTATGTGACGCTTCTGTCGTTGCAAAAGGCTACATGGTGTTCCAGTCATGGAGGTGAAAGTAGAAGTGTGCCCCTTTTACGTGGCCCAGAGGTGTCAGGTCAAATACAAAAGCCGCAACACAAATACAAAAGCCACAACACAAATACAAAAGCCGCA
>JAVDPK010001579.1:0-51944 GCA_034780415.1 Cichlasoma orientale | reverse complement strand
GCTTTTGTATTTGTGTTGTGGCTTTTGTATTTGTGTTGCGGCTTTTGTATTTGACCTGACACCTCTGGGCCACCGTACCCTTTCTATAAAAATGAGCGTTCAGTCTGTAGAGACAACGTGCTCCTCTCAAGAAAGATCAACACAGGACAGGAAGGCAAGAATTCAGTACTGCACCTTCTCCCCCTGAGAGCAGCAAAGATTAGCACGCTCTCCTTCAGGGGTGCCCTCGCGCACGACTTATAGCGTTTCCAACTCATTCTTCAGTGAGTAGAGTTAATGTAGTAAAGGGGAGTATTTTAGACCAAACCATGAATCAAAGTAGTTTTCAGTCACCAAGTCAAAGTAAAAAGCCAACAAGTGCAGAGCACAAAGGTGCCAGAGGCGGGTGAACAACGTTGCCTTGGCTGTCAAACCTACAACTTCACTCGTCCGACCCCATAACACTGTTTTTGCAAGTATCACAAAATCACTTGGTCATCAGCGCTCCAGCGCTGACCGATTGTGCGCCTATTGAGATGCTGAGGAAGACCAGAAATCCTGAAGTGAAGCAGTTTTGCAGGAAATGCTGGTTCGATGCGCGTTGCTTTTTCTAATGGAGGATCTCCAAGTTGCTACACTGAAGAGTTTACTTACTTTTTTAGGCCTTCACTGTGCATGAGACCTTCATGTGTTCATTAAAGACATGAAAAGTGTAACTGTGTGTGCTTCAGTTCAGCCAGACTACATTTTCCTATCAATGTGAGTTCGATGAAGATTAAATCACATATCATGAGCAAAACAGGGATCCTAACCTTAAGCTAAACTTACATGTTCATTCTCTCGTATTAGCAGATCTTCACCGTGCAGACTGGAGAACTTCTCTGACCTTTTCATATTTTACAGTCCTCTGTGTTCATATCCTGTTAAAAAAAAAGAAAAAGAAAAAAGAAAAGAAGAATGATTAATAGAGAATCATGAATAATTTTCAACTTAGACTTTCCCTTATGAGTAATTTCTACCTATCACTTGTCAGCATCTGTCTTCTTATGCCTGTGAAACAGTGCATTTCAGAGCAATTTCCTGCATGTGGTGCAATTATTCTCAGTCATTATGCACTGCACCACAGGTCATTTGAAAAAGAGCCAAGAGCTACGTTTGCAGGTGGTGTGCTTACAGATTGATGGGCACTTTTAGCACCTGACCAAATGAAAAGCGCCAAGGGAGAGACTAATATAAACCACTCCATGCATCCTCTGGTTAAAAAGCACCTGCAGTCTCCTATGTGTTAGCATACACACAGGAGACACAATCACTGAAGGAATGATCTAAAAAAAATCCAAGATGCACATCATTATCACATCACCAAACTCACGTTTCAGATTGGGACCAAGAGCTGAAAATAGATAATAAAAGTGAACTGCATCAGGACACGCTCAGAAGTGTAAAACTGTTTGATCAGGCAAGATGGCAGACGAGCCTGATGTCTATTAAGACGTCAGCAGGCGAATGAGGTGATTTTGCCATTTTAATTGCCTCCATCTGGTCACTTTGGTCATGACACTGTGGTGATGACAGAGATGGACTCATCATAAGGGTGCCTGATTGGGTGTTTCTCTTGTAATTCGTGGAACTGAATTACTTCAGATTGCATGTTGGGACTCCGTCCCTGCTGCAGACCTGATGACTCTACATGAATTACAGTACTAACATTGGCTGCATCTCTGCTCTCTGAGTGTCTGCCAATAATTCAGGTGAAACAAGGAAGAGGAGAGCAGGGTGAAAACGAAAAGGAGCAAGGGAGAAAGGTTTTAGTCCAGATGAAACTAAATTAACTGCGATATGTTTCCATGGAGGAATAATAAGTCTGCTATTTTACTTTTCACTCCCCCTATCCCGAATCTGATCAGACAGATGAATGGATCCAAAACCATATCTTATCCGGCAGCATCAAACCGGTGTTAACAGGGTGTAGTAAATCAAATGAAGAGGTGGTGTTCAATGCATCAATTTACTGAATAATGAAGAGGTTTTAATAGCATCACCAGTTTTGCTCACTTCCTGTTTTATGCACAGGTCTCTCCAAAAAAATAAAGGTTTAGCACATGAAGGTCTGTGTGAACACTGAAGGATATGCAGGCAGTGTGATGTCTTGCCACAGCATCTCCTGCCAGTTCTGGTGTTCTTTGGTGAATGTAAGCCAAAGTGCATGGTGCTGGTCTGCAAGCACAGGTCCCACTAAGGGATACCACCCTCCCATAGTCTGTTTCGGATATTTGGTCAAAAATATGCACGAGTAGCCTGCAGGAGCTCCTTTTGCAGGGTTTTGGCAGGGCTCCTCCTGTTCCTCCTCACACCAAGAAGCCGATGCCGGTCCTGCTGCTGAGTTGATGGCCTTCTATGGCCCTGTCAAGCTCTCCTTGTGTAGTGGTGTAGTGGTATCTCCTCCACACTCTTGAGACTGTGCTGGGAGACACAGGAAACCTTCTTGCAGTGGAACACACCTGGAGGAGCTGAACTACCTGTGCAACCTGAATGGGCTGCACCTGAATGTTTCATGCCAGTGAAAGGGACACAACGAAACTAGTAAAAAAATCCGTCAGGAGGAATAAAGAGAGAACAATGGTCTTCCATTTTTTGGAGGTTGTCTTGTTGTTGCCTCTCCAGTGCACCTGTTATCACTTTCATTTGCACCAAATGAGGTGAAATGGACTCACAAACCAAAACCATACCATGCTTTATGCGTCCTAACGGCACAGACTGATATCCCTGAACTCTAACTGATTTTGTGATGATCAAGTGTTCCCTTAATGGCTTTAAGCAGTGTATTAAAATGTCATTCAGCTTCAAAGCTTTACTGTAGCTTTTGCATGAAAACAGTACAGTTCTTGGATTATTAAGCAAAAATCAGGACAATGTGCAATGATAAAGAACAATGTAGTAAAGGTTTATATTGCAGACATAGTAGTTTGTACATGTGCAATGTGTTTGTGAAAGTTTTTTTGGATCCTGGCATTCAGCTGGATGTTGCTTTGGCACAAGCATTGATCTGTTTAGGGGAGTGACTAAATACACTCCCCCACAGCAAAAGCACTGCACAACGTTAGCAGCAGCCTCCCCCCAGTAAACTATTACAAAACTATTAAGCAACCATTAGAAGAACAAGACAAAGAGCCCAAGGTGTTGGTCGTGACACAAACCTTGCTACAATCCACAGGACACAAAGGATAAAATCACAGTGCCAAAGGCGTAAGGACACCCTCAGAGGTCCCATCTCCGTGCCCCGACAGGTCAGAGCTGTTTTGGCAGCGCAAGGAGAGCCTGCACAATATTTGGCAGGTGGTTTTAATGTCATGGCGGATCAGTGTATATGTGTCATGTCAAAGTACGCCTGGCATGAACTGAAACACTGACCTCATCATTCCATTTACATCAGTCTGCCTGACACAAAAGTTCAACACAAACCATCAGACAGAGAGAGTGACACACACACACATACACACACACAGACACACACACAAGCGTGCACATATACACAGCATCCACTCAAGAGCAGAAAGTTGGCAGGAGAAAAGATCGTCTCGTTTTCACGTGCTGGTATCTGAAATACGATCTGTGACATAACTGAGAAATTACCCTCTGATTTATGCTGAGTTCACAGCCTCTTCAAGTGTGTGTAACTTTGACATTTACCTACAATCAAAAGATTCGCGATCAACCTTACACACACACACACACACACACACACACACACACACACACACTTCTCCAAGCTCGTTCTTGTTTCCTTCGTGTCTTTCAGCCTCCTGATGGATCGCCCCTCCACATGTTATAGAGCTGCGCTGTTTATGTAAGGCGTTGCTCTTGATTTGCTGTTGTTTCAACCCTCCAAGGAGGAGAAGCCTCTCCCCTCCGTGCCGGGGGTCCTTGTGAGTCATGGGAAGGGGCCCGCTGGTTATGCGCGACAATGTTCAGCATAACTCATCTGATGTGACACTCCTCAGCTGCATTTTGTGATCTAAAACACCTCCTATCATGTTCTTACAGTATGTCTATTTGTGTAACCAGACAAGTAAACTATTCGTACACTTCCTATTGACTTTGTGTGTCTGTATGAAAACAAGAAGGAGAAAACACTTACGGGGAATTGTAAGTGCTCCCATGCTATCATGATGTAATTCTGTCTCAATGGCTTAATTCAACCTCTTAAACGAATGCTTACTGTCTTCAGTTTAAATGGCACATGTGGAACCACTAATAACCAGAGCATGCCCCAGTTTCTTTTTCTGTGTTGGTTCAAGTGGAGATAAACACTCCAGAGTCCTAATGCTGTTTATGTGAAATATTTATATATGAGTCCATCTTTTCTTTTTCTTACAGTATCGTCATATGAAAAGTATGAAAACTTCAGTCAAAATTTGTTTATTCTGTGGGCAAACTTTGCTCATTGAGGCATCTGCTAACACACAGACACACAAACAAAAGGTGTGAAAAGCATCACAGAGAAACGTACGAGGCTTTAATGATGGTGTTTTTGGCTTTAGCAGTTTCTCATGTCAGCCTCCTCAGCAAATACATTTTTGTCACTAAAAACAAAAACTGAAGCTGATGAATCAGATCCAAATTAGCCGGGTGCAGAGCACCTAACAATCATGCAAATCCTTCATTATTGCTGATTACAAACTACAGAACTACAGAACATTCAACTGCAGTCTGAATGTTTTGGCAGTGGCACCAATTTTCTGTTTCACTGTATTTAGATTCTTTACTTTATTCTTTGATATCGTGAAGTACAATCATCAGCATTTCACATGTTTGAGAGTCAGTGTTTACAGTGTCGACACTTCTTCTTCATATCTTCTGCATTTCCTTTGTGGTACACTGGATATCAATTAGGAGCCGATATCCAGCACGCCACAAAGAGCTGCAGAAGTTCTGAAGAAGAAGGGCCACGATTTATTTGCCAATAAAAGTATTTGAAACATATGAAATGCCTATGATTGTTCTTCACTACATCACAAAAAAGGGGTGTCACCAGAGCAGGTATCTGTGTGTGTGTCTGATTTTTTTATGTTGGATGGTCTTCCTTACACAAAACAAAGGGATTTATGTCTGTTCCTGGGATCAAACTGGGGATCGTTTGCTTATCACAGCTACACTGTGGAGCCAGAAATATGCAAAAACAAATCTAAATAAAACACATCATGCAAGCTAGAAACATAAACAAAGGAAGCCAGCACCATCAAGCAAGCAAGCCACCGTGCACTTACCTAGCGATAACTAAAGTAACTAAAGTTCTGTGTTCTGGTACCCAAGATCTTAGGGGAGATTACATTGTGTCACAGTCAGTCCTCCGTACAATGTTACTCACACAAAGTCACACTCTGTACAGTAAAAAAAAATCTGACCAAACAATGTCCTCTTGAATATTTTGTAGAATCTCAGAATTAAAATAAATAAATAAATGAATTACTGCTCATACATCAACGGCCTAAACTACCATCCAAAGTCTGAAAATATTGGGGTGAACTGCTAAATTTCAGTGTTACATCACTGGTGAAGAAACACTAAGACTACATCTGCTGTCTAAATCTAACAGTTCATGGTGTTACACTTTAGAAAGACAGAAATAATTGGCTGCAAAAAATAAATTACTTCCATGGTCACTTGTTTTTAGGGGTGCATGTAAGGCTGGGTTCATTTGCAATCTCACTGTAAAGCTCCATCTTGCTGAGTGATTAGCAGGTGAAATTCTTTGGCATGAATTGGTTGGTTGGGAAGGTTACTCCTGCCCAGAGCTTCAACAGTGACGTTCACCAGCGCTGCAGCCAGTTTATCAAGTGAAAAGAATGCACATGTATGTGGCTATGCTCTATCGGGGTTACAACTTTTCTGCTTGTCTTGGCCTCCCTTTTCCTCTCCATCACTCACGTTCCTTCCTTGCATCACCCCAGAGGGGTAAATTACTAGTCTGAGGGGGGGTTAGCGCTCCTCCAGTCCACACGCGTCCATATATAGGCAGCAGACATTAGGTAAACGCAAGGTAGACGTTAGGTAAACTCAAAACAGGCCCGACTCAGTCAGCTGCTTTATTTGTAACGCTGATATGCTTCTGTGAGCTGGCACAGTCGAGGACGCGTGGCACTGCAGGCTGTGTGGATGGATGTGGGAAATGGACAGCAGGTGGATGAGACTGCAGTGTGTTTGTGGCGGGGGACGGCTGTCAAAGTTTATATGAGTCACACTGTGTACACACATCATTGCACTGATGGCCACATTCATGTGAAGAATAACACTTTAACTTTGTTTAAAGGATTGTTGGCAGCAGGACGTGTATTTCTGTTGCCAGTTTTGGAGAGTGGTAATTTCTACTTATTCCTGTGGGACGACTGGCCAAATACAATCAACATGATGTCATGTCTGCATGTTTCCATTGTAACTACACTACAATAGAATTTGATAGATAATGCTTATAAAACTGATAATCAATTAAATATTTTTCCAAGCGCTGTCAAAGGGACAGCTCACCCTAAAAATAATTTTATACATTTTGTCCATCTAGACTGTTTTAGTGTAAGTTCCACAGCTTTGTAGGGACGGCTGCTTTCTCTTAAATATAATGTAACTATGCCAAAAAATAATGTACATTTGAAAAATCTTGCAGCAACGTCTTTTTCAGGAATCGTGAGCCAGTTACTGCTCAGAATTTGTGGTAACAAACTTGAGCAGGAACCTTTTTACCTTTCTGCATTAGTTAAAATTTGTTTAGTTTAATTTTGTCGGGGGGGGGGGGGGTTGGATAATGCAATGTACAGAGGAAGAGGACCAAAATGCACGGCACATGGAAGCACCATTTCAAAAATCCAAATTTTAAATCCAAAACTCAAGCAACAGTTGTACAATTTAAGGCCGTCAGCAAAAGCAAACAATCCAGGCAAGGCACAGACAAGTTAGAGGCAAAAAGGCAAAGGGTAATACACGGGGAATAACTATAAACACGAGAAAAAAATAAGATCACGAAGAAGGCTAGAAAGCTTGACAAAATGAACACAAGGTCGAGACAATCTGGTAACTGGAGATTGCAAGACAGCACGCGTATATACTGATTGGCTAATTGGAAACACGTGTTACTAATACCACTGATACTCGTTAGGGCAAGGGGGTAACACAAACAGAGCGGCGCAGAGGTGCAGCCTTTAGCACTGATGTGAGGCTTCAAAGATCTGCCGGTGTCGGTTGGGATAGGCTCTAGCTCACCCGTGACCGTCAGCTGGACAAGCAGTTTAAATGAATGGATGGATAGAACACACTGAATGAGTAAGAAAGCACTTTGAAGCAAATAGAGTAGGAAAGAGCAATTGAAAGCACAACTAGACAGAAACTAAAGATCCGATCTAACAGTATATAAAACCATTTATCCATTACTGTCAGTGCATGTTTATGGATGTTTTAATCATTTATGACAACAGACTCTGTGGCAGAGCAGGCTCTAAATTTGGAAACACGTTTTGAAAGCTGAAATATCTCTTGGTTTGTTACTGTTTCCAACATTATGCTGTAACATATGATGTACTGTTATGGGTGTTATGGCTTAGCTTTGCTCATTGCTCTGTGAAAGTCAGCTTCAGTTTTCAAATATGCTCCTCCATCCTTCTCTTTCAATCGTGACTCAGCGTCAGTATGGGATGTTGGATGCTGCCTCATCCTTCACAGGAATAAGATCAAATTAACAGTTTTACGCTCAATTAAACTTGGCCAGAGACCCACATAAACACTGGGACAACTTGCAGACCCTGAGGAGAAACTCTGTTACTGAACTTGCTGAACTAATGTTTCTCTCTATGTTTACATATGCAGATGTGTGTAATTATGTCACCCTGACGACTGCGTTGACTATAGCAGAAAGTTACTCAGAATTAATAATTTTCCTTATTGTGAAAAGTGTCTCTAAAAAGACACAGATTCCTCTGACTACCTCTACTTTTAGGAACTTGTGGCACTTTTAATTTTATAGTTAGTCACAGGCTTTCAACAACATCCCTCAGGGGTCCCTGTGAGAGGTGCTCTGGGAGTATGGGGTATCTGTCCATTGTTATGGGCCATTTGATGCCTTTACATCCGCAGTGAGAGCTTGGTACTTTCCCGGTGGATGCTGGACTCCGCCAGGGCTGCCCTTTGTCCCTGATTCTGTTCATAACTTATGGACCAAATTTCTAGGCACAACCAGTGGGCGGAAGGTGTCCACTTTGGTGGCCTCCAAATCTTGTCTCTGTGTTTGCAGCAGATGTGGTTCTGTTGACTTCATCAGGTGGTGTCCTCCCGCTCGCACCACGGGGATTTCCAGCTGAGTGTTAAGCAGCAGGAATGAGAATCAGCACTTCCAAGTCTGAGGTCATGGTTCTCAGTGGGAAAAGATACCACTCCGGGTCAGGGGCAAGTTACTACCCCAAGCAGTGGAGTTGAAGTATCTTGGGGTCTTGTTCATGAGTGAGGTGAGAATGGAGTGTGAAACTGACAGGTGGATTGGTGCGGAGTCAGCAGTGATGAGAACAGGCATCACTGAGTGTAAAAGTGAAACTGGTAGTTGACCAGTTGATCTACATTCCTACCCTCATCAATGGCCATGGGCTCTGGACAGTTACCAAAAGAATGAGATTGCAAATACAAGAGGCAGAAATGAGCTTCCTCTGAAGGGTGTCTCGTCTCTCCATTAGAGACAAGCTGTTGAGTTCAGTCATTCGGGAGGGACTCAGAGTAGAGCTGCTGCTCCTCCACATCAAAAGGAGCCAGTTGAGGTGGTTTGGTTCATCTGACTATGATGTCTCCTGGGCACCTCCTAAGTCTGGGCTTCTCTGCTTAGGCTGCTGCCCCTGTGACCCAGCCCTGGATAAGCAGTAGAAAATGGATGGATGGATGGATGGATGAGTCAGTCCTTGCAAATATATTAATTTAAACTGGTGGAAAAGCAGAAAACCAGACTCTCAAGGTTGCAGGGGAGCAAAAAGTAGTCTGCATATGCAAGTACTGCACTCCAGATGCAGCGAATTTGGAGTATTAATGTCAAATTTATGAGCATAAGTAAAATATCATATGGAATGTGGTTTGGATTATAAATTATAAATGGTCAGGCATAATTTATTTTAAATGTGTGTTCTATGATCGTTCTCACTCTTGGCTTTACACCTGCATTGACCATAGTACATATGTACTTTTTGCTTTCCCTCCATTCTCAATTGTCCCTCCATTATTAACCTTCATTATTATTACCCCAACATTATTTCACTGCATAGCTATGAAGTTCCATCAAAGCTAAACACAAAGCATACCAGGTCTGAAAATGGAGCAATAAAACTACAATTTAAGACCAATTATGGGTGGTCAGGTAGCGCTGACTCTCTCCTTCTTTGTCTCTGATACAGACGAAAATGGCCAGACCCTGACACTCGTGTAGAAATAAAAATAAAAGGCACCCATTTACTATTTTTTTAAAGAGAACAAAGCCAAATGCATGATGACATGACAGAAACATCTGCCACATTGCTTCAATCAGTCACTGCAGAAGACAAAACCTCCACTGCAAGAAAATGTGGTTCTTCTAGCCCAGAAACCCCACTTGGCTTACCTGGGTGACCATGAGTCATCGATTAAGGGACTTCAGCTGATTAGGGTTATAAAGAGGTCAGTGAAATGATCTGATATCCACCTGCTCAAGGACAAGAACCACAGTCTAGGTGAGAGGACTCACGTGCTTCACCCATCCTCAGTCCTGCAGTCTTTAGGTGCCATTAGCTCATTTACTTCATCTGTTTTCAGGCCCATTACCTCCAGAGAAAGAAATTGCTTCAGCAATCCTGCCAGACAGGATCAGCCAGCCCAAACATGGAGAGAAAACCCCAGCAATTGAGCTAGTAGAAATAAAAACACTGATTGTGTTTATTGCGGTATCCTGACTCGTGTGTCTCTGTGTCAGCTGGGACTGCTGGACACAAAGTGGGGAAGCAAAAACACAAAAACTTGTGGATGAAAGGTCAAAAGGTGACAAACTGGCAGGGTGACATCTCTGATTAGGATGATGTCACTATTTCCTGTCAGGTATAAACACTACATGCTTCATATAACCTGCATTTTTTATATTTCTTAAAATTTTTTTTTTTTTTTTTGCTTTGCTGTCCTGTGGCTGCTCTTTTCTGTGTGTCGCTTTTGTACCTTGCATCTTCTCCCCTCCTGCAGAAGACCACACAATCAGTAAACTTCTTTTTTTTTTCTTTGGCAATGAGCTGATGTATGACAACCTTCGTCCTCAGCTTGTATTTACTCACATAAACACGTTACACACGACAGTGTTAATAACTCTGTCCAACACCAATGTATGCATGTCAATCCCAGAATGCCTACATTGGTGTTATATGTGAATGTTTCATAAAACACATCTGTACTTATTAGTATGTACTGAAGATTCATGACACTATAGCTTTCCTGCATTGAGCCTGACACAGTTTGGAAATCGAGGCAACATTTCTGTCTTTTCTTAATGATTTGTGGAGAAAAATAAAGATGTGACCCCCCCATTTCTCATTCATCCCAAAGTCTCCTGTGCGCTCTCTCTCTCAAACTCCCACCCACTCTTCATGTTCTCTCTTCTTGGCAGCAAAGAACAAAATAAATGCGACCCAACAGTCTTTGGGGGGTTAGAACAACCCATTTGCTTTAATGAGGTGATCCAGTATGTTTTCTCTCCCTCTCTCTTTCTTTCCTTGTCTATTTCTGTGTGTGTGTGTGTGTGTGTGTGTGTGTCTTTAGCCAATTACACACTGTCCTGTTTTGCAGCCCCCCCCCCTTTTTTTTCTGCTCACACTCATTTTCCCTCCTTCTTTCTGAAGGCCTTGGTGAGCCCTGATAGGCTTGCTGGGGATAAAACCTGGAAGTTGGGAGAGGAGAGGGACATTCCGGAGCAAGATGGCAAGAGGGACGGCGGCCACATACCTACATGGAGTCCTTCTCCTGGCTCTGTGGAAACCCTCGCTGCAAGGAGGTGGGTCCCCTTTACTGCATGCATGTGGCATCCAGTGGTGCAGTAACCTGTGCATCAGGTGTTACATAAAGTTGGTGTAGCATTGGCAGATGAGGGATGCATGGTACTTTGTGAGATTTGTGAGATTTTGCAAGGTATATAAACTGGTTGTTGCCATTATTGTTCTGCTATTATTGTTATTATTCTGACAAAAAAAAAACCTACCACTGACTTGCTCAGTGATTGTACACTGTATGCAGTGTCCAAAAATCCACCACAGGGCTGAACTTATTTGCCTGAAGAGGCTGTTTTGTTTAGGATCACGACTATAGCATCATTGCCATCATCCCCGCAGCCTGTTTTATCTCATCTCTGAAGGAGTTAAAGACTAGCTTTCCAAGTCAAATTCATCTGCAGCCATCTGAAAATACTAAAGTGAGCTTTTAGTCGACATTTTTCTTCCATAAAATGTTTTCATGAAAAGTGCATTTTTTTTTCTTAATAATTAAACAAACATGTCTTTGGTGAATGATTCTAATATATTGCTGCTTTAACATTCCACATGCTTTCCCCCCTCATGTGTCTGGAAGAAAGAGCTTAAGCAGGTGAACATGCAAATTAAGGATGACACACTTTAGACTTTCAATAACATTGTTCTCTGTGACCTCACAAAGCCCAGGTGTATTTCTTCTCTCGGACTCAGCTCCTGAGGCATGAGGTCTGGACAACAGGGTCACAGTTAAAGCTCTTAATGAGGTGTTGCACCGTATTAAAAGGCTTAATTTAAACCGTGTGCTCCAGACTTCATCCCTCCAAGATCCTTTTTCATTGTCTTGTCTGTTAAGCTGGCTGATCTGAGGAAGTTCCCCCTCAACTCTTCCTGTCTTGTTAGACGAGACATCCGCTGGTTTAAGAGCTGTTGTGTAATTTGCATTCATTCAGGGTCAGGCTGAACCACTGCGGGATCAGCAGAAAGCAATGAGATGATCTCAGTTGTTTAGCTTTTTTTGTTTTGGTTTTATTGAAGTGGGCTAGATGCTGCATTTGCATTTCAGCATCTGCATCCTTTGAAATGCTACCTTAAACCAAAAGCAAACTGAAAAGCTCAGCAGAGAAAACTCAGGGTTACAGCAAAAGTTACACCGTGTGAGTTTTAGACGTAGAAGCCAACAGTATAGTAAGAATACCATTTTGCCTTAATCAGATAGGAGCACCTACCTACCTTGTATGATGACCCTGCTGACAAAAATAAGCTGATATGCACAGGAAACACAATAAAGCTGCTGCACAGAGGAGGTATTTCTCAATTTTTTGTCTTGAATAATTAGATAAGAGTCAGTGTAGCACAGGCAGGAAATGAGAGGTGACAAGGTTTTCTGACCTTGGTGAAATATGAACACTAGAATTACAATGGTTAGTGAGCTATCAGACATAATGTGACTTTTTCTGAGTCTTAAAATAACAAAACTGAAAGTGAATTTATGAAGTCCCCCCCTCCATGCAGACATTCTGACTCTGTGAAGTTGTAACTCTTGCTGTAAATTAATCCAAGTTGTTGGACACTATAAAACGAGATATTGAACTAATTGAAACCCGATGATAGAAATAAAGTTCACAAAAACAACCAGCTCACCAAAGTGCATTGTAAGACATCCAAAAAATTAAAGACACGTTTCAGTCTGCACCTCAGATGTAAACCTGCTGATTGCAATAAAGGAAATAATCACCAACAGAATTCAACAGAATTCATCCTCTGGGGTCCCCGCAGTAAGGTTAGCATGGCCTAAAACAGTATTATTTGTATATGGGCTGAGTAATAAAATGAGGCAGGCATTATTACTTCACTAATGAGTTATTAATGACCCTAAAGAAAAATTATTCTCCAAACAGTGACCAAATCTCTGGTGAATTTGAGTGCATACTTGTACCTGCCCGATGCTTAATTCCAATAAAAATTCCTCCAAAAACAACAAAAGCCTTTTGGCAAGCCTGTCCCGAACAATCCAGCAGGCAGAGCTGAATGACTGAACAGTTAAGTTATTTACTGTGTTGGAAATGTGCTGTACATGGCAACACTATGAGATCAGTAACCCACATTCTTTAGGAATCCCTACAGACCTCTTCCTTTACACATCTGGACTGTGGGATCCTAAAAAGCCTTTCCTTTTATAGTTGTTCACGTTCTGCGTTTCTATTTTTGGTTATTGCGATTTGAAAACGACATAGGTGCGGAAAAGTGTGAGAATTATAACATGAGAAGCATGCTTTTTGGATGAAGCGGCGTTTGTTATCAGCTACAGAGAAACACCGAGCGAAGCGCTGAAAATCACTGCACCCACGCGTGCACTTTTCATCGTCTCTCTTCATGTGTGGCATCAGATTCTATTTGTTAAATGTAATCTTTGGTATTTAGACAAATTAAATGGGTTCCATGCTGCAAAGAGGTGAAAATTATGCCCCATTAGCTCCGACAGATGACTCACAAATTCCACAAATTCTGTTACGAGCCCAAAACACAGTCACCATTAAACTTCTGTGTTTGTAAGCTGATGTAAATGGTTTTGTCTGCTCATGTAAAAAGAACAGTGGACTTTTGATTTATTCATAATATCTACTGTTTTTATGATTTAATATTTCTGCAGGGAAACTATCACAGACAATTCTGAAACATTAAACATATTGTTATTGGCTGTTTGCACATTATGGGACTCTGAACTGGTTCTGTATGAATCAGGTGTATACATACCAGCTGGGGGTGCTGCTGGGGGAATCGGGGCAGGAGCTGGAACTGGATTTGGCCCAGGAGGCACTGGGACAGGATTTCAGCCTGGAGGAGGTGGACCAGGTGGGACTGGTACTGCTCTAGGAGGCTTTGGACCAGGAGCTGGTGGAGGTACGTTTCTGAGTATTTTCTTCCAGTTTTACTAAATATGACTTCAGTTTGAAGCTACACAGAAACACTGGCTGACATGTTTTAACTTGGGCTTGGATCGCTACAGGTAATCAGCATTCTTTTCAGATGCAGTTGTGCTCATAAAAATAGCTTAAGATTTAAGATTTGCCATCAATTACACAAGCACCATTTTTCATATGCTCTATACCTTCTGTTTAAATGAAATCAGTTACTGGAGGAGTTCCAGGTTACAAGCCATGCAAAACAGACGCTGTGTTTTCATGTCTCACCGATAATGAATTCCTCATGCTGCTTTCAACAAGAAAAAAAATTGGGCCATAAATTTGCCCATGATATTTGGCTGCTTTCAACTTTCTGTGTACATGTCATCTACATCAGTCTTTTGTGTTTTCCACTCATCATCATTCTATTCCTCAGGGGGCTATGGGGGCCAAAGGCCAGGTGGAGTGGGACCAGGTGGAGTGGGACCAGGAGGAGTGGGACCTGGTGGATTTGGACCAGGTGGAGTGGGACCAGGAGGAGTGGGACCAGGAGGAGTGGGACCTGGTGGATTTGGACCAGGTGGAGTGGGACCAGGAGGACTGGGACCTGGTGGATTTGGACCAGGTGGAGTGGGACCAGGAGGAGTGGGACCAGGAGGACTGGGACCAGGAGGAGTGGGACCAGGAGGAGTGGGACCAGGAGGAGTGGGACCAGGAGGAGTAGGACCAGGAGGACTGGGACCAGGTGGAGTTGGACCTGGTGGAGTTGGACCAGGAGGAGTGGGACCAGGAGGTTTTAGGCCCAGCATCTTTGGTCCTGGAGGACTGGGAACTGGAGGTGCTGGGATTGGTAAGAAAACTACAGCCTTGTGATATTTCGTTGATTGATTGATTGATTGATTGATTGATTGATTGATTGATTGATTGATTGATTGATTGATTGATTGATTGAATCCTCTTTGGAGCAAAGATTTTCTTTCTGACCTAATTGTCCTGATTGCTTTGTTCTTATAGGTGTCAAGCCTCCAAAAACAGGTAAGACTTTAAGGTCTGGCTGCTGCTCAAATGTCAGTAAATTTATGCACACAAAACAACCTACAGACCATTCTAATGGCTCCAAGAGCTCAAAAGAGATTTGTCTTTGACTTAAATAGGAGGCGGCTATGGTACTGGTGGAACAGGAGCCGGTGGTGTAGGAGGAGGACTAGGACCAGGCGGAGTCGGAGCTGGTGGTTTTGGAGCAGGTGGCGTTGGTCCTGGTGGTTACGGAGCTGGGCCTGGAGGAGTTGGTCCTGGTGGTTACGGAGCTGGTGGCCAAGGCACAGGCATGATTTTTTATTGGGGAGGGCTGGCGCTCATATACACAGCTCATCATAAACTGCAGATTTTCCGTACAATTGTGTCTTTTGTGCCCAGTGACAGGTGAAAGTCATATATTATAAATCATACAAAACATAAATAAATAAATAAACTTTGCAATTAGACTAGTCATGAAAAATTTTTGTAACTAAAGTAACTTTAGTAACTTTTAAGTTAGTATATTTATAAATCTGCTCAATCTCCTACATACATGTTAAAATTTGATTTGGCAAATCTGGATGTTGGTACAGTAATCCCCAGTTGGATCAATTCTGGGATTTCCTACAGCCTGGACATTTATTAGTAAAAATCATGAAACCATCTGTCTCTGGGAGAGACTATTTTGGTTATCAAAACTGCACAGTATATTTTCTTGCATCATGTGACTCATAATAAGTGGAAGTCTACTCTGCACACACAGATCTACGGTCAGGCCCTCTACTGTAAATGTTGTTCTCTGGTCAATTCAAAGCAGCAGGATAAGGACTGCATTCATGTACCATTATTTCACGTTTTTATTACCTCGGGGGGGGGGGGGTCCCCACCCTGACCAATATAGACACATAGTGATAAAGGCTGATCTGCCAAATCATGGAGGTGACAACATCCAAACTAATCCTATAAGTTAAACCTCGCCTTCGTGGAACCTTTTGAAATACATGCATTGTGCCTTTGGGCAGAAAGTGGTTCAGTATAAGTAATGGAAACAGACTCAAATGTGATATTTTCCAGTTTACCAAAGCCTGGCTATCCCAGCTGAATACAGTTTATATCCACATTGCACATTTATGTACACTACGTGTGTGTTGCCTTGTTCCACTTTGAGGAGCGAGATGTAAACATAGTTCTCCTGGACAAGCAAAAAGCGGCATGCTTTATGAATAAAAATAAATTACAAAAAGGAAAAACACTGCAAGCATATTCACGAGCCATATGTGAATATGCGGTGCAAGTGAACACAATGACAATTACATTATATTTCAAAGAATAAAGAAACAGAAGTTCTTGTGTGAAGCTAGAAATGACCTAATTTGTATACGAAGCATGAAGAGCAAGAGCTCTGTTTTAACAGGACGTTGAAGAATTTTATTTATGCCTTGATGATTTGATGCGGCAACATACTTTACAGAAAGAGTCATCTACGTGGTTTTTTGTTACCTTCATATCTCCACAGAGGCTTTTGATTCCTCTCTACAACCATGTTATGACAGTTACATACTAGAGATATAAGAGGTTTTAGAGCTAAACATGCAACCTTCAAATTAAGCCCTTCAACTCTGGTTTTGTCTTGGGCAGACATAATTGTGTAACATTACAAAAGGGTCCAGTCACCAAGTTTTGGAAGCACTAAGTGTTGCTTCTCTACTTCTCTTCACCAGGATTTGGAGGCCTTGGAGCAGGAGGTACTGGGACTGGTGGAGGACTTGGAGCTGGAACAGGTTACACACCTGGAGGTTGGTGGTTTTCACACATCTATATCAACTGTGTTTACTTAGATAGCTGCTGGATCCCCACATACCAAAGAAATACTGTACAGTTATGGCAATGTTCTATACAACAACACAACAACAAGAAGGCTGAAATATGATTTATTTCTTCCTCTTAAGTAGTTGATTACCATAAATGTGTATAAATTGCTTACCTTGAAGGATACATATGCAGCAAATAATGCTCTGTTCTGACACAGGTGGTTATGGACCAGGTGGTGTTGTTCAATACCCAGGAACTGGTGGAACTGGTCCCAAGCCTCCTAAAACAGGTAAATACTTTTTATGTTTATAAATTTACATATATAATATAATATGATTGACCTATGATATCATATCTTTTTTAGGTGGTGTTGGGACGTCACTTGGAGGAACAGGATTTGGGCCTGGTGGTGCAGGATTTGGGCCAGGTGGGGCAGTGGTTGGGCCTGGTGGAACAGGATTTGGGCCTGGAGGGGCAGGGGTTGGGCCTGGTGGTGCAGGATTTGGGCCTGGTGGGGCAGGGGTAGGGCCTGGTGGTGCAGGATTTGGGCCTGGTGGTGCAGGAGTCGGGCCTGGTAGTGCAGGAGTCGGGCCTGGTGGAGCTGTTGTGCCAGGAGGAGGTAGATATACATGCATTTATTCAACAAGAGACAAAAAGCTTTCACATTTAAACCTTAACAACAAATAAACGTTTAAACAGTGCATGCTATATTTCTCATTATCTTCAGCATTTTCTGAATTTTAAAGTGTCTGACATTTTTAAGTTCACATTAGGTTTCGTGGAAAAGTGAAGACGATGTGATGTATCGTTATTGAAACTACAGAAAACATTTTTTCCTCTTTCAGTTCCAACACTGCCACAGACTGGCACTAGCAGGGAGGGACCAGGTGGAAAGAGTGTTGGTAAAGCATCAAAGCAAGTTCCAGGTAACCTCATGACAACCAAAAATAACATTAGTACTAAAGGCTGTACAGCATCAGTTTATAGTTTCAACCAGAAACGCTGATTTTTTTTTGGGCGGTATTGTGTTAATATGATGTCACACAGGCATTGGGGTGCCTGGACTCTATCAAGGTGGATTTGTACCAGGCCAAGGTATGTTGTAATAAACACATGAGGAATCCACATATGAAAATGTACAATAAACAACATAATATCACTATAAGGGATTCTGTTTACAGAAGCATTTACAGATGTCATCCAATCTTCTCTGATCAGGTTTTGGAGGCCGTGGTGTTCTCCCTGGAGTGGCTACAGGCACTGGTCTAGGAACTCAGAGTGGTATGTAACTGCATTTGGTAAATCCTGGAATATTTCATCCTAAAATAAAAAGTGTTGCCTTGTTTCTCGCAGGGGCTGGAGTACTTGGTCAGGGAGGTACTGGACCAGGAAGTGCAGGCAGTAAGTGTCATAAAGTCCTAAACCTATAAGCTGTGTAACATTATATGTAGAACTGTTGTGCATCTCAACAGATTTCAAACAAGGATTACAATGGATGCAAGTCAGAATTGTACAGGGTTTTTGTGTAAAGTGTATCTCTCGCCTTAGATGGTCGTGGGCAGCCGCTGCCCGGGATTTTTCGTGGCTACCCACTCATATCACCAAAAACAGGTAAACAGAAACAAGAGATGCAGCAAACACTTCAGCTGCATGTAGCGTTACCAGAAGTTAAAAATTACTGTAATGAAAAAAAAACTTTAATTGCAGGAGCAGGAAAATCCAAGAAGAATCCAGCCAAAATTGCAGCTAAATACGGTAAAGACACGAGTTGATTTTCACCATCCTGGTGTTGCAAAAGTAACATATTGTCTTCCAACTGATTGATTGATTGATTGATTGATCTCCCTTTATTTCAAACATATAAAACAACAGACCAATATATACATATACACATACACACGTGCACAGACAAAATCAAACAAAATCTGCATGACTTTAAATAACTCAATTATCAAGCCCGAAATGCAGTAGGAAGAAGTAAGTACATACTTCCTACCCCATGCTCAACACTGTACCAATGTCTGATAAATAAATACTGTTTTTAATTGTTCATTTGGAGGTGGAGGTGGAGCTGGAGGCGCACTTGGTCAGGGAGGCACTTTGGGGGGTGGGGTTGGAAGACTCCCTGGAGGCGGAGGAGGAGTTACACCTGGTTTAGGTGGCGGAGTTGGTACAGGAACTGGACCTGGATTTGGAGGTGGACTTGGAACAGGAACTGGACCTGGATTTGGAGGTGGAGTTGGAACAGGAACTGGACCTGGCTTTGGGGGCGGAGTTGGAACAGGAACGGGACCTGGATTTGGAGGCGGAGTTGGAGTTGGAACAGGAACTGGACCTGGATTTGGGGGCGGAGTTGGAACAGGAACGGGACCTGGATTTGGGGGCGGAGTTGGAACAGGAACGGGACCTGGATTTGGAGGCGGAGTTGGAACAGGAGGTGTCCCTGTAAGCGGCGGCATACCTGGTTTAGGTAATTCTTAAGTACACCTGAAGACCGAGTCACCACCTCATATATATCCACCCAGAAATTTTTTATTCATAAATGTTAGTTACAGATTCTAGAAACACTACAACAAAACAATGAAAAATTATCACAACTGTTGAAATTAAATATGTTTGAATTATTTTGTATTTTAGTAACTATCTATTCTGACATTGTTCTGTCCCATAGGTTTTGGTCCAGGCTCAGCCAAAGCACGCAAATATGGTGAGACATGTTTCCACATTTCCATAAAATACCCAAATTACATAATGAATATGGATTGTAAGCACACTCACAGTGGCTTGAATTTCTCCAGGCAGTGGAGGCCTTGGAACTGGAGTTGGTCTCGGCACTGCAGGAGGGCCTGGTTCTGGGATTGGGACGGGTGGGGCAGGTGGTGGTTATGGTTTTGGTCCAGGTGGCGCAGGTACCGGCACTTCAGGAGGCCTTGGAGGTGGAATACTTGGAGGAGGCAGCCTTGGCACAGGTGTGGGACCTGGCTCTGGGGTTGGTTTTGGTCCAGGTGGTACTGGCACTGGAACAGGTGGTCTTGGCTATGGTCCTGGAGGTGTTGGCACTGGACCAGGTGGTCTTGGCTATGGTCCTGGGGGTGTTGGCACTGGAGCAGGTGGTCTTGGCTATGGTCCTGGGGGTGTTGGTGCTGGAACAGCAGGAACAGGACCTGGGGGTAATTATGAATCAGCAGATGTAGAGTTATAATAGCTCAACTGTACATGAACTATATCATACAATAATAACAGCAACAACATGCATGCAGTAATTAAACCAACTATATTACATTACCAAAGACATGCAATATGCATAAATACTACATTTTTATTTCAGGGTTTGATGCCAGTGCCAAAGCTCGTAAATATGGTAAGAATAACACGATTATTCTAATTATTGTAGCCTAATGAACAAAATTAATCAGAACTGCTAAAATATAAATTTTCTCCTGAAAGGCATGTTAAGTGGGGCACTTGGAGGTCCAGGAACAGGTAGTGGAGCAGTCAGGCCTGGTGGTGCGGGCACTGGCTATGGCCCCGGTGGAGTTGGACCCGGTGGAGTCGGCACTGGCTATGGCCCAGGTGGAGTTGGACCCGGTGGAGTCGGCACTGGATATGGACCAGGTGGAGTTGGACCCGGTGGGGTCGGCACTGGCTATGGCCCAGGTGGAGTTGGACCTGGTGGAGTTGGCACTGGCTATGGCCCAGGTGGAGTTGGACCCGGTGGTGCTGGCTATGGACCTGGAGGTAAGATAAAAGGACGCATGTCAGAAATAAAATGGGTCCGCTGGCTAAAATAAAGCTCTTAAAAATGTTGACGTGTTTACAGGTTATGCTGGTGCTAAAGCTCGTAAATACGGTAAGATAAAAACTAACTTTACAGTATTACATAAAATATATGTATAAACAGATCAGCCAAACAGAATATCCACTTGAACTAATACAGCTATGCAGCCCTAATGAACATTATTAATTATACCTTTAGCTATGAGAGCTGCAAAGGAAACATCTGGTAAGTTTTTGTTTACTCATAAAGTCCTGCTTCCTGCAGGTGTTCCTGGAGGTACTGGAGGTGCCCTGGGTGCAGGAGGACTTGGAGGTGGAACTGGGCCTAGCTCTGGGCTTGGATTAGGAACAGGGGTTCCTGGACAAGGTGGAGTGTCAACTGGTGGTGGACCAGGGGCAGGACTGGGGACGGCTGGTGTACCTGGATCTGGTGTTGTGACAGGAGGTGGGCCAGGAGGATTTGGACCAGGCAGTGCTGGAGGTACAGACATGAAAATACCTCTTTTACAGTTCCTCAGAAAGTACATAGAAGAACAAAGATTATTAAAAAATATCCACATGTAAACAAAAATACTCAAATAGTAGTAAATAATTAGTTATTGATTAGTTACATTCTAATTTTATCTGTTGTTTTCACATTTTATTAAAGTTGTTGTTAATACAAAATGACTGACCAGTGCAGAGCAGCTTTAACAGCTTGGTCAGAACTACAGGGCACGATGAATAGTGCTGGAAATGTGCAGATCAAACATATTACTGAACATGCACATTTATATGAACTCCACACCTTTTAATTCCCTCGTGTTGCTCTCACAGGATATGTTGGGAGACCCAAATCTCTCAAACATGGTGCAACTGATACATCACTGATGCTTACAAGAACAAATAAAATATACATGAGCATTAACAAAGGAAACGGTTAAAAAAAATGTCATTTTTAAGATAAGATGAATGTAATAATTTGAGATTTCTTACAGCAGGCTTCTGTGTGAATTATAATCAGTGGATTACAGTCTGTCATGAGACTTGAGTCAGTTTTTTTTTTTTAATTTAATATATCCATTTTTAAAATACTTTTATGGTCAGAGTAAAGATGTTTTTTAAGACTGGATATATTTGGAGCTACTTACACTCTTTTGCTCCCTCCCAGGGCTTCCTGGTGGTGGCCCAGCAGGCTATGGCCCAGGGACTGGAAGAGGATATGGACCTGGTGGTTATGGGCCTGGAGTTGGGACGGGTTATGGACCAGGTGGAGGTTACGGTGTAGGACCAGGGACTGGATTTGGACCAGGTTCAGGAAGCAATTATAATTTTGCTCAAAATAAATTTTGCCAAACTATTTTGATTGTAGCTTTTTAGAATCATTCAAATGAAATTATTTATTTACAGGTTATGGACCTGGATCAAAATTGGCTAAATATGGTATGAATGTTTTTGGGTTTGTTTATTTGTTTTCTTTGTTGAATACATGATGGATGTTGAATCCAAATTCCTGTTAAAGCAAAACTATCTTCATATGATTTTGGTGAAGGCCCAGGTGGAGCAGGCACAGGTGGAGTACTTGGAGGAGGGGTAGGACGTGGTGGTAAGTTTTTGCACTGTTTATGACAAAGTTTATGGGTTTTTTTTTCCATTTGTGATGATTCTTTTAACGCCTTATTGGAGGATTTTATGTATGTAGTTCCAAGTTTTATTCATTTATTTTTTATTTTTTATATTTTATTTTTTATCTTGTGTAATTTTATCGGTGGCTGTGGGCCAGCAGGCCCAGGTTTGTTTTTGACAATGTCTCTGTAGCTCATTCAGGGCCACATTAAAAGTCTAAACAGTCATCTGTTACCATCTATCAGGAGACAGGCACTGGCAACAAGACCTCTGCACTACACCTGACCTATAAATAAAACAAATCATCAGGTATATTCTGTAGTGAGAGAAGGGAGCAGGTGGAAGAGAGCCTGGAGAGGTGGAGGTATGCAGTGGAGAGGTGGAGGAATGAAAGTCAGTCAAAGCAAGACAGAATACATGTGTCTGAATGAGAAGGAGACATGTGTAATAGAGAAGATGCAAGGAGCAGAGGTAGTGAAGGTGGAGTCTAAATACCTGGGGTCAACCATCCAAAGCAACACACAGTGCACAAGAGAGGTGAAGAAGAGAGCGCAGGTAGGGTGGAGTGGGTGGAGACAAGAGTCAGGGGTGATTTGTGAAAGAAGGAAAACAGCAAGAGTGAAAGGGATGATTTACAGGATGATAGTGAGACCTGCTGCGATTTATGGTTTAGAGACAGAGCTAAAGATGCTCAGATTTTCATTGGGGGTGACCAGAATGGACAGGATTAGAAATCAATTCATCAGTTTGGCGCTAGAGGCAAGGCTGAGATGGTTTGGAAATGTACAGAGGAGCAATAGTGGATATACTGGACAAAGAATGATGAAGATGGAGCTGCCATGCAGGAGAAAAAGGGGAAGACCACCGAGAAGGTTCATGGATGAAGTGAAGAAGGACATGCAGAGGGTTGGTGTAACAGAGGAGGATGTTAGGGGCAGGGATCAGTCAAAAGAAGATGAAGAAGAAAATCACAAAAAGTGCTTTTTTGTTTGTTTGTTTTCAAAAATCATCAAGAAAAATCTGATGCAAATAAATTAGTCAGGAAAAGTAATACATAACAAACACTACACTCACCATTTTTACTGTTTCTAATGTTTACTTTAAATGACTTTGTTTTTTCCCACGTTGGATCCTCAGGCTACGGCACGGCTGGATCTAAAGCTGCAAAGTACGGTAAGGTGTAGTTTGACAAGCCTGTGCCAAGTAGAAAATTAAGAGTAAACCTTATAAGCAACTCTTTTGATTTTTACCTCTTTTGCATGCTGCAGGGCAACCCGATGGCGTTGTACCCGGGGCAGGAACAGGAACCAGCACTACAGGAGCAGGAACAGGGACCGGACCTGGTGTTTCAGCGAATGGAACCACCACTGGCAGCGGTGCAGGGACAACAACCAGACCCAGTGGTGAGACTTTGTGTTAAGGATTAAAATTCATATTTGAATTACAGTTAACTCTCATTTTGAGAATTTATGAGTGGCAATCTGTTGCTGGATCAGGAAGAAGACTTGAAGACACAGGAGGCACACCAACTCCGGCAACAGAAGGTATTTGTGCAGTGTTAAACGCACAGAATCAAAATGCAAACACGTCACGTTTTACTGTTAACTGTCAGGGTTGCACTTTTAATATGGTTGTTATTTGGTTATTTATACCAATTTTATACAGAGTGCGACTGTCTAATCCCAGTTCTTTTATTATTCTGTCCTTTTCCAGGTGATGGTATTGACACTGTGATAGAGGGGTCTGGAAGTCCTGGTGGAGAGGGTGTGTGAAACTCTCTGGATTCTTGAGAACATTTTCTTATGTTGAAATCATCCACAGACTTTGTGCAAATGACAATTGTCACAATCGATCAGGTCAGGAGATGTAATGTTCTGATGGTTGTAGAAGATGGTGCACAAACAAAGAAGCAAAATCTTTATTTACACACATTTGTTCAATATAAGTTTCCAGATGTGAAAAGATTGCTCCATAATTATTAAAACAGGAGGTACTGGTGTCGGTGGCAGACCGGTGGGTACAGGAAGAGATGGAGATGGCCTAGGTGGAACAGGAATCCCCATCATTGGACCAAAGCCAGGTATGTTTGGTCACCCGTGCTACGGATTCAATATACAGATATACGCATAAGCTGATTTGTTTAGTTACTGGTTGAACCAAGAAATACTAATATTAGTGTAAAAGTCTTGTTGGAAGAAGCTTTCTGTCATCTCAGCAGTGTTCTTTCCATTAATGTTATGTTATTAATTTATATAACAGGACTCAATGGGACAACACTTCCAGGTCAGAGGTTCTGCATGTTTGTCTGAACTCCTGCACGTTTGTTCGTTTCTGTCAGAGTGCAGTCAGTAGCAGTGTCTTTGCCTGTAGGAAAAAAACATCTCCAAAACCATTATTTCAGATTTCAGCTACATTTGCTGTAAGTCAAAGGAGCAGCAGTTCTTCGATTTTGGGGTGGACAGTGCCACCATGTGGCCATTTATAAAACACTTTGAGGCGTAGAAGAAAGTCTCCGATAATTTTGATTTACTGATTTTCAGTCAGTAAATTATAGTAAAAAACTATAATTAAAACAAAACTAATACTTTTCTTCATATATTCTACAGGATCCACTGGAGTGACTCCTGGTAAGTTGGCATAAATTTCTCCACTCAAATGCTGTCACAGCAATCACTGAGAGTGAACCTTTATCACAACATTAGGTCCGGAGAATATTGCATGGCAGCCTGACACTAGTTAACAACTGAAGATTGAAATGGATCCAAAGCATTTGCATGTTGCTTTATTGTCTCTGAATTATGCCTTTACAAATAAACCTATACTGCTGTTCTTACAGTTGGTGGTGGAGCTGTGCAACCCGGTGGTATGTAAACCTCCATAAACTGTTACGCTAAAATTTTAATCGCTACTGTCAGGATTTTTCTTACCAGTATTTCTTGTTTCAAACAGCTGGGGCAGGTGTTGGTAAGTAGGTCTATGTGGCTCTCAAAGATATTAGCAATCGCTGCAGTCACTGTTGTGTCATGTTTATCTGGCACTCTGGCGACTCTCCTGAACATTTCTGTCTTTAAAATTCAGGTGGGACAAAACTTCCCCCTACAGGTGAGATGAATGACAACAAGACAGTGCACAGTGTTTCCTTGTTGCATTCCTTACAATATTATTCACAGATATTTCTCTACTTTTACCTTTGTGCAGGCTCTGGTGGGGATCTTTCAAGCGGGTCACTGCCTGGAGTCAAACCCCTCAAACCCCCAGGTGCTTAAAATAGTATGCAAATTATCATTTGCAAATTAAGTTTTAGGTATAACTTACTTATATTTATTACAAGGTCGAAATAAAAGATGAGCAGTAGGAAAAGACTAGAGATGAGTCACAAGCAATCACAAGCAAAAATGGCTACCTAAAAAAACCCATTTAGACAAAATAAAGACCATAAAGAGAAGCGTCAACTCACCTGCAAAGATTGCAGGTTATTCAACAGTTTGAACAGTCTGTGGTTTTCTTCTTAATTCTAATTGGTCTGCTCATTGTCTGGGTTCTCTCTGCAGGTGTCCCCAGAGGCGACACACCAGGTGAAGGTGATGGAGAAGGAGGCCCTGATGGATATAGAGGTGGTACAACTGGGGGACTGGGAGGAGTAGGAGGGGGTCCCACCCGTGCAGGAGTGGCAGGAGGTGTTTCAGGTGGTGGAACAGCAGGAAGAGGAGACAGCCCTGCTACTGGAACTGGAGTTGGCTCAGGAGGTCCAGTAGGAGGAACACCAAAACCACCTAAAGGTGCCCCTTATGCCAACTGAATAAATCAGTTTTATCTCTCTGGCATTTAGCCTGATCCAGTATCTTTAAAAAAAATTCCACCCACTGGAGAAAAACATCTAATTTCTCTTCACATTTTTTAAATGTAGCATATAGACCTGACGGGACTATAGGAGGAGGCACAAGTGGTGGACAAGGAGGAGTGGGAGTAGGAGTTGGAAGTGGTCCTGGGTCAGTCGGAAGAGGTCCTGGAGCAGTGGGTGGAGGTCCTGGAGGAGGTGGATTGTTAACTGGGCCTGGTGGGCCTGGTGGAGTAGGAACAGGAGGTGAGGTGCACTTGTGTTTTGGTCCCTAAAATATTTCTGTATCCACTCCAAACTTAAATCCCTGTTATACAATAAAACATTGATTTCTAGTTTATGCACTATCTATTACAGGCTATGGTGCTGGAGTTTTACCAGGCGGAGGTACGCTAACTAAAATTACCTTTAACTAGCAAATTTATAAGTTAAACAAACAGCAGTAAAGAACTTTTTGTTTTTTATTCTCAGGCATTCGTTACCCGACTGGAGCTGGAGTAACAAAACCAGGCAAAGGTTTATAAACTGTTACATTATAATCTGCTCTTTTTAATTAAGACCATTTTTATCTTAAGCTGATGCAAAGATGCAACACAGTTCATTCAGTGTTTTCACCTTCCCATCAGCATATGGGACTCTTGGAGCGGGGGGCCAAGGTGGGGTTGGCCCTGGCACTTATGGAGCTGGCCCCGGTGGCTATGGCACAGGACCTGGAGGTTTTGGAGCTGTTCCAGGTGGATATGGTGCTGGGCCTGGTGGATATGGAACTGGACCTGGAGGCTATGGTGGCAAAACTGGAGGCAGAGGCACTGGTGTAGGTCCTGGCGGTAGTGGGTCCCTTGGAGTTGGTGGAGGTCCTGGTGGTGGTGGGACACTCGGAGTTGGAACTGGTCCAGGAGGCGTAGGTGGTGTAGGAGGCGGAACAGGAGTAGGCCCAGGTGGAATTGGTGGTGGACTGGGGGGATATGGTGGTAAGCTAATTTTGACCAAAAACATCCAATTTAAATAGTTTGTAACTTATTAACCGCTCATTTTAAATGCTCTGTTAACCAGGTTCTAGATATGGCACAGGTCCAGGACTGGGAACCGGCACTGGAAAACTACCAAAACGTATGATAAGAATGGATACAGAGAGTAAACCTACACAAAGGCATTTATGCAGAAAACTGAACTAAACAATATTTGTTTTTTAGGTTATGGAGCTGGTGGTGCTGGGTTTGGACCTGCTGGTGGTGCTGGGTTTGGACCTGCTGGTGGTGCTGGGTTTGGACCTGGTGGCTATGGGACTGGACCAGGTGGAGTGGGTTCTGGTCCAGGAGGTTATGGACCAGGTGGCTTTGTGCCTGGCGGCCCTGGTGCTGGTAGTTATGGACCTGGTGGCACTGGAACAAGTGGATCTGTTCCAAGCGCTACCGGGACCGGACTGGGTGGTGCTGGGACCGGACTGGGTGCTGCTGGAACAAGGCCAGGTGGTATTGGCCCAGGTGGTGTTGGCACAGGACAAAGCGGCTATGGACTCGGTGGGCTAGTAAAACCACCTAAATCAGGTATAATAAGCATTTATGACTAACAATATTTAATAAAGTAGTATATAATGTGAACCCAATAGCTGAGGGGTTGGAGGACAGACTTTTGGGAAGCAGATCCCTGATCCAAATCCAAGCTGGGGACTATTTGCTACATGCTTTTCTCCTATTTATTATCCTGCAGCTCTTCTCTCCACAACGCTGATGTAATGAAAAAAACTAAAATTTAAACATTATTTAAAAATTACATTATAAGATATTCAAGCTGTTAACTCCTGTTGACAGGCTATGGATCATCCTCGCTGGGTGGAGCTGGCTTTGGACAAGGTGAGAATTTATACTTATTCATCTGTGAAATGGGTTTTTGTCTGACTTTACAAACCACTTCTTTGTCTTTGTATATAAAATCCAACACTTACATAAATGCCGCTGTTTGAAAAGCAATAAATAACAAATAGTGCTACCTGCACTGTTGTGTGTTACCATAAACTATGCATTTTATCTTCTTACATTGCGCTCCTTTAATGATCTGATCAAATGTAAAGGAAGTATCTAAATCTAAATCCAGGCTGTTATTAGCTGAGCGCATAGTTGGAATTTATGTCAAAAAGTTTTTCTACTTTGTCTACTTGCTTCAAATTAAAAACAAGGCAATGATTTTTACTTCGGAGGCCTCTTCTCTGAGGCAGGTACAAACATACTGAAAAAACTGCACCTTTGCCTGTTAAAACTACGTCTGCTTTTGTAAAACCAGGATAGCGTTACCAAAAAAGCTATGGCTGAATTTCAGGTACAGGAGTCGGACCTGGTGCAACAGGTACTGGACCTGGCAGATATGGTCCTGGAGGCTTTGGACCGGGTGGTGTTGGCACAGGAACTGGAGGCTTTGGACCGGGTGGTGTTGGCACAGGAATTGGAGGTTTTGGACCAGGTGGTGCTGGCACAGGAACTGGAGGGTTTGGACCAGGTGGTGTTGGCACAGGAACGGGATTTGGACAGGCGGGCCAAGGAAAAAGAAAACCTCTGCAATCTGGTAAGTAAGGATCATATAGGTCGAACGATAAGTTAGATGAAATGCCGATGGAGATATGGAGATACATATTGGAGGTTTCATGTTGTAAGAAATGTAGCCAGCAGACCCCCGTTTCATCAAACCGTTTTTCATTGTCTGTTCCAGGTTATGGAGGTGCCGGTTATGGAACAGGTGAGGTTTCAATTAGAAGTAGGGATGTTAACGGACCTTTTAGACATTTATATGGTTCATAGTAACTATGTTAATATGTTTGCACCTTTCTTCCAGGAGGAGGCTTAGGAGGAGGATATGGCCCAGGTGGAACTGGGGGTACTGGCTCTGGAGGCATTGGCCCAGGAGGTGCTGGAACTGGTAGTTTTGGCCCAGGAGGCGCTGGACCTGGTGGTTTTGGCCCAGGAGGTGCTGGACCTGGCGGCTTTGGCCCAGGAGGTACTGGACCTGGTGGCTTTGGTCCAGGAGGTGCTGGACCTGGTGGTTTTGGCCCAGGAGGTGCTGGACCTGGCGGCTTTGGCCCAGGAGGTACTGGAACTGGCGGCTTTGGCCCAGGAGGTGCTGGACCTGGCGGCTTTGGCCCAGGAGGTGCTGGTGGTTTTGGACCTTCTGGTCAAACACTCGGGACAAGAAAGCCCTCTAAATCAGGTTACGGCTCATCGGTGGGTGGAGCCGGCTACAGACCAGGTAAAATTCTCTGATAGTCAAAAGCTTTTGATAGTAACTAATATATTTTGTTATAAGACCCTCTACATTCAAAGTACTAACACTTGCATAAACTTGTGGAACTCTGTGGAAGCGTGAAATTGAGTTTCTGACTGGATCAGCACCACCTTAAATCATGCGTAGGAGTAAGTTGCAGCAAAAAGCAACAGGAACTGAATCATCTGGTCTGGTTCACTACTGTGTGTGGTGGTGGCTCAAGAAAGCAGTATCTCACACTGTGTTTGTCATTCCATTAAGGTCTTGTTGTAAAATAAACAGAGATCGGAGCTCTTGTTACATTTATATACCATAATGTATAATGGACTATTATGATTATTTGATAAACCAAATAACCCTTTATTCCTTTAGCAAAAGTGGACTCCAGCTCAATCTGCGCCACTATTTAATTTGTTTTTGCTCTATTTACTCACTGGCAAACGTACATATTGTTGTATCACTTGTCATTTATGTAATTTTACATACATTAACCACACTGCTGTTCATTAGGAGGTGGAGTCGGAGTTCTTCCTGGTACTGGAACAGGAGGTGTCATTGGGGGTGGCACAGGTGAGTTTCCAGTGAATAAAAGAAAGTAAAACAAACACTATAAATATAAAAGGACAGCCTCTTATTTTTCTCCAAAAAAGCTGTTTTTAAAAAAAAAAAAAAAAATACTGTAAATTTGAAACAATTCTGTAAAACAATGCAGAACTCCTATGTTAATATTTTATAGGTACAGTATCTATAAAATATGTGTCTATATCTGTAGTCTCTAATTTACAGTTTTGATTAGGTGAAAGTAAAATTGTGAATGTTTTCAGGGACTTTTCCAAATCTCTCTGGACTGGTAAGAAGAATAAGGAAGTCTATTTTATTTCAAAAATACTCCCATGTGTCTCTGATCATTTGGGCCTTACAGTTTCATAATTTTAGGTGTGGATTTCACATAAGACCCTGTTAATTAGGGTGTGAACTTATTTCTCATTCATATCCTCTCATCTGTTTAGGTAGTGTAGCAGGAGGAACAGGTGGGGTAGGAGGTCCTGGGGGAATTGGACAAGGACTACCAGGTGGAGGACCAGGTCAGTTTATGTGAAAATATAGTAATTCAGATTATACTTTTTGAAAACATCAACAAAATTCAGAGCACTGCACAGTAAACATGGCACATCGTTGGCTGATTAAGATAAGAAGCGCTTTACAAACTGTAATGTGTTCATTCTTCCAGGAGGCGCTGGTGGTCCTGGCTATGGCGGGCTGGGTGTAGGGGGTTATCCAGGTAAGATAGATTTTATCACCCGTGTTCTCTTTCTAATACGCAGCATAATTATTTTAGTGAAATCAAACAATAAACAAATAAGCTGAGAATAACAGGAAACAGAAAATGTTTTTATCTCCGTGCTATTCTGAGACTTTTGAAATAATCCATTGTAAAGTATCAGTTGTTTATTATGACTTTATCTTTCCTGTTATTGTTCTCTAGGGTATCCAGGGGCTGGACAAAAATGTAAGAAAACTCACTGTTGTACACATAAACTGATACTAACTGAATGAACACATTATTATTAATTCCCACTACTTATTATTAGTGAAATATTTTAAATGAAACAGAAGGATACAAGCAACCTCTGCATGCTTTTATAATATCTAGTGATGATTAAGTATCTAAAACACTGTTTTTGTTTTGTTCTGATTTACTTTCATGACCCATCAGCCAAGGCACAGAAGGCAGCCAAATATGCAGCCATGCAGGCTCTACTTGGAGCCAGGGGCTACAGAGGTAAAAGTCAGAGCCATATCACTCCAGTGTTAATCAGCACAGTAATATTTAACACACACACACACACACACACAGAAGCTAAAACTGGGTCCTTTTAGCCTATTGGTAGATGGTTGGTAGGCATGTATAATTCCACTGTAGTGGATATAAGTGAAATGTTACTACTGTGAAATTAAAATAATAGGATCCTTTCATAAGGCTCACTCACATAAAGGCTGTCATAAGATATCATTTATAATTCAACCCTTATGGATATAAATGAGATGGTACTGTTATGAAATAAAAATTATGCAGTGCTTTTATAAGGTGCATAAATGCTACAAAGGGGTCATTTTAGCCTGCTGTCAGGTAGTTGCTAGGAATCATGATGACATTATAATATGTGATATAGATAAGAACCTCTGAGAGCCTGAGATGTCCCTGTGTGCCCCGTTTGGTTGCTCAACTCCGATGATGGTTTAAGAGCAGTTTGCGGACAAAGAAACAAACACATGGACAGACAGAGATACCACACCTCCCAGTACACACCGTAACTGTAGAGCTGTTTTCACACATGCACATGCTGTAGACCTGGAAATTAAACGGTCTTTAGCCTGCCAGCTCCCTAGTACAAAGTCCCCTCATGTCCAATTGCAACAATTTGTGTTGATGTGGGAACAGCACAGGTGACAGTCTGTCACAGTCAGACCAGTGTGCTGCCTCCTGCATGCTCTGTCCTAAAGCAGACTGAATACTTTCCAGTCATGAGAACACATCTAAAGCAGACGATCTGTGCTACAAGTGAGAAAAGACAACCAGGGCAATGTGCTGACCTGCTTCACCCGACACCGGACTCTGACCAGAATTATTCGTTTTAGTTAAAACTAAAATCCCTGCTTTGCAGTTGTATACCTCCGCTGACCTATCAAGTTGCAGTTTCCATCCAAGTCACTCCAGAATCACAGTAACGATTTTGACGTAATTTATGAAGAGCTTTTCAGTCTGCGTTTGACCAGTAAATTTCATTCTGGAAAAAATGCAACGAATTCTAAAACGTGGATATTTCATCCACCTCTTTAGCCGGGCAGCACTGATGATCGATACAACCAGCTACACTTTAAGGTGGATCACACAGGTCTGCACAGGACCAGCAGCTCAGGACTCGACTGAGTAGGAGATCAAACTCTCCCTTTGTTCAGTAGCTTCAATGTCCAGACCTCAACCTGATTGAAATGTTGTAATGGGACCTTAAGAGCATAAACAAGCGCTCCCAAACCTCAATGAGCTGAAGCAACGCTGTAAAGAAGAGTGAGCCCAAATTGTCACACTAATGTGACAGACAGAAGTCAATTACTTCAAGTTATTGCTGTCAAGGTGGTTCTACAAGCTACTGAATCATGGGGAGTACTTAGTTTTCACTGGACTGCAAAGAGTGAAAAACTCTGAGAGGGTAATTGTAGTGATTACCTGCTCTCTTTGTGCTCCATAATCTTTCTGCTCAATTGATTTGCACATTTTTATGGGTTATAAATGCCTCCAGCCAAAGCTATCACCAACGCAAAGGCACAATAGGTCACATAATGGAAAACCTATTTTTAATATGACAAAAGTTACATTTCCCTTTTTAAAAAAAGACCTCTGTACCCTTTACATTCATAAAAAAGTGGAGCAGCTTCTAGAGTAATGTACCACACTTCTCTGTGAATTCATTGTAGTCCAAAAATGGCTTCCACAGAAGTGACCTGTTAATAGTCACACACCCACAAAAACAGGAACTTTGTGGCTTTGTGGGAAATGAACATCTGACCCTTCGATCTGAGGAAATATGCCGTGGAAGCTGCTCTGACCCAAACCATCTTGTTAGTATAAGGTGTGACAGCCACTGTGTTGGGTTGGATGAACAGTCTGACTCTCACTTAAACAATATGCAAGCTGAATGCTAAGTGAAGAATAAACAATATACAAGTATATATACATATACTGTCTTTGTTCCTGTTTTTAGGAGCTGGCCGTAGGAGGAAGTGAGAAAGACCAACAGACAGG
This sequence comes from Cichlasoma orientale, assembly GCA_034780415.1. Taxonomy (NCBI): domain Eukaryota; kingdom Metazoa; phylum Chordata; class Actinopteri; order Cichliformes; family Cichlidae; genus Cichlasoma; species Cichlasoma orientale. The sequence goes on along the minus strand of JAVDPK010001579.1, from coordinate 18,956 downwards.
AAGTGACCTCATTAAAACAACAGTGGTGCTATTGCATGATCTCACACTGTAAATGTCTTACCTGCCACAGGAGCTGAAGCTTCAGCAAATCCCGCTTGTTACATTTTCATTTGCTTAGGTTTTATACCAGGTTACAACGGTTCTCAACCTGTTAGGACTCACCACAAGGCGATGGTGCAGATTGCAGATTGATGAGATGCGTCCCTGTTACGTGCATGTTTTGTTTTGTTTTGTTTTTTGCATAAGTGGTTTTACTTTGGTCAAATTAAGAAACGTCCTTTTCACGAGAACGTTCCAAATTGCTATAATTTTTTTTTGCCCCTCAGTGAATAACCCTGCAGTTCCAGATGTGCAGGTTGAGAACCACAACAGTGAGGAATCAGCATTTCTTTTCATCGGTTTTTGTTTATCGTTGCTGCGCCGAATATCATTTGTGTCCTTATGCAAGCGTCACCACGAATCCTCTGGGTTAAGACTGATACCAAGGACTCCCTCAGGGCAGCTCCTTCAGACCTGTCTGCATGCTGACACAATGTGTAAAGAAACACAAGGCATCACTTTTACCCAGACAGACTGGGCTATGGCTGCAGAGTGAGTGGCTGAGCAGATAATTCACTGTACAGACAAAGAGACGGACAGCTGCTGTCGCAGGAAAAGATGAAGGTAGTATTTTATGCAGTAGTGGTAGTTTCTTTTAATCCTTGAAAAGCAGCTTCTGTCCATGTCAGCTGCACTCAGGCCTCAGTAACATCAATAAAGAAGCTTCATTGATACCACTTGAGGCCCACTTGTGAGATTCTTCCACTCCATTCACAACATAAAGGCACTGTTTTATAGCTGCGTCACACTAAATGGTATAAATGTAAAATTTTGTTTAACATGCTTATATTTTCGTCGTTAGGAGAGTGTACTTGTCCTGACTTTCTGAAGGGGATTAGTTTTAGCTTTTACATTTGCTGTTGAGGTAAGCATTCAAGCTAAATGTGAGGTAATGTGACATGAGTACATGACATCTTAGGAGTACTGATTACTGTGTTTTCCTTCTGTTCATGAACCCCCCCCCGTTAACACTGTTGGCAAACTGTTCACGTTTACTAGACTTTTTAAATTATGTCGAGAACTCTATTTAGCCTCATTTTACAAAGTCATGTCCATTATTACAGTACTAAAATATTTGAGTTAGTCATTTTGTGTGTGCGTGTGTGTGTTTTAACAGTTTTTTTTAAACCCGTGTACTGCTATGATGAATATAAGTGCTTTGTTTTCTACATTGTCCTTGAATGTGTGCTGAATCGCAGCGCAGTCTGTGATGTCAGAGGGTCAAAAGAGGGGGTGAGCGAATCACGTCTTGCATTTGAGCTCGTGTGCGTCTCAGTCGTGTAGCTCAATCTGTGTGTGCTTAATATCTGTGCTTTCTACGTGGCCTATGAAGAAAATTATGCACTTTTGTACGCTCTCTGACAATGCTCTCCGAAGTAAAGAGATGACCAATGACAGCTGCCTCGTGTTATTATTTTATACTTGCTGGAGTAATTTAGCATCTCGCACATTAAAAAAAAAATGAAACAACAAGGAGGGGATTGGCCACTTGGTGAGCGAGCGAAGAAAGCTCAAAATTCAGAGGTAGATGGTTTCAGGACGCATCGACCACAAGGTAGGCTGTTTTGAGAAAGGAAACAGACAACTGCGGCTTGGGGAGTTTAAAAAAAATAATGCAGAACAACAGTCGAGCTTCGCGCACATGGTGACTCATATGAAGAGCGAGCAATTAGCTACTGATGCTTTACAAAATGTAAAACAACTCTTCTGAAGGGTTGCAGTGAGCGGGTGGGTGCTAATAAAGAGTGGGTACTGCTGAGTCATCTTAATGTGGAGGACTCAACAAAACACCAGTTAGTGACAAGATGTCCACTTGGTGACTCTGCAGGCTTGACAGGTCATTTTAAAAGTCTGCCTTCCTTAATTTGGTCAAACAGGTGAAGAGTCATAACGTACTCAGAGGGGTTAGTAGCTGTTAGTGGGCTACAGAGCAGGTTTTTGAATGATGCTGGTCAGACATGGGCCTGGGAATCAGATTAAAAGGGGCTATGAAGCCATTTTGCCATTCCACTGCAGCTTAACCTGAGCAGGAACAACTAAAGCACATAAAGCCGAGTATGTACACTTGTTTTTTTGGGTTCTAAATGGATTCAAAGACACTTTGAAGGTGCATTAGGCCACTTTTCAGTTGCAACTAAAAGCTACTAGTAAGGCAATAAAATGAAACTACTGTTTCATCTGATTGCACAAATCACATCTATACAGATGATAGTGTAGTGTCTGACACGCCTGTGTTAAACTGCATGTATGTATGGTTTCTTCCTTAAGGCCTGTATTGATTTGTCCAAAAAGGGTAACTTGGGATGAACATAAAGGTGTGTCACCACAAAGGAATGCACAAAGGGTCCTCCTTTGTGCCCTCTTGTTTCCTAAATAAGGAACTGACCATACATCCAGCTATAGGTTATGCCTCTGGGCATAGCAGAAGCTGTCCTTTATAGCCATATATAGGAAAGTCAGGAATGTGGGGTTTGGCTAACACTATGTAACTTTTGTGATCTCTGTCCTGAGCTGAGTCAGGATGATTGGTTTGTGCCTCTCCCAGATGGCTTTTGGAAGCATCTGTTTTGACACTGTCTGGTTTGTAATAAACCTTATGCTATTCACTGAGACTGTGTCGGCGAAGGATCTCTTCAACACAACCAGGATAAGGTACAACAATAGCAAAGTGACTCCGGAATGGATCCTCATTCACCTCACCTGGCACTGTTCCCTGAACCATCCAGCTCCACCTCTCCCCTCTGCAGCTGAGCTACAGACCACGTCACACCCAGCCACCACACGTTCACATTCGCGGCCGATTTAGAATCATGTTAGCCTAACGTGCCCCCTTTTGGACTGCACGAGGAAGCCGGAATTAAACCCGTGCAGACACAGGGAGAGCGTGCCAACGCCACACAAGAAGGCCCTCAGCTGACCAGCGGATTGAAACCAGAAACCCACTATCCACTGCAGCACCGTGCCACCCGAGGATTGTGTAATCATACTTAATTTATTTCCTTTGCAGTGAAGGAGAAGCAAATCTAAACTCTAAATCTCTAGCAGCGCTTCCTAAAGTGTTAGAAAAAGTGATCCTCCTCACAGCTCTTTTCTCTGCCACGAAACATCACAAAAGTAGCAACATTTAACACAACACTAGTTTCTTCACGGTAAAAAGAAGAAAGACGAGAATAACTGGGTATAGTTTTGTAAAGGTAACCTGAAGCCTGGGAGACATAATCTATTTATTATGAGGACTTCCACAGCAATGCTCACCCAAGTTGGAGCTTGTACTGATAATTTGCTCATTATGCCGTTTGCAGCAGAGGCGCAATAATTAATTCAATAAGTAACTAAAAAGACATACACAGCAATGAGCAAAAAGGATGCAAATTTAAAAAAAAAAAAAAAAACAGTAACTGAAATTTATGACAGTTTCAGTTTCATGACAGAAGAGTCTCCTCCGTACACCTACACCTGTTTCTGCCTTCAGGTCAAAACATGCATGTGCAGATACAGTATACCACTGCTAGTCTGAGGTTACTGGGCTATTTGCAGAAAATCTACTGTGAAACAAACAAACAAAAAAAAACCCTACTTGAACTCTAGAGCACATTAGGTCATAGCTTTGGCTTGAGAGCCTCTCACTAATGGACACACTGAGGTCGACACTGAACACCATCAATGGTTTTGTTTGTATTAATCTGAGTTGTTCCCCTTGCTTGTGCTTTAACTGATTTCTCCCTTTTGTTTGTTGTGTGTGATGAATGGAGTTCTTTACTGCAGGATCTGGACAGTGCAATAATTGGGGCATTCATAAAGAGATTATGCCTGCACTGATGGGAACAGGGCTTATTTCAAAACACACACACACACATTCACACCACTTTTCAGACACCTTATTGCATAAGCACTCATTTAGGTTCACGTTTTAGATTCTGTGAGATTAACTTTCCTAAACTTGTTGGACTCTGCAGAAGAGTGTAACTATATCTTGCAGAGGTCTACATACTGTACGTAACAGGAGGGGGGAGGGTGAGGAAGGACATCTCTGCTGGGATAGGTCTGTTTCTCAGCAGCCAGCAGGGGGAAACTGGGCAGCTGGTGTCAGTGGGTCAGACTCTTTTCTCACACAGCTACTGTTCACATTAGAAAGGAAGCTCGTGCACAGAAAGCCTCTGAACACATGGAGAGAAAGACAACGCCTGCCACCAGTCACAGCAGAGTAGGTGTATGATACGCTCACAAACACATGCAGCTGACAAGCTCCTTTCACAACTGGGTGGACTGTGTTTGACAGCTGTCTGTCGGTTAATGGGCGAAGCAGAATGTCACGACGGGACCAGAGGTTTCGGCGAGGAACGAAAGGACGGTAAGAACCAAGATCGTTATTCGGTGAGAGGTGCGTGAGAGTGAGAGAAAGGAGAGGAAACGTATGAAAGAGTGAGCGAGAGGAAGAGAAGAAAAGAATATAAAGAAACTTTAGAGCCACATTTGCATGCATACTTCCTCAAACAGAAGTCTGCCACAACAAAATAATACTTGAGGTCTCTTTTTTTTTTTTTTTTGCTTTTATGTTCATAATATGTTGAACAATGTTTGAACAGATTGTGAAACTTTAAAAACAACTAAAAAAACAGCAGCTCGCAAATCATTCAGCCGATGCAACTATCATTTGTTTACTCAGTCAGCAACTATTGTTCCTCAGGCCAAAACATGAGAATTTGCATACAAATTCTTGCATCTAACATAAAACATCTGAAACATCCAGCATGAAACAATTAGATGTAAAAAAAAAAAAAAAAATTGCAGTTTTTTTTAAAGGAAGTCTGGCACACAAAACACGGAGGAAACTGCTGCAGGAGAACACGTCATTAGATCTTTAACATTTGACCGAGGTTAGGTTCTGACATCATAACATCTTTAGAGAACAAAGGGGAGTTTTATGAATGGTGAAAAAAAAGAATTCAGGAATCAGAAGACAGGAAGACTTTCAGGTGGAGAAAGAGAAATGTGGAGAGATGAGGGGTGGGGTGGGATGCACAGCTGAACTGATTCCACGTTTTCTTGCAACCAGATGCTTTAGCGGAATCGCAGATGTGAAGCTGGAAGGTTCCACATCCGTCGCCTGCAGCACAGTAACAAAGACGGGAGGTTGAAAATAAACCTGCAGCTGCCCGATGGCTTTATTGCTTAATAATTTCCTCAGCGGTGAAGGAGAAGCAGGCCTAAGTTCTCAGTCTCTTTGCTCACTTCCTATACTGCTGTCAGAAAAATATACCCCACAATAACGATAACACAGAAATGTGTTGCGCTGTCAGCGACAACAAAACCAGTTCCTTTGGTGTAAAAAGACAAAAAGGGAAGAACTGTGTTTAGTTTTCTGCGACAAAATAGAAAACCCGCAACAGCCGAATCAACTGCCACTTTAAGCTGTGTTGCAACATTTAACACCGCCTTAAGATAAGAGTGTCTCTTTTATCATGTAAGAAAATAAGAGAAAAAAAATAATTGTAGGACTGTTGAGTAACATCAAGTGACATTTTTAATCTCTTTTGTAAGAGCAGCCAGGCTTTTAAAGCCGAGGTTTGGGGAGAGGAAACATGGACCAGTACTCGGCCCAGGAAGTCACCTCCCACTCTGGCTGCAGTGTTGGAGAGATAAGGAAGCAGGACCTTTATTGTGCACAGTAGTATTAGTAGTAGTATAATTCTGTTATAGCCAGGGTGCCGATGAGTTTCACTGTAGACTTTAAAGGCCTGAAACTGAGCACGCTGCTGTGCATCAAAGGAATGTGTGTGTTTTGGTTTTTTTTAGACGGCTTTTGTAGAGCTGTGTTGTGCAATCTTGAGTGGGTGTCTCTATGGAGAACCAACACTAAGTTGCAGTGTTTTTGTGACAACATGTGACTTACTGGTGACCCTGCATGTGCAGTCCTTATGCATAAAAAAAAACCCCAGCATTAACCCCAGGCTGAATGTCACGGTGACATCAGCATAATGAATTCTTTCGATACAATACCATGTGGTAAAGATAACTGTACTTTCTTTGGGTGTGTGCAGCAACTAGATGCCTCAGCCTCGATTCTGTGACTGGAGCATATTGTCAACAAACACAAGAGAAGAAACGAGTAGCGTATGAGCGGAATAGAAGTGAACTGCATGTTTAAAAGGGGCCTAAACAGAAGGCTATACACTGAGATGTGACTTCCAATCTCATGTCTTGAAATCCTCACACAGGCTCATGATTAGGCTCATGTTTCTTTCTTACTTTGTCTTTGTTAGTGTATCTAAATCTGCATTTGTACTCGTCTCTTTGTTCTGCTTTCTCCTTCTGTCACACCACGCCCTCCCTTTTTTCCTCGGCCTCTGCAGGTGTTGTGAATGTGGTTGCATCCTGTCTCACTGGTACTATGAAAGAGATGGACAGCTCTATTGTAAGAAGCACTATTGGTCCCGTTATGGAGGACACTGCCACGGCTGCAAGGAGACCATCGCAACAGGACTCATCATGGTAACATCAAAATCACTCAAAATATGAAAGAAAAAAAAATCTAACACAAATTCATTGTTTTTCATTATTTTGATGATACTCTGACACAGAAATAATTTACTGTAAGAGCTCCTCACCAAACTCTTTTTTTTTTTTCTTTTTTTAAATCTTAGCTGCAAACTTTCGCATGCGTGCACTTTTGGGCTACATAAGATGAATGCCTTACTAGCTGCCCTCTCCTCTGCCCGCTCCAAAAGTATTCTGAACTCCGTCAGCAACAAATCGATCGGGCTAGTTTAAAAATATCCCGTTTATTGATCATTGAAAACTAACAGACGTTCAAACTAACAAGCGAGCAAATGAGCATTATATAATATTCACAAGCAGAATATGGAATGCAAAATCTCAGCATGCTCCACCAATTATTCATAAATTCAAAGCCTTCCTGACTCTTGGTTTCCTCCTGATATGAAAGCGTTTTTTCTCCTTTTGACTCTCAAACTAGAGGATATCCTCTGAAAAATATCCTTTGTGCAAGAATAAACAGAAAGGCCTCTAATGTTTCATAGTTCAGACTGAGCCAAATACATGTGCTCTGGTAAAACGCTGTAATGTGTTTGACACACTGCTGCCCTGCATAAACAGGTTGCTGGAGAGCAAAAGTTCCACCCTGAATGCTTTACTTGCATGAGCTGTGATAATGTCATTGGAGATGGAGACACCTACACGCTCATCGAACGCTCCAAACTCTACTGGTAAGTAAGAATCTGAAAAAAGTCGTCTTCTGTGTTACCAAATCTGTAACCAGTGAAATAGAAACTCTTTTTCAGCAGATTTACAGTTCTCTACAGGACTCGAAGCAATCCTGTGAAAAACGGAGTACACCCCATGATTCAGTAGCTTGTGGAACCACTTTTAGCAAGAATAACTTGAAGCAACTATTTTCTGCATGACTCTATCATATATTTTGGTATCATCGTCCTCTTGCTTGACCCAGTTTCGGCTAAGCTTTAGTTGATGGTCGGCTCAGTGGCTGCAAGGTGACGAGACCCTGTGGCTGCAAAACAAGCCCAAATCATCACCCCTCCACCACAGTGCTTGACAGTTGGTTTGAGGTGATAGTGCTGATATGGTGTAATTGGTTTTCACCAAACATGCATTATGGCCGAACATCTCCATATTGCTCGTCTGTCCAAAGGACATTGAACCAGAAGACTTGTGGTTTGCTGAAATGCAGCTACGCAAACCTTTGACATGCTTTCATGTTCCTGTCAGCCCTTACATACAAGCCACACTTTTTCAGCCTTTTTCTAACTGTACTGTCATGAACTTTAACATTTAAATGCTAACTGGAGCTTGTAACATCTGAGAGGTAGCTCATGGGTTTTTTGCAGTTTCTCTAATTGCTCAGTCTGTCCTTGCTGGGAGGTCCACTTCTGGGAAGATTGTGACGTTGTTTCAACACATGATCCAAACCAGCAAACTTCTGCTTTTATAGGGGTGCTCATGCTTCTTGATGATCAATAATCAAGCACATTTGATTAGCAGCAACTTACCCTCTTAATTCCTTTGATAGCACTAAGGGTGTACTTCGTTTTTCACAGAACTACGTAGAGTCTTGTGAAAACTCTCTTTTTCAAATGACTGCACGCTGTCTTTTGATTTGTCTCTACAGTGGCCACTGTTACTGTCAGGGTGCTGTATCAGACGTGGAGCCAACTTCACCAGTCACCAAGAGTCCACACATGGTGGCACTGGTGTCTTTCCCTCCACATAGAGTCGGCCAGCGAGGCCTGAGCGTAGACACTGATATCAGCCAAGACAAAAGTCCTCTTGTCACCGTGACAGAGTGAGTGAGTCTCTGAATTTAGCCATGATCAGGAGTGAATTCTGACCCTTCTTCATGTCTTACCCAACTTTCCACCTCCCATTCAACCACTGCCATTCTGCTCAGGTTAGACTCATCTGTCCTCAGCCCTGACCTGCTGTCCTCTGTCCACATTGGTGATCGAGTACTGGAGGTCAACGGTATCCCGGTGCGGAATATTTCTCCAGAGGAGGTAGGCCTCAGACTACCCACTGCTTCAGTAATAGTTTTTAAAAGACAAAAAATACCAACATGACTATAATGTTCAATGAAATATCCTTTCCTCTAGATAAAACGTGTAATCCAGGACACAACCAGACCACTGCAGCTGACCACTGAGCACAATCCACAGGCACCTCATGACCGCTTTCACTCAGACAGTACTCCAGATAACGTCACCTGTCCCGACCCCTCTGTCCACAAAAAACTAGCTTCAACCCAGAAACTCCCAAGTCTAGAGGAAGAGCCAAGTCCCCAGGAAGAACCAGATGAACAAAATGAACAAATCAGGATGAGCCTTTCACCACCTCAGCACCAAGGGACCATGGGACTCCGATCCAGAAACATTTTGTAAGTAATGGCTATCAGTTTACATTGACTTAATACTCTACCCTTTCTAAGTCTTTCTTTCTTTCTCAGGCGCAGCTACAGTATAGATAAATGCCCCCTGTCCCCTGGAACACTGTCACTTATATCTCAAAAGAAAGAAATGGTTCGCTCTGAATCTCTCCGAGTAGATCCAGGAGACCGGACACACCGAATCTTCAGACCTTCAGACCTCATCCATGGAGAAGTGCTGGGCAAGGGCTGCTTTGGACAGGCTGTCAAGGTACCTTGCTTTTTCCATCATTTTGTTTCTAAAAACAAGCAAACGACTGTATGCTTAACTGTTTTTTTAGTTGTAAAAATGGATTTTAATCAGCAGCACTGTAATAAACTTGTTGCTGTCAAGGTAACACATCAGGAGACCGGGGAGGTAATGGTGATGAAAGAGTTGATACGCTTCGACGAAGAGACACAGAAGACTTTTTTAAAGGAGGTAAGTGGTCATCAGCACAGGAAATGCTACGTGTTTGAAGATAACATGAGGTGTTTAACCAGCTTCCCACTCAATCCGTACAGGTGAAGGTGATGCGCTGTCTGGACCATCCCAACGTTCTCAAGTTCATTGGGCTGTTTTATAAAGACAAGCGAATACATTTCGTATCCGAATACATCCAGGGAGGAACTCTCCGAGAGACAATCATAAAAATGGTGAGTTAAACTAAGCATTTATATTTCTTCATGAGAACCATCAGAATACACAAACACAGCGCGGCAGTCATAACCTTTTTATTGCAGGACAAGGATTTTCCCTGGAAAATTAGAGTCAGTTACGCCAAAGACATTGCAGCTGGAATGGTGAGTCTTTCTAGTCAATGCTCCAAAAATAAAATACTTGTATTGAAAAATGATTACATTATTCTTGTAAAAACTTTGCCTTATATATAATATCTCTCTGTTAAAGGCTTATCTACACTCCATGAATGTTATCCACCGAGATCTAAACTCTTATAACTGCCTGGTCAGAGAGGTAAGCAGTGTTTTTATCACATGCACGGAGTATGTTTAAAAATGACAATATCTTGCATTATACACAATATTGCCAAAGTTATTCATTCACCCATTCAAATCATTGAATTCAGGTGTTCCAATTACTTCCACGGCTGCAGGTGTATAAAATGAAGCACGTAGGCATGCAGACTGCTTCTACAAACATTTGTGAAAGAATGGGTCGCTCTCAGGAGCTCAGTGAATTCCAGCGTGGTACTGTGATAGGATGCTACCTGTGCACCAAGTCCAGTCATGAAATTTTCTTGCTACTAAATATTCCACAGCCAACTGTTAGTGGTATTATAACAAAGTGGAAGCGATTGGGAATGAGAGCAACTCAGCCATGAAGTGGTAGGCCATGTAAAATGACAGAGGGGGGTCAGCGGATGCTGAGGAGCATAATGCGCAGAGGTCACCAACTTTCTGCAGAGCCAATCGTTACAGACCTCCAAACTTCATGTGGCCTTGAGATTAGCTCAAGAACAGTGCATAGAGAGTTTCATGCAGTGGGTTTCCATGGCCAAGCAGCTACGTCCAAGCCTTACATCACCAAGTGCAATGGTGTAAAGCACGCCGCCACTGGACTCTAGAGCAGTGGAGACGTCTTCTCTGGGGTAACGAATCACATTTCCCTGTCTGACAATCCAATGGATGAGTCTGGGTTTGAAGGTTCCCAGGAGAACGGTACTTGTTTGACTGCACTGTGCCAAGTGTAAAGTTTGGTGGAGGGGGGATTATCGTGTGGGGGTGTTTTTCAGGAGTTGGGCTCAGCCCCTTAGTTCCAGTGAAAGGAGCTCTTAATGCTTCAGCACACCAAGACAGTTTGGACAATTTCATGCTCCCAACTTTGTGGGAACAGTTTGGGGATGGCCTCTTCCTGCTCCAACATTACTGTGCACCAGTGCACAAAGCAAGGTTCATAAAAACATGGATGATTCTGCAAGACATGGAGTTTGGTGTGGAAGACCTTGACTGGCCTGCAGAGTCCTGACCTCAACCCAATAGAACACCTTTGGGATGAATTAGAGCAGAGACTGTGAGCCAGGCCTTCTCATCCAATATCAGTGTCTGACCTCACAAATGTGCTTCTGGAAGAATGATCAAAATTCCCATAAACACTCCTAAACCTCCTGGAAAGCCTTCCCAGAAGAACTGAAGCTGTTATAGCTGCAAAGGGTGGGCCGCCATCATATTAAACCCTGTGGATTAAGAACAGGATTTCACTCAAGTTCGTATGTGTGTGAAGGCAGATGAGCGAATACTTTTGGCAGTATAGTATATCTCCATTTCAAGTTGTACTGTTACTGTACTGTAATTCTGAGATTTGTTCCAAGTCAGTGATTTTTTGGTTATTCCTCTGCCAAAGACAAACAAAGATCTTCAGTTCTTTGAATCTTATTGATTTTTACTTCTTAAACATTCAGCCTCAATATAATCTTAATATTTCTGAAAGCAGATCCTTCCAAGGATCCAAAATGTGTACGCTTCCACAAACAAGACCATCTCCCAGTGGAATCCACTCTTTAAACTGCACCATTTAAACATAATGATAGAGTTTCCTTGCTGTATGCATAACTAATTTCAAGCATACGGTTTTATTACATTTTGATTTTGCTAAAATACAAATCCTGCACATACTACTTTCAAACAAACACAGAGTGCAACTAAATAAAGTCTGCACAGCTCATTGTTATTATTTCTTTGCCTCTCTTGGGTTGTGCAGAATCAGTCTGTGGTGGTGGCAGATTTTGGACTAGCCAGGTTGGTGATGGAGGAGAGAAATCAGAGCAGAACAACTTCACTTGAGCAACCTGCAAAGGGGACGCTGTCAGAGCTCCGCAAGCACGACCGCAGGAAGCGGTATACTGTGGTAGGAAATCCCTACTGGATGGCACCTGAGATGATCAACGGTGAGGGCACAAGCTCAGATGCTACTACTTATAGCGAGGTTGTTAATCAAGAACTCTGCAGAATCAAGCAGCTAAACTTTAACACCTTTCGCAATGTAGCTTGAAATTAAGTCCTTGTATTGGTGGACGCAGATTAAAAAATATTGTAAACCTATTAATCTTTTGTATCACCATATAAATACATACAAATTCCATGAGTGTATTATTTTTGATTATGAGGAAAGGAAAATAGGAATCAAGTTGGATTTGTTAAATTCATGCTGGATGTTTATGCTGCTATCTTTAAGATGAATCAGTTCAGGGTTGTCACAGGTATGCAGCTAAATACTTTAAGTGAAGACGTTTAAATACTGACCCAAACTTGCCTCTTGATACTATAACTGCTGCACAGTGGTAAAATGTGCAGATTGGGTGGAAACTTCGTAGGAGACCTGATGTTATTTTCAGGTCAAGAAGCAGATCTAATAACCACAAACTGAATGCAGGACCTCTGAACATCCAGGACAGGCTAAATAAAAATGTTCTTCGCATTTTCCTCCCAGGGAAAACCTATGACGAGCGGGTGGACATTTTTTCCTTTGGTATCATGATATGTGAGGTAAGAAAATCTGGGTAGCTAAAATATTTTTTAAAAATGTCAAACACTTAATTTCCAAGAATTTTTACAGCTTTAAGGCTGAGCATCTCTTTGTCTCTGGTTGTCTTAAGATAATAGGGAGGGTGAACGCTGATCCTGACTACCTTCCGAGAAGAAATGACTTCGGGCTAAACGTGACGAGTTTCCTGCAGGAGTACCACCCTCCACAGTGCCCCTCTGCCTTCATGCCGCTGGCTGTCCTCTGCTGTGACATGGATGCTGATAAACGGTAAGAATGCACCACAACAGTAAATGTATATTATAATAATAATGGTCACTTAGATGGAGGCCAAGTATTTACAGTTTACATTTTGTCTCTAAACATAATTAAATGATTCATTTTGTTAGCAGAACAACTGTAAGCTAAGAGGCAGATCATTAGAGTTTTGGAATGTTTCTGTAATTTGGGATGTGTCCATTCTTACTCACTCCAATGCCATCAGCTTCACCTGATGATGCCAAAGTGTTGTAGCTGTATTTCTTTCATTTTTACCAGTACATGCAGAAATGAATTACTATTTTTCCAAAGCTCTGTTTGCTGCCCAAACAGCAAATACTGTACCAAGTAATTCAATAAACAAGCTAACTGCTGATCTACTGAACAGGTTACCAATGGCTTACAGTTGTGGTCAGAAGTTTACATTCACTCATCATGGACATCAATGTCATGGTAATTTTGAGCTTTTAATGATTTCTTTGAACGGTTTCCAGAATGATTGTACAGCAAACATCTTTAATGACTTTAAAAAACAAGAATTAAGTGCACAAGTTTGAATTTATTTTGCATTTTTTCTGATCCGTTGAAAAATACAGATAAAGTCTCCAATATATACATGCACTCACTTAAATCTTTTAATTGGTGGTTCTATAATGTCTTTTAACTTGATAAGGCCGAGCCTGTTAACGTTTTGTTAGTAATCATGATTGACTGAAACTGGCAGTTTCTCTTTGCCAGCATAAAAAGGATTGGTTTTGAAATGACCTGACCTCAAACCTATTGAAAATCTGTGGACTACTCCTCAAAGCTGGAAACCAGCCAATTTAAATGAACTCTTCCAGTTCTGTCATGTCACTGTGCGGCAGGCAGGTTGCAAACCCAAATGCAGGACTGGGAGAACAGAGAATAAACCTAAGGTCAGCTTTATTGCTGGAACTCAGAGAAAATCTACAAAATACAAAACAAGGCTGGAGCCAGAAATGCAAAAACTCCGAGACAAACGGGAAACCACAGAACCAGGGAGCACACAACATGAAGGAGGACGTGACAAAGAACTGAGGAAAACTGAGAGCTTAAATATACACGAGGTAATTAGGGAGAGACATCGCTGGGGAAAACAAGACATGGGTGAACTTAATCTAACTAAAGAGACATGAAAACTGAACACAATGCACACAGGACGTGAGACCAGCAAAATAAAACAGGAAGTAAATAAACACCAAAAAGGCAGAGACGTGACAAGAAGACATAGGGGAGGCAGAACTCAAGGACCAAAATAACCTATCAAGTAACTATAGCCTCACAATTTATTTTTGGATTATGCCACATAATCTCAAAAATAAAAAGCACAAAAATCCAAGAACATAGAAAATCATAAATGAGAAATCTCTTCCAGACCAAGAACACTGATCAAAGACCCAGGATCATTCTGCCAAGAAGAGTGGTCAAATATCCAGCCAGAATTATGCCGGAAGCTTGTTGATGGCTACCAAAAGCCATCAACAAGCTGAGGTTCAGCTTAATATTTATCCAAATATTAGCATTTATCTATGTATATATTTGAGCCTGTATGTATACGTTTGACCCTTTGTGGATTAAAGAATATCCTAAATAAATTCAAACTTTTTAAAGTCAAAGATGAGCACTGTACAACTATTCCGCATTGGAAAAAGAACAGCTGAAAGAAATCATTAAAAGCCCAAAATTACCATGACAATTATGCCCATACTGAGTGTATGTAAACTTCTGACCACAACTATACATGCAGCAGAGCATCCTGAACCTTATGATCACAGCAATTTTTTTGCCTTTCAGTCCTTCCTTTTCAAAGCTGGAGGAGTGGCTGGAGAACCTGCTGATGCACCTGGACATCGGTCTGCCTCTGCTCTCTGAGTTAGAGCAGCTCTGCAAAACCTTCTGGCAGAATAATAACCGCGCAGAGCTGGATGAATTTACTGAGAACAAAGACCAAAATGGCAAACTTGGCAGCCACACAAGCCACGAGCAGAACGCTCAAGCTGACCTTAATGTGAGGACTGGGTCACAGAGCACAAACCACAAATCGTGCTGCAGGTCGATAAGCACAGACTTATGCAATAATGGCTGTGAAACCTATGAACACAGTAACCCTGCAGAACAACCAGGAGCCCAGCGTGAGTACTCACAGCCAGTACCGGATCAGTCAAATGGGCCCAGAACGATATGCAAAGCATTGTGGGACACATCTACAGAGGATGGCTCGTTTCTCTGATTGATGATCAAAACAAGAAACATCTACAAAGCCCAGTGTTAAAGTTTGTAAAGATATTTGTGCCTTTTCAAAGTAAATTAGTCATGAAGCATTTATGAGAGGGATGGATGAATGCAGAATCATGTGTGTATGTAGCTTGATAACGGCCTAGCAAATTGCACAGGCCTCATTCTGCACTGTGAACCAGAGAAAAACTCGCCTATTTATGTGGTTACAGCTAGAGCCCAGCTGATACTGTTGACATTTAATTCAACTCCTTACATTGGCTAGTATTTTTTTAGTATGTGCTAATGGAAAAATGTATTTAAAAAGTGTCAGTGGGTAGATAAAGTAAAGACAAACCTGTTTATAAATTACCTCAAATGAACTCTGTTTTTTTTGTGTGCTGCGGTTTGTCTTTAGCCATGAACCAACAACATAAGCTAAATCTGGTTGTTTATCATGTGGGCTCTAGTTTCACTTTTGCTCAGAAACTGTGGAACACATGTCACTTTATACTTTGAGCTGTACTGCATTATCAGAATGCTTTATGTATTTACTGCAAAGTGTCAAGTCACACCCAAACTGCTGAGCTGTGAGCATTAAAACTACTACTGCTATTACTATTTAAATTACTATTTAGCAAAGATTTATTTGCCAAGAAAAAAAAAACATCCATCATTCCATTTTATTCCTTCATTTAAAATGCTGCCCTTCATTACTGAAGACAGAAAAATAGCCAACATTTTTGGCCTTGTTCTTCTTGGTATTGGTATTGTGATGTACTGTATACACTCACTTTATTAAGTACACCTTGCTAGTACTCAGGTAGGCTGTGACATTTAAATGATGCTCATTTGGTAATAAAGTTTGCCAAAAAAAAAAAAAAAAAAGCCCCCCACACTGTTATACCTCCAGTAGCAGCCTGAACCAAATTCTGACCCTAGAATCAGAATGTTGCAGCAGAATTCGAGGCAACATTTTTTCAGTCTTCTGTTGTCCAATCTGCTGAGCCTGTGCACATTGTAGCCTCAGTATCCAGTTCTTAGTTATTTCAGTTACTGTTGCCTTCCAATTGGCTCAAAGCAGCTTGGCCATTCTCCTCTGATCTCTGCCATCAACAACAAATTTTCTCTCACAGAACTGCAGTTCACTGGATATTTTCTCTTTTTCAGGCCGTTCTCTGTAAAGAGAGTTGGTTGTGTGGGAAAATTCTAGCAGATCAGCAGTTTCTGAAATATTCACTCCGGTCCATCCGGCATTAACGACCATACCCCGCTCAAAGTCACCTTTCTTCCCCACTATGATCATGGGTTTGAAATTTTAACCATGCCTATATCTACTGACTTGCTGCCATGTAATTGGCTCATTAGCTATTTAAGTAAACAGATGCACTTAATAAAGTGGTGCCCCGTGCTATCTTACATCAATAAAATTACATCAATTATAATATAAAACTTCAAACCGGCTATCAAAAACTCACTGCCTGTAGGCTTGAGTGGCGGCACTCTCTGGATTTAAAAAAAAAGAAAAAAAGAGCTGCAGTCAACAAGGTGCCAGTCTGTAAATAAACCAGCAATATTTAAAAAAAAACACAAAGCAGTTCAAACATGTTCAGTATTACCATTAAGAAGTTTATTCTAGGAACTAAATACCATATAGATTTTTTTAACCATCTGGAAGAAAAAGATGAATAAACATTTATAGTCTTTCCCAGAGCTAATCGCTTTAGGCATAAAAAGACTTTGGTTAATATTAGCCTCTTATGTATTAGCATAACATCAAATCTAATCTTTTTCAGGTGTTTTATTGTCTAAAGGTGACCACTTTAACAAACAATTTCATGCAATTGTCCACAATTACCACAATGTTTTCTCACAGAAAGAAGCAGCTAAGCTAGTTTAGGTAAACTGGCTAATCTTGCTGCTAATGCTAAAACACATATTAAAATGCAGGTAAAGTTTTAATAAAAGTTAAAAACGCCCGCAGCTTTCATGACTTAGCCTCTCAACCGTTTATCCATGGTTACCATGTAGAAGCAAACTCACAGTTTCATTAAAAAATATGACTCAGTAAAGGAATATATAACCTCTAGCACTGAAGGCAAATTAAGCTGCATTGCTTTACAACATAGAGAGCTAAAATTGCTCATGTCTACAAAACCCTCCTCCTCAGGCCCAGCAGTTCATTTTTATCCTCTGTGGGGGACATGAGTCTGAGACCTCTACGTCAAGCACCATTTGTGTAATCTATATGAGTCCTACTGTACTGTCAGAGGACATGCTGGGCTTTCTATTGAGCCCACAGTTGTGGGGGTTGGTCTAACAAGGGACAGCCAATTTTGATATCTATTAAAGCATCTGTTAAAACAGTTCAAATGAAGTTAACAAAGTTAAAAAGTTTAGTTAAATTATTAATTTAACAGACTAAAGTATACTGTCGAGAGGTCTGCGTGGACAGAAGAACACACTGTCAGCATCCACACTGCGACTACAGGACAGCTGGTACACATGCACAAACATGAGTATAAAACATTAACAGATGCATAAATCTATGCAGAGTTACACACTTAGCCTCTCTCCCATGACCGCATTCACAGCTGCACTCCTGTTTATATTGAATTCAGCCATCACCTTTGGCCTCTGCTCATTCAGAAAGAGCATGAAGGCATTTGGCAGCTTCTTGATGTACAGCCAGTGCTCATCCTGCTGCTCATGATGCTTCCTCTTTCTACAGGAGCAAAACACAGAGTGAGAGCACATGTTACCACTGTGTGCAACTGTGAGGAAGTATTTTAAAAATGTGAGTAAAGCTTTATAGCTGAATCAAAGCTCCATTAAAGGAGGCTGATTACAATAATTCATGCAGGCATCTGCAGATAAATGACAGATACCTGCAGATCATGAGCCAGTCCCACTCTAAAAAAGTCCAAAAGCAGCAGAGCAAACTTGCTTTGGAGTGGGTGTGTTGAGTGGAGGAGCGGAAGAGGCAAGATCACACACCAACACACTGTTTCTACACAGAGACAGATATGAGATAACAGAAAGGGTTTATGAAGATACAGATGTTCAGCAGCTGTGTTCACTCGTGTGTTTTACTTACAGTACTCAGACAGGACGCAGGTACTGGACCTGCTGCCAGGAATCCTGAGCACGTTGTTACATACATTGGAAACACAAAAACCACACAACAGGTGATCACACAAGCTGCAATAGTGTCATTTATCCACCAGGTGGCAGAATTTACCCTCTCTTTTAGACGTAAACACTGAAACTGAGCATGCAACATCTGTGAGGTAAAAACAACATGCAGGTGAATAATCCTAATATGCCTGAATGTTTCTGCTGAGGCTCACAGAGGTCAGTAATATGTGGGAGAGCACAGTGTGAGAACAGGAGCTTACTGGGTTTGAAGGGTGCACAAGTTTGAATTTATTTTGGATTGTCTCAACTGAAGTTTGCAGCTGCCCACATGGACGAGCCAAATGCTTCCTGGAGAAAGGTTTTATGGTCAGACGAGAGAAAGATTGAGCTGTTTGGCCACAATGGCAAGAGGCATGTACGGAGGAGTAAAGGTGAGGCTTGTAAACCTGAGAGCACTGAACCAGCTGACAAGCATGGTGGTGGTAGCATCATGGTCCGGGGCTGCTTTGCTGCCACTGGTACACTGCACATAGTGGATGGAACAATGATGGAGGAGGACTACCTCCAAATTCTTCGACTTCACCTCAAATCAACAGCTACAGCTACAGTTGAAACTCGGACACGGTTCGGTGTTCCAGCGGGACAATGATCCCAAACACCAGAGCTGGCAAAAGTACTGACATTCTGTACTTAAGTAGAAGTACAAGTACTAGTGTTAAAAACTACTCTGGTAAAAGTCGAAGTACTGGTTCAACTTCTTTACTCAAGTAAAAGTAAAGAAGTACAGGC
>JAVDPK010001578.1:90360-108336 GCA_034780415.1 Cichlasoma orientale | reverse complement strand
CATTAAGGGATCACTTTTCCAATAGACCTCTAGATTTCTGCAGGACCCTAAGTCTTTTTACAACTAAAGCTATCCCCATCTGTCTATATTTTATATATGAACTTTATTTCATTCAATATTGATAAAGATATCTGATATAGGAAACACAGAGATGAGACAGCTGAGAGACGAATGGATGATGGAAAGATTGATGACAGCACTTAAAAAAGACACTATAAATAAGATATGCCCACAACTACTAAACGCTTGACCCTCTTTGCATATAGAAGGCTACTTCTATTTACCATTGCTGACCTTGGCAAAAAATGTGGATCCTGTTGAGGCCTACAAAATTTAGATCCTCTGGGATCTAAACAGTTTTGCTCTCAGGTTATATATTCATAAAACAAACAAAGGACAATAACTCCAGTGTAAGAGGCGATAAGGTTGTGGTTCTTATGGTCTGAAGTTTTACTCTTCAATACATATCTATCCTCCAAGTTTGAAGTTAATATGTTGCACGGTTACTGAGACATTGAAAGTGTGACAGAGAGACGGACGATGGAAAAGTGATCCCTAAGCATCTCCCTGCCTCTCAGCAGGTGACACAAAAAAGAACAAACAAACAAACAAAAACCACCCTATGGCCTCCACATCACATATAGTCACAAAAAATAAAGTTTTCACAAGACTACTCTGAAAACTGCAATTCTCTGAAAACGGAGTATGCTTCCACAGGAATTACGTCTGACAGTCTCTATAAAAACACAAGTTTTGGCACTTTGCTGATCTGGAGCATTCAGGTGTGTGTTAAGACAATGCCATAATCTTACCAGGAGTGGATGCCTTGGTAAATTCATGAAACAGTAAAATTATCCCAAACACACCAAATCTACAACAGAATTCCTCACAAAGAAAAGAATCAAGGTGTTTCAGTGGCCCAGTCACTGTCCAGAGCTCAACTCAACTCAAGTGCCGGGATGGGAACTTAAGAGAACTGTGGATAAATTAATGCAACTGAATGTGAATGAATGTGTTTTGTGGGGTTAGTGTATACACATGCTGAAGGGAAGTGGGTGTGATGGTGAACATAGTACACTGGTAGAATGTTGAGCCTGGGGTGGGGATTACTAAGTATCTACATACTTCTTCTTACTCCATTTCAAGCTTGATAATTGAGTTATTTCACATCATGTAGATTTTGTTTGATTTTGTCTGCACACCTGTGCATTGTGTGTGTGCGTGTGTATGCCAGTATGTGTATGTATATATATTGTTTTCTTTGTTTTATATGTCCAAAATAAAGTTAATCAATCAAATAAAATCAATAAATCTATTTCCACAAACCTCAGTGAAATGAAGCAACACTGTAAAGAAGAGTGGTCCAAAATTCCTCCATAATGACGTGAGAGCGTGATAAAGTTTTGTGGAAAACTTTCACTTCATGTTATTATACCTATACTTATACTTGTACTTATTTTTTCATAGACTCAAGTTTTTTGCATAGACACCTGGGAAAACTTTATTTTTGTTTTTTCACATGACTGTACGCACCATTTACATGCTGCTCTCTTCCCTGTTCAAGTCATGTTCCTTGAAGTACAAAGTTGCAGCTCCATCAATGTAGCCATTGGGTGAAAGTTCCCAATCATATTTGTGAGTCAAGCTGCAGCCAAGTGGAAAAGAACCCACTCATTAGCTATCATCATTTTGCAGAATTAGTTACAATGTGCAATGACCATCAACAAACTCACAACTGAAGTCTTTTTAAAAAGGAAGCCATTTCCTCAATGGTGCTAGCTGGAGGCAGTATTATTATTATTACATATATACATGTACAGACAGTCATATATGTATATATATACATGCATGATATTGAGGACAAAAAGATATTTGTATCTTTCTTTAATTTGTTTTTTCACCTTGAATTGCTTATTTACCAGGGCGAGTGAAGAAATGTGGTTGGTGTGCTAAATAATAAATTTTATGTTCTGTTTGATGAGATTTTATACAAGCATTTTATGAAGAGTTTGGACCATTTTATAACATCGATTCCTGTTAAACACAGATTACTCCTATATTACATCAAACTGCAAATGACATAAACTCACAATACTTCAGCTCACCTTGAAATTTTGATTGGGTTGATAACTGCTCTATACATCTTTATCTGGTCCAATTTTGCACCAAGGTCACTTAAAGTAAACTGTGTGCATTCAGTAAAATCTTGCCTCACTGAACAACATGATGAAAAGCTGTTATTGCTTATGATTAAATAAACTGATTCCCCCTTTGCCAGTATCCTAAAGAACTCAGCCTGTTATCTCTACCAGTCCTTGTCGAGAAGAGTCTACTCTGTAAATAAGTGTACTTACATGTCTATATGACCTGGATCAGATATGGCAGGTTGACTCCTCCCACTGACATGATATCATGTTTACTGTACTTATCAAGTTTGACATTTTTTGTGTGATAAGAGTACCATTGAATTATTTTATAAATTTTGTTTTCCATTGATGACATTTTTATGAAATTAAACTGCCCCTGCCTTTAGATTGATTCAGGGAAAGGCTTCTGGAGTGGAAGGGCTAGTGAACGGCTAAAAAGAAAACATAAACTAAAATGATCTGAAAGTACAAAAAATATATATGTTCAATACTGTGCTACAGCATTGTTAAGGTCCCACAATAAGAAAAGATGAAATCCTTCAAATAAAGTTGAAGTAAAGTTCAAAAGGAATGAAGACAGTGCACTCAGTTGCCTTCAAGATTCCATCTATTATTTAACTTTCAACAAACAACAATATTCATGTGTACTTTACTTGCTTTCAGTCCCAGTGTCCTTACAGTTCGCATATGTCCATCTTTCCATCACTTATAAGCATAAAAATAAATGCATTCACACACTAACATTCTAACATTTTACATGTACTTGATACAATCACTCATTGTACACAAAATAAAAGTACACAGCCACCCTTGCATAGCGATCAAAAGCTATGAATCTATATGGCATCTTACCTCAGTACTCAGCTGTATTTAAGGCGAACCAGTCTTAGCTGTTTGAAATTACAGTGGACAAATGTGCCTGTTCTGAATACTGCAGTTAAGCACACACTATTAGCAGCACTCTGAAGATCTTCTACATTCACACGTCAACATTCAACTAAACAGATTTGTACTCTTTGCGATTTAATTATACGTAAGGTGCTAAAACATCTTCACGCTGACAGCTTTATATTAAACAGTGAAGTGTGCAGGAGTCCAAATGATCACAATGCAAAGCAAATAAACCTACAGCGACCTTCCTGCAAGAGAGGGGCATAAGGCCCATAATACCACAAACCGTGACCCTGGCTGGCTAAGGCAGTTGCGGGTCACCAGTGCTACAACTAAAATCATAAACCCTTAGCATACAGATGAAACTTTGTCTCCAAGTGATAGACAGTGGTAGTTTTTTTTTTTTTAACCAACTACTAACTTGCAAATAAAGTTCAGGTAAAGTTCAGGAGCAATGAACACACTCAGTTCACCTTCCACGTCTGAGTAGTGAGCATCAATCCACCCCCTAAAGCAACTGGGGCGCATCTGCCCAAAAACAGTTCCACCTGTGGTGTTGCTCCATATTACTGTCTTTCTATACAATCAGTGCTACAAAATAATGCATCACAAATATTGGTCATGTTTCCTAAATGTCCTTATAGTTGCTGAAAATAACCAACCAGCAAATTAAATAAATTAAATTGTCATAACTGACTCACAGTATCATCCCCTTTGCCAATACATTCAATTTATTTGTACTTTTCAGTGTTGTATGTTAAAGTTACCTTTTGGCCAGAACTTCTTATAAAGCTGTTGGACTCTGGGGCTTTAGTGTGGGATTTTCATGGCCAGAATTTTAAGTACAACTGTGGTCTTGAGAATCAGTATTTTGGTAATGTTTGGATCAATATGTTTGCTTTTTGCAGATGATGCTGTCTTTCTGACTTTACTGGAATTTGTATTAAAGCTGTTTGGGGCTGAGCACTTAGAGTGAATGTCACATCCTTGAGATTTTTTAAGCTAGCTGCAGAGATTTGCTGCCATTCACCCATAAGAGCATTTGTAAGATTAAAAATGTCGAACAAAAAGCCCTGGCTTGCAATTGGTGTTCAGAGTTGCAGTCAGGGCTCTAAAGACACCAGTTAAGCTCACAGTGGACTTCCCTTTGTGCACGGGGTTCTATCATGTCAAGAATAAAGAGCTTTGGTTTCTTGTCTTTTCTAAAAAACTTGAGGACACTAAATTATTATGGTATTATTTGATCAAATTTGCCCCAGAAGGAGATCACCAGCATTCAGAGGTCCCGTTGTAGAAAAAGGTGGCTTTTGCACAATAAAAATAGATGCACTCTCTCTAGTCTGGGCAGATTCAGGATAACTGCTTAGGAATATTTGGATGGCATGTCTGTATTGCCTTCTCTGGTCTGGATGGATGGATGGATGGATGGATGGATGGATGGATGGATGGATGGATGGATGGATGGATGGATGGATGGATGGATTTATAAGTTAAGTAGTTGGAAGCTGATTGATGGTGGCTATGATTTATGTTTATGCTTTTAAAAGCACTGACCTCAGTAAAAAATATATTTCCAGCTAGATTAAATTAAATAAATGAACTCAAACAAGCATAATAGGTTTCCACTATGTGGCACTGGAAGGCTTAGCCATTACAGATTAATAAACATTTTTTTTCTGTCAAATATGGAGATTATTTGTGCACTGCTTAAAGTAAGCAATGCAAAATGTCCACATTTAAAACTTTCAAGACACCAAAAATCTGAAAATGGCAGATGCCTTTTCATGTTACTGGTTTTCACACTTATGGATTTCCCAGGTGTCTTACTAAATAACACCAGTAGCAGCAACTATAAAACATGAAGACACAAATATTTTGTTACATTTCTTCACACTATCAAGCTGGCTCAAAACACGTCTGTATATGAATATATATAGTAGAAAAAAATATTTAACATAAAATATGCAGAATATAAAAAATATATATAAAAAAAAGTCTTATAGCTTTGATTCACATCTGAGGGTTAAAACACTATGTTTTTCCCCCAGTGTATTACAGCATTTAATCACATTTCACAGCAAACTTTGGCTGACGGTAGACGTTCATGTGCCGGCACGTCCATAAATTTTGATGCTCCTATAGTCTTAATTATCATTTGGATGATGATGGGATTCTACAGGTGAGGAAGTGTAAACCCGTTTGATAAATGCAACATTATCATGGTAGTTATTTCATCACAAGTATAACAGGATTCACACTTTATAGAGCAACAAAGTACTTTTTTTTTTTTTTAACCTCTCTTAAGCCTCAAACTAAGGAGCATAAAGTCTCAAGAGTGCAAAAGAGATGTCTGCACACATTGTCTTTGCAGTGCCATGTCTTTGGCAAGGGGGCATCCACAGTTTACAAGGCTTGCCTTCAATTTTACTCATCAAACAATGGTTGTGTACACAGCCCATTCAAGGCAGGGAAAATGCAACAGAACGTGACAAGAACATCAAGCGTTTGGCCATCTGGGGAGGAAGATTGCCAAATAATCACTGCTTAGTGATCATGGAACAGTTATTCTTATTCGCGCCTGTCACACCTTAAAAATGGTGGATGAAAGAGAAATATGTGTGAGCACTGATCTTACCATGTGTTTCTGTGACACTGGTCAGATTACCGTGCTGAGAAACACATCATGTAATGTTTAATAGGGAATTGAAAATGCTGTAAATTGAAGGATGTTGATTTAAAACCCTTCCTCCCATCCTTAAATTACATCTGTCCTATTTATTTTCCGCTTCCTTTTGTTGCCACCAGGGCCGTTCTTGTCCACGACCTTACGAGGACTCGCCATTAACACTGAAATCTCTAAAAAAAAAAAAGATTTGAAATCAATTCGATGACCTTCTCAATGCAAAGACAAGCATGATCTCAAACCCATCCCAATTTCAGGCAATGTGTTAAACAAATGTTGCATATCTTTATTAATGAGTCCTCAGTGAGCACTATAGAAGAGGTTAAAATTTCACCATGTTCATTTTTAGTTACTTTGTAAAAAGCTGTTTTTTTTTTATCATTGGTGGGGTTTTTTTAAATCAAGGATGTATTATATTTTTCATAACTATTGTGTGAATGAATTAATGACTGCACAAATGTGCATGAATTCAGAGCGGGACTACATACTGCCGACTGTACAGTATACAGCCAAGCAAACCACTCTCGTCTGACAGCGCTGCCCCAGGCTCTGTTTCACAGTAGACAGATGGAAGGAAACATCACCACAGCATGTACAATCGCCTTCATCAAACACACAAAGAGCGTTTTAACAGTCAGTTACTTCTTGAGAAAGGGAAAGCTTTCCAGGAAGCAGGAATTATATAGTTTTAGCATCCATCTTAAAAAAGAAACACTGTCACTCTGATATCTGTTGATATTCTGCAGGTATTTCTGAGTATTTATAATATGCGTGTTTATTTTCAGTAAAAAAAATTGACAGTTAAAAGTGAATCGGTGAATAGGTTGCGCTACAAATTGATCTAGCGCCATGATATGAAAGAAGCAGACGTGTGATGTTGCATGAAACAGAGCAGCAAAACTCTGCGAGTCTTTCATTATTAATGTAAACGCAAAGTCATGTCAATGAATATTGTCATTAACTGACACGTCTCCCACCTGTGCTTTATCATACAATAAGCCCTTTAATCTATTTATAACCTGGAATACAGATCTTATTACCTCTGTGTGGTAAATAGGTGCTTCATAAATAATAAATAAGCATGGCAGATTTCCTTTTAAAAGGCATACCATATCCTGAAAAAAACGCCTTTTTCTTTCTTTCTTACCTTCTTATTTTTTTTTCCAATCCTGTCAATACCTCTTCATGAAAATATGGCTATTCTTCTAAATAAAACAACATTCTGATAACAGTACTCTTACTTGTTAGTTTGTCAAAGGCAATTAACAGTTCAGCTTGCTGTCAAGGGCAAACATGACATGATACATTCACGGAGAAGCCAGCCTAATCAGTACGGTGCTTGTATGCAGTTAGTTTAATACAAGACATTAACTAAGATTTGTATCAACACTCGTGTAATGATAATCTGTATCCCTCTTACATGTAAACAGCACACACACACACACACACACGTACACACACATATTAATTTGCCAGTGGAACATTAGGTGAGGACATGTAAATTGAGAATAATGGTGGTTCAAAGACTGTAGTCTAATTGGTGCGTTGCAGCTACATGCCACTCAGCGTTAGACCCTTCATTAGTTTTGAGAGTTCTTTGCTTAATGAATTCTGTCCTATTCCGCTATAACCATGCATCAAACTTATCTGACAGGATATTAGTGACAGCAATAGAGTTTTGTATCGGCATTAGGGTGATTGTTTTAATCAGACCAAATGCAAAAGCTTTTAGAAATAACATTGTGCTTAGGAGCATTATTACAAGTACCCTTTTGCTAATAATACCATTGCATGACAAATTATTTAGACTTATGATCATTTATGATCTTTTTCAAATTTAGAACCTTTTAAGCTTCGTCAGGCATCAGCTGATGGGCCAAAGTGCAAGTTTTACCTCCACTTAAGCCGCAGCCACGAAGGCCTAGAGGCTGGTTGACGACCATGTGGTAACCACTGGTCGCAAGGTAAAAAAAAACCCCATGTATTCATTCCGTGACTGGCTGATGAGTGGTTGCTGGTGGTTACTGGTAGTTGCTAGGTGAAATCAATCACAAAGAGGGTACTGCACCAGTCACCTCCTTGTGATTCCTGTGGTTGCTGGCAGATTGCTGCTGCTGGCAGTAGTTTTCATGGAAGATGCCAACTTATCTGGAAACACTTGATAACAAGGTGAGCAGCAGTAACACTTTTAAAAAAGTGCAACGGAAACAGGAAATGGAGAACGTTCACCTTCAAAGTAAAGATGTGGTTCACTGCTGCAGCCAACATGTTTCCAAAGCTGCAACTTTTACTTTGTTTTCTGTTGCGCTTTTCACAGTTTCACTACTGCTTGCATTGCTGTTGGCAAGTGTTTGCAGACAAGTTGGCGTCTTCCACGCAAACTGCAGGCAACGGCACAATCTGCTGCTGACCAAAGCCATCTCAAGGAGGTTTTCTTTGCGGCACTATACACTTTTTTGTGACCGCTTTCATCTTGCAACTGCCAACAAGCTCCTGTAGCATCCTGCAACCATATGCTAACCGCTCAGAGAATACACAGGCTGCCGTGACTGGTTGTTGCCAGATTGTTGCCAACTGGTCTGTAGGCCTGTGTGACAGGGGCCCTCCCTGTTGGAACGTCAGTATGATTTACTGTTGGTGTCTTGCTGCTAACATCCCTAAATTGCAGTGTCTGGTAGTGTGTGTGTGTATGTGTGTGCCACACACACGCACACAGTGCAATAGCTATTAAAGCACACTCAGAAGGCAGAGAGAAAGGACTTTAATTTAATGGTCAGCGTAAGGGAATTTCCATTTCTTCCTAAATCTCATCAGCACTATGATGTCATTTGCAGTCTGAAGCAAATTTTGGAAAGTACATGTGAACGCAAAACAAACACAAAGTATGCGGTAAATAAATTACATTCTTTTCATCTAATGTGGACAGATAACTCAGATTTTGTGTATAAATGCTAATATTCAGAATTCTCGGGTGGGCCCTTTGGTGCCTTGTGATATTTCCTCTCTGTTTTTAGCAATAATACCCCAGACATAGTCTTTTGCTGTATCTACCGCTGATGCATGCTGAATATTCATGCAGTATGGAACAGTTCAAATATTATTTCTTTCAGAGCTTCTTTTTGTCTGTCCTATGTTTCAACGCTTTTAAAATTCTCTCTCAGTTGCCAATAAGGTAAAAGCAAATATTGAATTATCCTCACTTCGTCCACTCCATCTTTCTCAAATCTTTTTCTTTCTCCAGAGATCCTTGAGAAAGTGGGAGAGAAAGACACAGGCAGGAAGAAATGAGGCAATAGTGATAGTTTCAACTCATTGTGGTAAATCTCAGCGGTTCTTGAAAGTTGCCATGGATACAAACCCAGCCTGTATGGATGAGAAAAAAAAATGTTTTGTCAGAATGTATCAAACTCTTCAAAAAAATCTTCTGTATTTCTACAGAGTATGCTTTGGACATATTTGCAAAGCTTTCTCTCTGAGTGACATGCTGTGGGGAACTTTTTTCCTAGCAGAAAAAAAATCCAGTGTTAACAATTTATGCTCAAATGCTCAAATATAAAGAACAATTTTTTTTTTTAGAAAATATAACCATGGCAAGAGTGGTGAACAAAGACGATGGTATAGCAGGCACTTCATTGCGGTGTCTTTGGACAAGTTACGCTGTTTTAGCTGAAAAGATAACACAAAACCACAGAACAGTATTGAATCAAGTGTGGTCGGCAAAGAAGCCGTCGTCTCTCAGCACCTCCGAACGTTAACGGACGGCAACCTTGCTATTTAGCTCTGCAACCCTTTCCTTCACCCATCCCTTTGCCCAGCTGTACCACACTGATAAGGTATATTAGCAAGTGTGCTCCTTCCATTTCTGCTACATGTGAGCATAACAAGTCATGGATTCACTACAAGTATGATTAAAACCAACGATGGGGAGAGTGTCTATTTGATCATATCTTTAATAAAAAATAAAAAAATAAAAAAGCAGAAGAGCAAGCTTTGCTTTTTGACACAAAAACAAAATGTAGCTATAACATTGTTGGGAATGACTGCATTTGACTATTTAGACAGAAGACTCTGTTCAAAGTTATGTATATCTATATGGCTACAGATAGATAGATAGATAGATAGATAGATAGATAGATAGATAGATAGATAGATAGATAGATAGATAGATAGATAGATGTCTTAAGTTAGTATTCATTTTAATAGTTATTACACTGTAATGAGCATCTACAAGTAATGAAGTTGCATTAAGATTAACATGTGCAGTATGCAACTTCACGGTCACAACATTACATTTCGCAGCTAAAGGAAATTGGAAAAAAAATCGTTTTGGGCGATTTGACATTACTCTGAACAAAAACCTATCAAAAAAAAACTGTTGAGTCGACATTTAAGATAATCAGCTTTGGTTAAGCTGTTGCAACATTATAACTGAGGATTTCTTTTTGTGCCAAGAATAATCAATCAAGGAGGTTAAACAGAAATATGAACCAGTGTCAAATAAGTTTTACACCCATGGCTGTATTTCACGTTGAATTATATTACTGTGGGGATTCATCCTATAAAATTTGACATGAGGAATTATGTGCCTTCTGACAGATATTATTGCTTTTTTGGCTTTCAGATACTTCAGATGCATTCTTCAGAAATCCTCAGAGACAGTTAAATTAAGTAAACACATTTTGTATTATTCAGTGTTTTCTCGATAGAAAGAAAAAAATGACTGCTCATTTTATAGGGAATGTAAAAAAAATGGGCCTCTTGTTTTTCCATCAGCTGCTAAAAACAAGTATTATCTGGTCAAAACTCACAATAGACTCATCTGGCAAAGTCCCTGTCTTCAGGGATGAGTAACACAACATGGAACAGGTGAAGGCAGCATATACAATCATGCCAGAGGCTAAACTTGTTAAAATGCAACAGCCATTTGTTGTATGAGCTGATGTCAGAGGGACAAAGGTGATTGGCTGTAACATGATGTTGGTCAAGATGATTTGACCCTCTGTGACCATAACCCTTTTTGACCCCTGTAAAAGAAACTGTTAGAATCTGCTGGAAGCTATTTAGGGACAGAAAGCCCATTCATTTTGCTGCAACGGGAAAAGTAACAGCTTGGCAATATGTGATTAGTAATTGGTAACATTACATTGATCCCCGTCTGACAATGAAGCTTGCAGCTGCAGCTATATTTGTTGATATTTTAGCTCCAAAGTTAACGCAATTTTCTTGCTAATACCAAACTAGGCATATCTGTTCATGTTTATGTCTGTATGTTTTAAATGAGGCATATCTGTACTTTTGGGCATTTACATTTTTTCAGCCTTCATTATTATCTTGTTATTTTTTGCATTTCAAACATCCAGCCTGTTCATGTTACTAAGATGGACTGTGACGTTCATAGACCATAGTAATTATTCGTGTATTTATAAATGGAAGTTATCAAAAATGTAAACAAACCCATAACCGGGCTTTTCATCACGGAGAAGGGCTCAGCGTTTGCATGTTGACATCTCGGGAATGTGTGAAAAGAATTTAAAGCTCACGTCATTATACAGATATGCCATTGTTATAGGAGTCCCTCACTGAAGGCTTCGTATAAAAGCGAACAGTGCCCCCCTCTTGCTTTCAGGTAGATTCCTGGAGCACTCTGGCTACAGCAAACAGCAGAGTAATCTGTGGTCCACATATACCCCAACATCCACCTACTGTACCTCTCGGTGCAAACATCTCTCCAACGCAGTGCGGCTTTAAGAGAACCGGGGCTCTTAAATCTGAGCTTGGCTCCTCCTTCCTCCATGATGTCAGTCGGAGGGAGAGCGAGAGGGAGAGAGGTGGGCAGCATTGAGGAACTGAGTTCATACAATACTACTGAGACATCTACAGCTTAGCAGACAGATACGGTGAACCGCCTATCCCGGCTCCTGTAAGTGATGCTGCACTGAGGCACACTTTGATCCAACTCCACTGGGGGGGCGATGCGCTCTCTGCATCCCTCATTTAAGAGTTTTTGGAGAGCGTGTACAGCCTCAAATCAGTCAAAACAAGTGGTTATAAAATTAAATTAGGTTTAAGCTTTCATTTCTTCATCAGAAGTCTTCTCTCTTTTTTTTTTTTGCCCTCCTGGATTTAAGTTTTATGTGCGGTTTGAGAGGCTTTAACGCACACGTGTAAGTTTGCTGCCAACTGGTGAAAATAGGAATTTCAAGGCAAATTAGGCTAGGGAGACAAAGTTTATGTAAAACAAGCGTGGATCACTGCGTATCTCCGCCTGTGGGATTGTGAGCCCAATACATCCGAAGAGGAATTACAGCGTCCTTTAAGTTGATCGCTGTGCATGCTCTTTTTCTCTTGTACGCGAGGACAACATTTTTTATTTTTTTTTTAGCACATGGATAAGTTTTTGTAGTGGATAACATTTTTTTCTACGCTTGTTACCGATTCTGATGAGGATCCTTTCTCCCCGTTTCCCCTACTTCACATTAATTCATGGCACTTCTTTTTTGTGAATCACTGATGTCTCTGCGCGACGGTACACACGGTTGATTTTTCATCTTATTCGAACGGAAAAGGTAAGCTTTGCTCTTAATCACAACTTTACTGTTGAAAACAAAATGTATTTTTACTTTACCGCTCTCTGACTATATGTGCATATGACCGGTCTATCTCCTGTGCGTAGTTGGAGAGCTCCATAGCCTAATTAATTTAGTCCGTATAAAATGAAATTGCTGCCCCAGTAAGGGCAAGGACGGGAGCGTTATTTGTAATCAATGACAGCATAAACTGTGCAAAAATTACGGGTAGTCTAGCCTAAGAGGTAGTTCGACAGTGTTGCGACAGTGGGTCATTTTGACGTTGAGTGGGTTTTCCTAGAGCTGCTCCAAAGATATAACAGGCGTCCCCGTGAACCCAGTGTAAATACAAATTATCCATTTACACGGTGCATCGTGGAGCATCTAAGCGGAGTTGTCGCATTATGAATGTGTACCGCGTGGTTGGTCACGACTTCGGGCTTTATTTAGTCTTGCTCGCCGCTGATCGCTAGATAGATAGGCCTCCTTTCCAAGAGCATCCAACAACAGGGACTTTTTTCGCGCAGGTTTCTCAACAGCTTGGCCGCTAAGCTCGGTGCGTGGGTGCGCGGCGACGGTGCGCTCCTGGTCAAGCGGTTTAGCTGTCACAGACCGTAACCTCAGGGCTATCATCCTGTCCACACTCCGACTCTTGAGAGGGGAAAAAGCAAACACAGAATTGATTGCTTCTAGGAATAATAGTTCAGGTGGTCAGTGTAAATCCCACTCAGTCTTAGGATTAACCGCCATGGTTGGCTTTTTTGGATAATTTGCTATACCTGTGCCGCATGCATATTATTATTGGGGCTATTTAAAGAGGCCTGTCAAACTCAGTATTTGCTGGAGAATAACTTCAAATGGTAATGCGAATCTCCCCAAGGTGTCCCAGATATTTTGGCAATATCCTCTGCGAGTTATATTAAAAGGGGGGTCAGTGGGTGATGGAAGCAGGGCTTTTATTTTATTTGCAAAAACACAATAAAAAACATTTTCTCATTCACATCCGCATTTCCAATTCGCCAAAAGGTACTGATCAACTGACTATAGTGTGTAATATCCTTGCATAATGTGCTCCAAATTTGTTTTATGACTCGTAGAGGTTGAACTACAGTACTATTGCCTGCTGAGTGATGAGTTTTGGGAGTCATTAACTTGCTCAGGGAAACACTATGTGTTCTGATGAGTTAATACAGTAAGTAACTGTGGTCTCAGGGATTCTTGCCAGGTGCCAAAATAATGTCTTTCTGCATTTGCATTCAAATTCCTTCCACAATTACAAATAGTTTATGTAAAAAGTTAATTAAGAGTTTGTCCACAATTTAAGATCCTCTCTTGAGTGGCTTTCTGATAACACACTTCAGCAGTTAAAGTGTCCTTTTCATTCTCCATCATCTCTGACTTATTGAATTTGACGACCTACATAAAATTTGTCTTCTTGAAGTGCTTTTAGAATTCATAACGAGAAACCCCAAAATATATGAAAAGGAAAATTTTGACAGTGTCTTCCCGTATCATTGACGCAGAAATTTATATTTTAGCACTTATTCACGATAGCAATGGCTTCAGATGAACATTTTATTTTCAGAATAAGTTTTAATAATTGGATGGTTACTCAGTAATTTCGGGGGGGGGACAGAAAGAAAAGCAGATTTACGGGTGAAATTTAACACGAGAGATGACGTAAAGCTACACCTACAGAAGCAATCTTAGATTTGGCTTTAGGATTACATCTTCATGTATGGACTGCCCTCTTGAGGTCCCTGATTACAAATTTGACATTTAGCTTGTCATTTTGCAGATAGCGGCGGTACGATCATTGTTTACCTGAGCAGTAAAAGCCTTTATAATGTTAGTCAATCTAAGTATTAAACTGATCCCGCTGTGGATATACAGTGGCTCATTCAGCCAAAAAGCACTAATAATGTAAACGTACTTGATAATGTGATTATTATGCTAGAACTTATGAGTCAGAACTTTATTATATCTTTTTTATTTTTTACTCTTATAGTAGGCACCCGACAGTTTCATTTGAACTCCACTGTACATACTTCATCAGCATTATTTCCATGTGGTGGATTTTTTTTTTTTTATTCTTGCACTGTATTACTTTACACCACAGCTTAGGTAATACAGACATTGCTGAAGTGTCCCAAGAGAAAACAACTTTTATTCCACCTCCACGTGAAGAGAATTGGTCTGGCTGTGTGGACTAAAAAAGAACTGACTGATCATGACAGAAACCTGGTCTGTCAGGCTGTCAGCGATCCTTAAAGCTGCTAAAAGTGAAAAAGCTCATGACAATCAAAAGTATTCCATCTACCAGTGCCCTCTCTTTAAAATCTCTTTGGATCTACAGGCAATATTGATATACAACTGCGGTAAAAACCTGGCTTTGACAGTTAAAAGACTCCAAATGTCAGAGTAACTACACTGAAAGTTTCCAATGAGGGTATCTTTTAGGGGTGAAGGTAGGAGGTGGCAGTAGATGTATGTCTCCTCTCCCGCTGCTCCCTTCAGCGGTTGCGAACCACAGGAAGACCTGTCCATCACGCTGTCGTGGAAAGTGATCTCGGGCCAGCCTGCTCCTCTTCGCTGTGTTTCCCAAGAGGGAGGCTTGAGTTTGCCTACTGGATTCAACCTGCTGTCTGGGGCTCAAAATAGCATTTCAGGAGACTAGTGAAATGTAAGCAAAGGAGACACTCTGACTGACACCTAGAATCCCCCTCCTCTTACCCCCCCAGCACAATCACCTAGCTTTATTCCTTATGGGCAGGTTTTTAAAGAAGTGTGACTAGTGAAAATCACTGCAGTTGTTGGAAAATCATGGGTAAGCGAAAAGAGCCCCCTCAAGTTAATAGAATACCAGGAGTAAATATGTTCAAGGGCAAGTGTACCTCTCACCTTTTAAATAGTTATTATCACTTCATTAGGTAAATAGTGACAAATATATCTTTGTTTTATTGTATATGAATATCTGAAATAGAAAAAAATGTATTTGCAGTGCTCATTAGCAATGCATGGGTGTCTTTCATATTACTACATTTGTACTCCTGCATGTACTGAATGAAAAACACAGTACACGCCTTCATCCTGCAGCACATTATTGTCACTTACAAGCGAGAGGAGATCTAGATCATGCTTTGATCTTTTCTGTTTTTTCACTTCAGCGAATCACATCCCATTTAAGGATGTAATTTAAACTTCATTATGCGTCGTGCGAGCTCAGCCTTGGACTGCCTGGCGATCATCACAGTAAAGCAATTGCTGCTCACTCTAAGAAAGATGCACACTTCAAAGTAAAGTGTGTCACGGTTACTAATAGGATATCTCATCGATATTTTGACGCGACAGCGCAGCACTGCTAATATTGTATGTGTAGAATGAGTAACCCTCACACAGATCAATGTCATCCATTCTTTTCTTTTTTTTTTTTCCTGTTCAACTGTTCTTTAATGAGTCTCATGTGACTGCTTTGTGAAATGTGGGAAGCCTGTGTCTACACATTTCATGAATGCCTTGCAATTGTTGGAGATTCAAAACCAGCTTAATTAAATTCTTATTTTTAATCAATTCCCCTTTGTCAGCGGGCAGAAAGCTTCAATAGCTATGGACGCAGTTGCCTTGCCAATTTAGGGGACCCCTGTCGTGCAGTTTAGGTAGTCATACTTTTTCTACAGAATACTGTTTCTGTCATGTAAATGGATGGAAAGGATGGAAATTTTATAAAGTAAGAAATATACCTGACTCGCAACGAGCCGGAAACGTATACGTTTTAGAGCAAAAGCTGTAAATCGCTGTGCCATGGCTGTCGCACCCATTTGCCATTCTTCGGAGCAAATGTGTGTTTGATTTCAAGGCACTTGCCCTGTGAATACAAACGGATATCTCGAGGAAATTCACATAAGGTTAACAAACACTCAGTGGGAAAGTTATTAGCTGTTAATTGTGCTGCAATGCAGATGGGTGGTTGAGGCTGCGGGGTGGGGGTATGCTTGTAAGACTTTACCCTGACATGTCACTGTGGATTAAAAACAGGCCACTAATATAATATTCTTGTTCCACCAAGAAAAAAAAAAAAGAAAAGCAAAGCAGGATGGACTTTTATAATAAGACTAAACTTCTGCCCATTAATGCACATGTGGCAAAGCCTCAGTGGAGAGCAGTGCGACTGTGGTTCACACTATGGATTAAATGTTTTAAATGCGTCCAGGAACGACTTAAATGAATGAATACATAAAAACGCTAGCTAGCAAATCACATCACACACAAATTAACTCCCTTGATAACAGGTGAGGGTAGAGAGGGGCAACGTGCATTTGGTGTCACCAGGCAAACAAATTCATAATAACCGTGCAGTATATTTAATTCAAATCCTCTGAGAGGAAGCTAGTCCCCGTCTCCTCTTCTGGGCTCTGTTTTCAAACAATAGAAAATCGAACCTGTGACAGCTTTGGCCAGTTACTGGCCGTTTTAGACCAAATCAGGTGAGCTGCATAAAGTAGCATAGTGAGTGGAAAAGCCTTCATAGGAGGTATAATACAGTGGTACAATGTGATAAGCAGGGGACTTTAATCTGGGTAGACAGGGTTTGAGTCTTTTGGAGCGAATTGACATATTTTTAGCTTGTAGCATGTGCATATGTTCATGTGCTTAGAACAGAGAGGGGAGAGCTGCAGGAGGGATGCTTTTTTTCAAAATCTGGCTTTTTTTTTCTTCTCTTTTTCACCTTTTCTCACTTTCTGCATACTGCAGCTTTAACCTGTGGAAAGCAGTCAATATATATGATAGAATATATGCTGAGTTCTAGAATTATAAGGTACTACACAGTATCATGATGATCTACCTGGGTTTTAGCAGTCGAGGATCTCGCCCTTTGGCAAGTTTTGCACTTATAAAACTGAAAAAAACTGTACAAAAAAAAAAATCAAATGATTTGGCACTTGATGCTCGAAACATCATTAATGAACATTGTTCACTTATGGTAAATCAGTCCCATTGTGTTTTCTATTAAGCATTTTTATCAGATCACCATTCCTTGCAAACAGCAAACTGCGTGCAGTTTAAATTTAATGCTGGAGATAAAACATTTGCTAGCATGTAATGAAGTTCAGATTAAATTTCTCTAATTTGACTAATGGCGGCTCCTGCAATAAATAATTTCACATTGTTGTCTCCTTCCACCGCTGTTACTCAAAACAATGCTTTTATCAAACTGTGCTAGTTTACACACATGGACGTTCATGAAATATTTGAGCGCTCAATTGTTTACATTCCAAACAAATGATGGTCTCCATTAATAGCTGCTGTCAAGCGATACAACTCAAAGTCTGTGTGTGTGTGTGTGTCTGTATGTGTTCATGCATGGAAGCACCAGTGCTTAAGGCTCATTTCTGCTTTCTCCAAATGAGCCAAAGTCTGCGTGTGGATGCACTTTCAGATATGATGGCGTAACAGTGGAACAGCGGTTAGTACTGTTGCCTCAGAGCAAAAGGGCGCCTGTGTGGGTTCTGTGCTAGTACTCTGACTCCTTCCCACAGTCAAGACATGCATGTTAACTTAAGTGGTGATTCTAAATCGGCTATAGGTGTGAATGTCAGTGTGTGAATGGCTGTCTCTCTCTCTGTGTTAGCCTGTGATGGATTGGCGACCTGCCTCGGGTGTACCCTGCTCTTGCCCTCTGACAGCTGGG
>JAVDPK010001578.1:63680-90350 GCA_034780415.1 Cichlasoma orientale | reverse complement strand
CCCCCCCCCCCCCCCCCCCCGCAACCCTGAATTGAACAAGTAGTTAGGAAAATGGATGGCTGAGTGATTCAGAATGAAGTTTTTCTCCATGTCCATTTTTTTCAGGCAAAGTAGTTTGTTAACAAGGTTTGAAAGCAACTATTTCATTGTAACACTGAACTCAACTGCTTTCATACTTCTCAATAAAAATATTAAATGGTTCATTACAGCGATGAAATGGATTGATGGAATGCATGAACTACTAACCTTTACGTGTCCGCTTGCTCAATGGATGTCATCAAAGGTTAATTGTGTAAAACTGCCATTAATTTGCTCTCAAAGACATGGGAAGGATGTTGGCTCATAACTAGTTAGGATGAAGAGGTCAAGTTGAAAACTCTCCATGAGGGAAAATAGTACTAATTACAGCAGAACTTGAATACCATGTAATTTTCTGCACTGACATTGTGTGTTCTTTCTTTCTCGCTTCTTTTTTCCCCCCTCCTCTGGCTTGTCTGTCGTGACAGATTTGCTGCAGTGAAAGTGAAGCTCCCATCTACCCTTGAGTATGGACTTAGCAAGTCAGGCTCATGTGCTGGTGGTCTTGCTCACCTGTGTGGTCTTACAATGCCAGGCCCAGGAGAGGGACTACACAGTGAAGGAGGAGCAGCCAGAGAACGTCCGAATTGGGAATCTGCGCAAGGACCTGGACCTGAACCTCGACCCCAGCATCAGGCTATCCTCACCGCTGCAGTTCAAGCCTGTGTATAAAACAGGTGACGTGCCTTTGGTGAGGGTGGAGGCCAACACCGGGGAGATCTTTACCACCAATCACAGAATTGACCGGGAGAAGCTGTGCTCAGGGGTCTTCAATGAGAAGCGCTGCTATTATGAGATTGAGGTGGCAGTGCTGCCGGATGAGATCTTCAGATTGGTCAAGATCCGCTTTCTGATAGAGGATGTGAATGACAACGCACCCCTTTTCCAGTCCACTGTAATCAACATCTCCATCCCAGAGAACACAGCCATTAACACACGATACCCAGTGCCCTCAGCATTTGACCCTGATGTTGGGATCAATGGGATCCAACATTATGAACTAGTCAAGGTGAGGACTAATCCTGTTTCATCACTGATATCTAAAAAGAAAAAAAAAAAAGCAAAAGTATTGTGTTGTCATCTTTGAAGTCTCAGTAATGTTAAAATTACAGAAAAACTAGTCAGGGGAACGTTTCCATAACACCAGTAGAGAATTTTCTCTGGATGTCAGCTTGAAAACGTTTATGTTTGCATACATTAAAAAAAAAAAGTGCAGTTGTTTAGAAGGACAATTACAATCAACACTGTATATGTGAAGAAGCAAGTTTTTAAAGCTTTTTCATTTGTGAACCTCAAAAGTTAAAATTAGATTTTTAATTATATCTGCGAAAAGACGTATTTGACTTGTTTTTTTGTTGCTATGAAACCCATTTCTGAAGGTTCCTTTGATTCTTTTATGAATTATGATTTTGTTTGTTTAACACCGGGACTCTCACCGTCCCTGAGTGCATACCACCAATGTATCCCTGTTTGGCTTTACGTGTATTGAACTCTCAGCTGTAACTAAATCATTAAGAATCAAACACATCTAGATATCAGAGTAGGAGTTTGCAAGTAAAGATTTCTTAAATATCTTTTTCACTATAATCCTACATGTTGGCAGCCTGAACTAAAAGCTGTTTTGTCCAAATTAAATGGAATAATAAGTGAGTGAAAGAATATTGCCTGAAGCACTGTGTTACTGGAACAGCATTTGAGGTACAGGTTTACTGAAAGGACTTAATAAAATAAATATGCTCTAGTTGTCTGTTAGGTATATAGCTTCAGAGCAGTTACAGCCATACATTTGATAGATCAAAAACAATTGAAGTAATTTTGTCTTGGAGAAACAATTGTAAAGAACAAACACGCAATAGGAAGTATAAAATTAATTGTCTGACTTCCTTCGACGCAAGCGCAATATTCAGTGCTCACATTATTGATTAAGCTGTGACAAACTGCTATGCCTGCAGCATGCCACCTGTGTACATCAGGTCTGAATAGCTGACTATTTTTTAATTAATGAGCCCTTACATCGTTTTTCTTTGTCAGTTTTGTAGCAATTATTTAATATGATTCAGATTCTGAATTAGCTGGTTCTGCAAACCCATTATAGTGCTGTAGTGTGTAGTGTTGTAGTGCACATATATATATATATATATATGTGCATTACTGAAAATGAATTCACAATCTGCATTGAAAATATGACCTACTTTTTCATACAGCAGAATATGTCGCAAAGCCTAAAAGATTTTATACCAGCCATTAATTTCACCATATGTTTTTTTTTTTCATTATTGGAGAAGGCTGTGAAAAAGGGGGCATGTTTTCACCATGTACAGTAATAGAGAACATGTAGCAGAAAGTGCAGACACAGCATAAACTGCATGTCCAATTTCCAGCAACAGGTTACATGTGCTAAATATAGTATATTAGAGCAAGTGAAAAGGAATAACGTGTATTATTATACTATGCATCCAATGCAGAACTAGGAAAAGCC
This sequence comes from Cichlasoma orientale, assembly GCA_034780415.1. Lineage (NCBI taxonomy): Eukaryota > Metazoa > Chordata > Actinopteri > Cichliformes > Cichlidae > Cichlasoma > Cichlasoma orientale. The sequence continues at coordinate 87,793 of JAVDPK010001578.1, read as the reverse complement.
TTTTTTTTTCTGTTACTATTAAACTGCACTGTAATATTCTCTGTTACCTAATGAAATCAGCTCCAAATACAGAAATGTAAGATAATATCATTCATTCTTCATTCTCAGTCTAGACGACACTTTATGCTTTGCAGATAAATGCTTTAGATTACATGACCACATAAAACTAAATTTTAATTTAAGAGGGAAACCCAAGCACTGTGGAGGGAATTCTGAATATAATAAATCCAAAAAGGTTGTTGTATTTAAGACAACAGTGTGAGACAGGATGACGAGTCCATCGTGGAGTCTCAGATGACATTAACACTGTGTAGGAATGAACAGAATCATTGCTGCCTGTGTCGGCCTTGAATACCAATTTGCATTTTTAAAGAGTCTCCCCACTGCCAGGACCTCTCCAGCGCAATGTCCTGAATTGTTCATGCCTGGAAAATCACCAACCAAATGTTCTGCTCATTATGATGATCATTTGCTATAATTTTCTTTGCCCTTTCCACAATATGGAGCTTTCTAAAAACTGTACCTAGGCTGTGGTTGTGTTATCTTTTGCAGGAAATTCTTCTTGCAGCTTGGCTCCGCAGCCCCGATTCAGTACTTCTCATTATATCCTCATTGTATTCAAGATTAATTTCCTTGTATCGCAGGTTCCATATGAGTAAAACACAGGGAGAAGCATTAAAAGGAGTTGGATACATTTTCAGCCTTTGGTATGTTTTATTTCAGAAGTGAAGTAGAAAGCCAGGGGTTTAGGGGGGAAGGAATGTGTAAGCAATTCCTAGAATAGCTCTTGGCCGCTAAGCCACCCTTGGACTATCTTTGTATGGTCCTGTGAGATTTGTCTCAGAAGCTCCCTCAGAATGATAGTTTGCCCAGTTTTTTCTTGTGTTGTACAGGGCACAGTGCTAAAATTGCTTCCATTGTGTAGCACAATGAGCCATACTCAGTGGTCTGTCACTCCACATGTAACTTGCCTGAGTTGTCAATATACAGAAGAAATGAAAGAAACATGGTGGCCTTTTTTGTGCAACTTTCTTCTTTTTCAAAGCCAAGAGGGACAACGGGTAATTTCTTCCTACACAGTGCCCCAGCGCCAACATATAATGGCTGATAATCATACTTTGAGCAAAACTCCACCATCAGTGCAGCAGTGTGTTACGTCACCTGAATTGCAGAGGAGTTGTCCTAAGAAATGGTCAAGGTCAGAGAAAGTAATCACATGCATGGCTGGAGAAGAATCTCCCATGAAAAGAGATTTGATCTCTACATATTCACGGGATGCGTCAGGTCAACACAGAAACATACTCAGGACTAAATGAGATCTTAGTGTTGGTTTTCCTCTTGCTTTTTCGATTTCAGAAGTTGGCACCATCCTTTGTGCCGGTGCTTGGAGCTTGGCACGCACTGTTAATCCAAGTTGCATTCATGTCAGCATCTTTCATGAGATTTAAAATGAGCATCTTGTTCAAATGATTTTGTTTAAGTCAGGTTTCTGTCACTAGCTTGACTGTTCCCCCGCTAATAAATCAGGATATCTGTATTTTGGTTGAGCCATCTTGAGGGCATTTATAAATAACCTTATTCCAACAACCAGGGGCAGTCCACTTGGTTTTTATATTTCTAACTGAAATATACCTTAGAGTTTTGAGTGGATGGAGTAGAATTTTTTCTGGTACTCCAAGTCTGAGGCTGACCAAATTAATTCCCAAACTGATTTGAAGATGCAAAATTTATTCAAGCTTCATTCCTATGTAGCAAGAAAAATGTGATTAATTCATTGCATGCTGCCTATAGGCATTGAATATTTGGGTGGAGAACTCGCTCTCCAGCATTTCTACTTTTCATTAGCATCCTATTTTGACACATTTTCTTCTTCTAGGGGTTGACGAAAAGAGGCAAACAATTCCTAGGTTCTTTGTCTTAATTATATGCATGAGATCATGACCAGGGGCAAAAGGGGATGAGGGATAGAGAGAAAGAATGAGGAAGAGAAAGAGAGAGAGAGAAAGAGAGAGAGCGAGTTTCTATCAGCATTATAAAGAGGTGCTATAGCTTGTGATGAATACCTCTGCCTATTTAGCCCCATCCATGGGCATCACCGTGACTAGAGTCTTCCTGATATATTCACAGCCCAATCTGAGTCTCCTCTGAGTTTTAATAAGGTCATCAACTTGAGTGAAAGATGCATCTACTGATAATCTGAGGCACTGTCTGCAAAATGGGGTTCAGATTCATCCTTCCCTCATCATCTGCCACCTCGGCTTCTTTCAGTGTCCCTCTATCAGTTTCATTTAAATTAGCCAACTCTGATTAGATTTTGTACTTCACAAACCTCACATATACAGTGCTGTAATCCCCCCCCCCCCCCCCGGCTTCCAGAGAACCTGTGGCCCTGTAATGTGGGATGAAAGGCAAGTCATCAAAGTTCAAGAAGACATGTACCTGTACAGAATATGTGAGGTGGCAGAGCGAAGCACGGTCTAATGTGCACACTTGACCGTTTAGAGAGCTTTGTCCTTCTCACTCAGCCTTAAGGTTTCCAGTGAGTGATTCATGCTAGTATTTGGCCTTTTCTTAGCCTGCCCTAGATCTTATCACAATCCACCAGACTAATTCTGCATTCAGGAGGATGCACAGCCTGAGAGATAGCTCTCCCCAAGTTATTGAAATGCGGTGAGTGCTGCCTTGTCAGTTGTAAAATTGTGTGGAAAAAAAAAAGACAAAAGCATAGAGGAAACGCTGGCTTATAAATCATTGTGCAGCATTCCCTTTGACACATGCTAACTCAACATCCTACTATTAACATCAGGCTTTGCCAAATATCAGTGTGCAGATACTGAGCTATACTGTGCCGAATCTGCAAACTGTTCAAACGACTGAGGATTGAGGAGGTCTGTGTAGCTGGAGTAGTGCTTAACAATACAGCCCCTAGAATGTTGTCTTGGACTTTTCAGTTAGAAATACTTCTGCTGGGTACATAAAGATTCAGCTGAGTTTATCCATAAGGCAATTTTTTTTTTCTACATTTCCACGCAGAGTTTTATATGCTATGTCTGCTTATCCCTATATGACTTTTGCTTGCCAGAAGGATGACAAAATAAGGTCTGAAAGATCATTGCTGCAGTGTTGGCTGTTTTAAGTAGTTCTGTCAATCACTGACATGTTGACAACATTCCCTCTGCAAGCAATTTTTCAGAGTACACAATAATTTACATGCTGCAGCTGCACGTTTTCTTGTGTCGGCTACAAAGCTATGTTGGCACAAGGACAGTTCTAGATTTTGAAACCAACTGAGGACTCTTGTGCTCACAATTTGGTTGAAGTGTTTCTCCCTTGAATAAGCAGAATGTATATATCTTAATCTCATTTGATAGCTGTGCCTAGACAGAGTAATCTCTTCCAACATTATGTGCAGCATGAAGCTTATCTCTTTAAAGAGGATGCTTTTTCTTGTTTTACCATGAAACTGCTTCTGACTGAAAGAGCTTCAAAGGGCTTCTTTGTTTCATAATGTGCATGCAGCTCATTCATGGGCTTGATCGTCTTCTTATTTCCTCCCCCTACTCTCTCTCTCTCTCTCTCTCTCTCTGTCTGTCTTTTTCTCTCACACACTAGTATGGTATGGATCCATACCATATAACAGTTGTCAGTACTACACAAATAGTGAACATTAGTGCTAGTTTTTTTTGGGTGGAAGGCAATTATTCTTAACAGTGAGTGCCCTTTCCTTGGGTATATTGTGGATTACTCATGCATTTGTTTTCATTATCCTCTGGTTTTACTTTTGCCTAGATCGAGCTATTTCTGAGTGAAAAGCATTTCTAACAGAAAAGAATTTCTGACTGTCTTTCTCTTTCTGTGTAGAGATTTGGCCTTGAGGTGTGTGCAAGTGGTTTATTGGCGTGGCTTCATTTCCAGCTGTCTCTCACTCCTATTAGACGTTTAAATGTTTATAATGTCTCTTGTTCCGTTTTAACTTTACACAGTACAGGAAGGTGGAGAGAAGTCTGAGAGCAGGAGCAATCTGATGGGGGGGGATAAATACGTAAATGAATCCCTTCAAATAGTAGTCAGTTGAAAGTGAGGGCAGATCATTTACCAAAAAAAAAAAAGGATTTATTGTGAAGTATTTCATATATTTTTCTGGGATGTATTTATAAGGTGTCAGAAATGATTAAAAGCCTAAAAAAAAATGCAAATGATTAGCATGTTTGCACATTTGTAGGGACCCAACTGAGATGAGCAGAGCAGAGCAAAAAGCCAGCTGCTTTTGTTGAAGAATTTCCCAGGCTGTTTAACTTGACATTCATCAGAATGCATAAGAAGGGCTCCAAACGAACCTGAATAACCTAAGGAAATACCTCAACAAGATGTTTGTTGTTATAAGATAATTGAAAAATCTGCACATTAAGAATAAAAATGCCCAAGGATGCTTTGGAATTCTTACCACATATCTCTTTGTTATTAGCCAAGTCAATATGTGATGTTTTCAGTTATAGTACCAACATATCAGTCAGGTCTGTATTCATAAAAGAGGTTTAGCAATTTTTTTACACCAAATGAAACTTTCTACCCATACAGTCTGGCCTCATACTTGAAAAACACACAAGAAAATAAGTTTTTGAAGCTGGACATTTAAAATGTTAACGTTCACAAGTTTGTTGGTTAGATTCTGTTTGCATTATTCAAACATGTATATAAAAAAAACACCACCAATTAAATATATTGTCCTTTCTTTGCAGAGTGTCAGTGAGTTTGGCTTAGACATCATTGAGACGCCCGAAGGTGACAAGTGGCCGCAGCTTATTGTTCAACAGAACCTGGATCGTGAACAGAAGGATACCTTTGTCATGAAGATAAAGGTGGAGGATGGTGGCAACCCTCCCAAATCCAGCACAGCCATTCTCCAAGTCACTATTTCTGATGTCAATGACAATCGTCCCATTTTCAAGGACAGCGAGCTGGAAGTCACAGTACCAGAGAACGCACCAGTGGGGACGTCGGTCGCTCAGCTTCACGCCACGGATGCAGATTTGGGTTCCAATGCACAGATCCACTTCGCCTTCAGCAACCAGATCTCTTCCTCAACCAAACGTCACTTTGCCATCAACAGCTCTACTGGACTTATCACTGTGAAGCAGCCACTTGACAGGGAAGTAACTCCTGTTCATAAACTCATTGTCCTGGCCAGCGATGGCAGCTCCACCCCCTCCAGAGCTACAGTGATTGTTAATGTAACAGACATTAATGACAATGTTCCCTCTATAGACACTCGCTACATTATCAACCTGGTTAATGGAACTGTTCTGCTGTCTGAGAATGCACCTCTGAACACCAAAATAGCCCTAATTACTGTTACTGACAAGGATGCAGATCTTTATGGCAAAGTAGCTTGCTACACTGACCATGATGTTCCTTTCCGATTGAAGCCTGTCTTTAATGATCAGTTCTTACTAGAGACAGCTGCTCCTCTAGATTATGAGACGACTCGAGAATATGCAATTAAGATAGTAGCCTCGGATAGAGGGACACCTCCTTTGAACACTTCAGCTATGGTCTTAATTAAAATCAAGGATGAGAACGACAATGCGCCCATCTTTCCGCAGCCAGAAATCCAGCTTTCCATACCGGAGAACAACGATCCCTCTACACAGTTAATAAAAATAAGCGCCACTGATGCAGACAGTGGACATAATGCTGAGATTATTTATACTCTTGGCCCTGATGCACCTGATGGGTTTAACATTGACAGACGGTCAGGAATTCTCTCTGTTGGCAAACGACTGGACAGAGAAAAGCAGGAGAGGTACTCATTCAGTGTCATAGCGAGGGACAATGGCTCTACATCCCTGCAGAGCAATGTCACTGTCAAGCTGATTGTCCAGGACCTTAATGACAACAGCCCAACTTTCACACACCCTGAGTACAACTTCTATGTGCCTGAAAACCTGCCTCTCTATGGAACTGTTGGCTTAATCACAGTAACGGATGCAGATGCAGGAGATAATGCTGTTGTAACTTTGTCCATTTTGAATGGGAAAGACAACTTTATCATTGACCCCCAAACTGGTGTGATCAAACCCAATATTACCTTTGATAGGGAGCAGCAAAGCTCCTACACATTTATGGTAAAGGCAGTTGATGGAGGGCAACCTCCAAGCTCTTCTTACGCCAAGGTCACTATCAATGTTGTTGATGTAAATGACAATCGCCCTGTGTTCGTCATCCCATCCTCCAATTACTCATATGACCTAGTGCGAACCACCACCACCCCGGGTGCTGTGGTCACCAGAGTGTTTGCCATTGACAATGACACTGGTATGAATGCTGAGCTGCAATACAGTCTTATCAGCAGCATCATCATTACATCTAGGGTCTCTCCTCGAGGTCTCTTTGCCATCGACAAAACAACGGGTAACATAACACTGCAGGAGAAAATAGTTGCAGCTGATCAGGGGCTGCATAGACTGGTGGTCAAAGTCAAAGATTTAGGCCAGCCGGAGTCATTACATGCTATCGCACTTGTTCATTTGTTTGTCAATGACACTGTGTCAAACGCTACCTTTATCCAAGAGCAGCTGCGAAAAAGCATGGAGACACCATTGGATCGCAACATAGGGGACAGTGAGGTAGCACCTCAAGCTAACGGATATGTGATTGTTGTCATAGCTATCATAGCAGGGACCATGACTGTCATCTTGGTGATATTTGTGACTGCTTTAGTGCGCTGCCGGCAGACACCCAGACACAAAGTAGTGCAGAAGGGCAAGCAAAGTGGAGAGTGGGTGTCACCCAACCAGGAGAACCGTCAGATCAAGAAAAAGAAGAAGAGAAAGAAGCGATCCCCCAAGAGTCTCCTCCTGAACTTTGTGACCATAGATGAATCCAAGCCTGACGACCCTACGCATGAGCATGTTAATGGCACACTGGATCTCCCCGTGGAGCTAGAGGAGCAAACCATGGGGAAGTACAACTGGGCAACCACGCCCACCACCTTCAAACCTGACAGCCCCGATTTAGCCAAGCATTACAAATCTGCATCCCCTCAGCCCACATTTCAAATCAAACCCGAAACACCAGTGGCCCCAAAGAAACACCATGTGATCCAGGAGCTCCCCTTGGACAACACATTTGTGGTGGGATGTGACTCACTCTCCAAATGCTCATCGACTAGCTCCGACCCATACAGTGTGTCAGAGTGCAGCTGTCAGGGGGGATTCAAGACTGCGGGGCAAAGCACCAACCGACAGGTAATTCATGACTTCCTTTTTAAACCCACCCACACTAGTTCCCACTCACGGTCCCCTTGCTGTCCTCTGGTAGGTGATGTTGGGGGTGGGTGGGAACATGAAGGAAGGGGATTTACCTACACAGACCATGACCATGTCTTCATGAATGTCATTTCCACCTAAAAATCAGAAGAAATTGAACAAACAAACAAACAAAAAAAAGACATAATTTGTTGCAATTAATACAGCAAACCTTCCACTGTACTGTTGTTAAGTCACCCTGTATTCACCCTGACCATTTAAATGCAGCCATAACTGTATAATCATTTGCCAAAATACATGTTTAGGTTAATTTCATAATCATAAGCTTAAGCAATGGGAGCAGTACAATTATAATGGCTAGTTGTTTTACAATTGAAAGTGAGTAGTTGGTGGCAGTGTAGCCTGGGATATGTAGCAACTCTGTATTTGAGGTATTAGCATGATTCAAGCTGTGGCTATTTGGCTGACAGTGTCAACGGCCTCATTTCATGAGGTATTTGTTTAGGCAAAAGTGTGAAAGTAAATGCACAAAAATAAAATGTGCTAAAACAACTTGATAAATAATTCCCATTTTTTGTGGCTTCTGTCCTCAAAATATTAAGTGCTAGCTTAACTGTGCCAGTGATGCTTTGTGGGAGTGAAACTCATTTGAATGCCAAGGTACAGCAAAGGGCTTATGATTCCCTAAGAGATATGTGCCAAATGTGAAGTGCCCCAATAAATAAAAACTGGCAAAGGGAAATAAATGTAAATCAGAGGTAAGGAGAGGTGGCCTTGCTCAGTGCTGACAGCCAGAGCAGAGTGCTGTGGGGAAGACTGAGTACTGTTTGGGGCTGGGGAGGAGGAGGGGGTCACAGGGATCAAGGTGACGCAGAGCCTTGAGACCAATATACTTAAACACCAAGGGAGCAGTAGTCCATAAAAAAGCCACCCAGGCCAATGTTGCATTTAGCCCATAAATGTCCTACTTTAATGACCCCAATTATTGTTATAAATGGCATATGTTGGTAAAAATCTTTACATTTTTTAAATAGTCTTACAACAGCGAGGATCAGAACAAAGGTTTGCCACCTCGATGTGTTGTAGTTTGTGTTTGACCGAACACCGAAGGGTGATACTGTCGTATTTCTAATACATGACAAAGTATGTTCATGGTGATATTTCACCTGCTATCACTCGCACAATGGAATTAATGAAGGCTGATTGGTCTGTGCATGGGGTCGTAATTTATTCATACCGATCTGTGTGTTGCCATAGTTTTCCCTTAGTGTCAAGCATCCAGTTGATTTTTCTGGCTTTTCCAATCATTTCCTTGTCTTTCGTTTTGCTTCTTTTGAGATTTTTGAAGACCCCATTGTTGCTTGGTTGCACTGGCTTTCGTTTTTGTTACTGTTTTGATCATGATTATCACAACTGTCATTCATACAATTCTGGGTCAATTTCATGATATTGCATCAATAATTGATTTTGTTTGATGAGGTGCTTGCTTTTGTTTGTGTCTAGCATCATATTGCACACAGTTTCTAGATCTTTGGTTCAGTTCTGTCTTTTTCCTCTCAGTATGCTTCTATTGCTTTAAAAATTCATCATAGCATAGTTGTGGCAAATGACTGTTGATCCTGTGAAGTATTGTACTTAGGCTAATTTATGAAGACACCCACACAGACTTGATAGTCATTCCCTTCATCCACCTTTTATTTGAAACCCTAGTTAAAAGCTATGCTCTGCCATGGTACATTATACATAAGCCTACTACGTGCCCCTGGTACCAAAGATTTCATCCATAATGTGTTTATATGACACACTGACGAGTTGTCAGAATGATTTTCCCCTCTTACGAGTAGTGGCTGCCCTGAAATATGCAGAAAGATTCAGTCTGTGTTCAACCGTTCTAAATTATTATCCGTTATGAATTTTACGCATCGAGGATTGAAATTGATTTCCACTCGTGTTACCGATCGGAGTGTAAAATTTTTATTTTTAATTTTTTTGCAAATAATTTTAAATCAATGAATATATAATTATTAAACATTCTGCCAAATCTTCAGGCTGTAGTTCTGATTATTTCTAATATATTTAGCCACTCTTCTAATTGAACATGGGTTGTATGTGTACTATATTTTCATATTTTGGAATCATATCTTACTAATATTTCAATATTAGCAAAAAATGTTCTCATTGATTCTACTCGGCAATCCGTCTTTAGTGATGTTAAGCTGACAATATATCTATTTTTTTTCTGTCCCCTTGAGCAATTGGCAAGTGATTCCTCCCACTTTACACATTAGATTTCCCACAAGTTTAAAGTGTGCTTATTTAAAGCCTATGTTATAGAAAAAAATAGCACGAAGCTTTGCCTGATGAGAATCACTGGCTGCAAAGGTTAATTAAATGCACTAAAGGGTTAATCACTCGTAATACAGTATGATTAAAATCACTCTAATTGGTTTGAGAATGAGGCTGATAAGAAAGAAGAAAAAGGCAGCTGTCCTTTAAGAATATCAGGAGTACCATAAACTAGCCTTAGGTGAGTCCTGTCCTCAGGATCCAAAGTGATGTGGCAGTAAAGGACCAGCACCCGTGTTTGTTGAGGCACTATTAAAATTCATCAGTTTGATTTAATCTTTTGCTTCTTTAAAGAGACTAAATTTTCAAGTTTCAAAGTACGCTTATAAACAGCACTTCAAAATGTATGGTTTTTGATCTGATGAGGTAAAAAAAAATGTTTGAGAACCTGTACAGATCATTTGTAGTGTGGTTCTTAAAACAGAAATTGCATATGGCCTGTAAGTGGCAGCTATTCAGTCTCTCTTCAGCTTAAGTTAATATTAAAAATCCAAAAGCAAAGATCATAGTCAGCTTTCTCTGTTCTTCATCAAAGTGACACAATTCTTTAGTGCATTAAAGTAATATCTAATTGTTACACATCTAAAGAAGGTGAAATTAAAGCATAGACAAAAAGCCCAGACATGGAATAACAATAGGGAGGGGATGCGGGAGGAGATAATTATGGTTGAAGGTCAACAAAATGTTTCCAGGGACTTTACAGATGTAGCTGATAAAGAGTAAAGCTTGTAAAAATACTTCAGAGACTACAGATTTGTGCCACCATATGGCTTCATTATACAGTAAGAGCTATAAATGCAAATCTCCTCTTTTCCCTCCCCTCTCTTCCTAGTTTTTATGCATCTCATCATTTTCTTTTAACCCCTACCCCCTTGATATTAGAGGTCAATCTGCCTCCAGTGATGAGGAACACTTGTGAGAGTATGTGATTTAGAGGAATCAGATCAAATGACTACTTCCCTGCTGAAGTGATCTCAGACATCATCATGAATAGGTTGGCTAATATTTTCTTATGTTTGGCCCATAAGTCTGCGGCCAAAGAGCAGGAAGGCTTATTAATATTTTGTTAGTGTTTTGTGATACCGCCGCATACAGTACTGTGCAAAAGTATCGGGCCACCCCATATTTCTTTATATTTTGCTTCCAATGAGCCAGACTTTGTTGTAATTTATTTTAAAGTGGTCTTAGAGCAACAGTTCTAGACCTCTGAAAGTCTTTCAAAGTTTTTCTTTGGACATTGGCTCCTTTTTCAGTCCAGTTCTTGTACCTGATCATTTTCAGAGGATTGTTTTTTTTGTTTGTTTGTTATTTAAGCCACTTAACACTGACCTGTGAATCATTCAAGCATTAAAAAAAGGCACCTAACTAGCCTTAGGTGCCTTTTAAACCAGTGTTGTGTCTACACATAACAGACAATTTAGCAACAACAACAACAAAAAAAAAAAATACAATTGTAATTTTAGGCACTTAGTTACTAGGAGTCGGTCAGAAATGCAAGGTCACAGTGGTCTCAGTGGAAGGTTGGCTGTCAAGAAGATATTTTAAGGAAGATAAACAAGGAAAAAAAATACTGAGGTATACCAAATTACACATGAACTGGACTGAAAATTAGTGACAACAGGTTTTATGGATTGATGACTATCAATATGTATGTAAAACATGGTGGAGGCTCTGTCATGGTTTGGGGCTGTGGTGTTGGGGATCTTGTCAAAATTGATGTAATTACAAACACAGAACCATCAGATTTTGATCCACCAAGCAAACCCATCTGGAACACATCTGATTGGCAACGGCTTCATTTTTCAGCATGCCAATGATCCCAAACACACTGCCAATGCAGTAAAAGCATACCCGGATAGAAAAACATACAATGGAACATTATCAGTCATGGATTGGTCTCCCCAGAGATCGGACCTCAACATTAATGAAGCAGTGTGGGATCATCTTGACAGAGAACAGAACAAAAGGGAGCCAACTTCCAGAGAAGAGTTTTGTATGTCCTTCAAGAAGCCTGGAGAACTATTCCTGAAGACTACTTAAAGAAATTACCTGAAAGCTGAGAGAGTTCAGGCAGTGTTGAAAACTAAAGGGGGGGGGGGGGGTCATACCAAAAATTTATTTTCAAAATTGTTATAACTGTAGAAAGGTTGTTTTTGCCTTATATACTGTATTTCCATGTTCGTTTGCACAATTTTCAATAAACCTCTGAACCTATTTCCCATTATCTTAGCACTATCTAAAGAAATTAGCTTGGCACAGTACTGTACACTGCATAAAAATAGCATTTTAAAGATGTATTGGCTAACAAGGGCGATATTAAACTAGATTTTTCCACACATCTTTTATTTCTGTGGGGGAAGGAATGGGTCAGTCACACTTGCCACCTACAGTTTGATGACAGAATGTTTGTGCTTAATGGTAGTGGGTGCACAGCCAGGTGTAGAAACTATGATTTAACTAGGCACACTGGACAATTTCAATGCCAGTTTGAAATTCTTGCAACTGATTACGGTTTTGTTTGTAGTTTTTGTTGTTGTTGTTGTTGTTGTTGTTTTGTCTTTTTTGTTGTTTCTTTTTTTTTTATTTCTGTTGAGTCATTGTTGAGTCATTGCATATGTAATCACTGTGCTTTGTTAATGTAAGCACTATCAAGTCAGATTCTTCCTGATTCAGACATTCGCAGATGTGTTGCTACCTTTGTGAGGAACAGCAAAATGTCATATTCTGTACATATCAGAGGACCCACTGGCAAGGGTCCAAAATAAAGACTGGGCCTAAATTAATCCAAATGTTTTTTTGTTTTTTTTTTTTATTTTTTTTGTTTTTTTGAGGGGAAATAAAGAGTGCTGCACTAGTGTGGTGGGAGAGAAAAAAAAAGACAAATTGGGAGTGGTAATTGGATAAGATTGCATGCTCTGATAAGTACAGGAAAATGCACAAATGTGTGACACCTGTAGCATTCTTCAAGGAAACCTGACAAGATAATGACTTGATTGCCAGCCGTACCTTGAAGAATGTGGTTTTTTTCCCTTTTCTATTCTTTTCTTTTCTTCTTTTTTTAAATATCATCTACACTCTTTTCGGAGTTTTCTTTAATCAGTGTTCAACGTAGCCTTACACTGATAAGGCTACAGCATAGGCTGCTCAGAGCTCAATGATATTGTAACTACAATCTCCCTATATCTGTCTGTCTCTCTATATTTCAGGAGATGGCACTGAAACCACCACACTATGGCACACTCTGTGGCACAGGTACAGCTCGCTCCCACAGGATTAAAATCAATCTCTAGCTCCCAAAAGAGAGAAAAGAAAGAAAAAAGAGAGAAAGAGAGAGAGAGAGGGCAGAGAGGAAAAGAAGGAAGGCAAGAACTGAAGAGGTGAAAACAAGTACTTTACTGCCTCTACAGCCTCAAACCACACCTCTTCATACAATCGAATGAAAAGATAAATTTGGAGGGGGTTGGGGGGAGGGGGTGTCACAGAAAACAGACAATGCTTCATGTTGCTGCCTGAAACTTGACAAAGCCCCTCGTGTGAATCTGCTGGAAGTTGGAAATGCTTTATTGAGTCCTCTGCTATTATTTACCTGTGTCAATGAGGATGATATTGTATGCTCCATACCCTCCTCAAAACAATGTCCCACTCCAGCACCCACTCTGTAAAATAGGTGTCAAATACAGTCAGTAGATCTGTAAAGTATGTTTATATGTATGTATGTATATCTATCACAGAGTTGATGGTGTTTATATTTATTGATTGCATTTGATTTGCCTTGTTTTCAAAACTGCCTGGTGGCCATTTTATTTTCCTACTTTATATTTTTTGTATCATTTGATGTTGCTCTCTCTGGGCTTGAGCAGAACTAATGATTTTTAATATATTTATGCTGCAAAGCCTATGACCTGTAGGCTTCCATTAGTATTGAGCCCGCGCACAGTGTACCATGTCTGTCACCATTCGCCTCTTATATTTCTACTTTCGCAACTGATAACATTGTTGGTGACAAGTGTGGCTGATGTTACAGATACACGCATGGCCCTGCAATACCAACCACATTCGTAGCGCTTTACAACCGTGCTACCGATCGCCATGCTGTTATTACACTGGTAGGAATGGTAGGACAAGTTTAATACTTTAAGCTAAGCCACAATCACAAGGGACTAACTGCTGGGGTTATAATCAAAAGCTGTTTATGTAGGGCAGATTTGAAGAGCGCTAAGCCTAACCTTTTGTGTGTCGCTTACTATTTCTAAGTCGGAACTGATTTAACTGTTGGGATCCATATTAAAATGACTCCAGATGGTAGGAAAAAAATCATAATTATAATCCTCTGGCAGTCATTAATATGATTTCTTGGGTTCAAGCAAAAAAAAAAAAAAATACTTGACTTTGTACACTTATTTACATTGAATAAAGACATTTTCTGATGAGAAAAAAGACTGAACACCAAAATGAACAGGTACTGCAGGATTCAGTTTAAGTACAGCAATAAGTTAAGATTTGACGAAAACGAAATGAATAAATCCACTATGGTGCAATTCATACTTCTTATTAAGAACGTCATTTTCTTCTACTTTTTCCTTCACTCACAGAACCATCATGGCACATTATGTCTTACTGAATCATTTCTACAGTACACACAGTAACTGGCTTGATGGGTTTGCAGCATTATTGTTCAATAGTCCTGTTAATTGGTAAGCTAAATGTCTTCGCTAGGTAAGGCCTAAAAGGCATCTTCAGTACAGAAATATAAACATAGAATTAGAGTAATTAAAATGGACAAAGTCTGTGTAGTCAGTTAGAATTGTACAGATGGACTTTGCTGGGGGCTGTTTTTTTCCCCCCCTTCCTTAAGAGACTATATATAGTTAAATGAAACGACTGCACAGACCAGGCGCCTTTTTGATTTTGTTCCAATCTTTAATCTGTCATGGTTGTACAGACTGTGTCCATTTTAAAGCTTTTAATTTTATGCGTGTCACTTCTTTGCAAGGCAGGTTGTTATTATTTAAGGAGGTATATTCATGTAATTATGGTATCAAATGTATTCACTACTGCGTAGGAGCCACAGTATAAAATATACATAGCATCCTAGCACTGTGTAATAATTAGATTTGCCTGATCTTTGGGGAAAAGACAAAAAAAAAAAAAAGGAAAAAAAAAGCATACAGGGGAAAGTTTTTGTCCTTGTAAGGGAGACGGAAAACCTCACTTTTATTCAATGTGAAGTACAATATGCACCTTACATGATCTTTGTAATTGACTTTGATTTGCCAGTGTGGAGAAAACTGTAAATGTTTTGTTTATGTATGTGTGCGCTTCTGAAATTTATTAAAGTCTTTTGCATTGTATTGCATATTTTGATGACTCTTCTTATTCATTGTTTTAAACATCCAATATTAGTTTGCATCACACAGTTTTCTGCACACGATACTGTGTCTGCCTGATGAGTAACAGTAAGACTATAATGAGGCGAGCACACGTTGCCGAATAATCTGTTGTTTTTCTCATATGCACTTAGTTGGTGACATTAAGTATTGGTAAAACAGGCTGTGGCCTGTAGAAATATGTGTGGCTGTGTTGGTTTAGACAGCATTAATAGGTTCATTTCAGCCGTAAAAAACAAAACAAAAAAAACACCCAAACATTTCTTTTTACATTTTTCAACAGTATAGCGCTTAAATAGGAGAAAGAAGCAAAAAAAAAAAAAAAAAAAAAGATTTACATCGCTAATTAGGAACAGCTTACAGATAAAAAGCTATGGAAATTATGAGAAGAACACATCCTTTGAAGTGCGCAGACAGAAAACAGCCAAACAGAAGCTTTTTTTGGACCAACACATTTTTTTTTTATTTGTCTCCCCTCTATGAGCGCTGATAATGATCATTTGATAAAGATAACTCTGCTATTATGATGTACAGTAGGGCACAAAAACAGGGTTTTACACATCTGAGAGAGACTGATGCGAGAAAGTACAATAACCACTGCTCAAACATTGTGTTATGCAGTGTTTATACGGATTTGATCCAAAAATACAGACTTGAAAGGCACAAAACAAAGCCTGGGTAGAGACAACAGACAATGTTTAATTGCTTATCAAAGTTACTTCATATTTTGAAACCAAGAGAGCTAATCAGTTCCTGTGGGAAAAGTGTCCTTGGTGATTTGAGAAAATGGTGCACACTCAAGAAAAGCATTTTCCGATGGAGAGTGCATAAATGTCAGCTTTCTATTAATAGATAAATATAAACCTGATAAATGCACTGTCTTGGCATAAAAAAAACAGGGACCGGGGATAGATAATAAGGTAGATGTATCTCTTTGAGGAACATAAATTCAGTTTGATTTTTTTCTTTTATATATAATTAGGCAATAAATGTTTTCAAACGAACCATAAATAAATTTAACAGCCACGCCATTAATGAGTCTTGACATTTGTTCATGAATGGTATGTGATAAATGGAGTTTTCTTTTGCTTCTTGATACAAATTAAGAAAGAAACAAGGAAAGTGGAAGCTGGGCTGTTGTGGTCTATAGCAGACCATCTTCTTGCTGTGCCTGTGGACCAGTCTTTTTGTTGCTTTTGTTTGTTTTATTTTAGAAAATTTGGATGTTAGTAAGGGCACATAAAAGTCAGTACTTTTATCTTTTAATATGGCTGTTAAAGCTTGTACCACAGCTACATTACAGTATGTCGCAGAGCACAGCATTAGCAGAGTTTCTTTGTTGACATATTGATTCATGATTTATGAGAAGGCAGTATTCAATTTCATTTACCAGGCCAGGAAGCAAGTTATATGTACTAAGTTTGATTACATATTGTATAATGCAATGATATGTCTGCAGATGGCACATCATATACAGACCAGCATACTGGGCTTTACACAGGCACACATTCATCCATTGGTTGTGTTGGTGGTGGGGCTTACCATATGCTCTTCATTAATTATATGTATATGTTTCTTTTTCCACTTTCTTTGCTTCA
This sequence comes from Cichlasoma orientale, assembly GCA_034780415.1. NCBI lineage: Eukaryota > Metazoa > Chordata > Actinopteri > Cichliformes > Cichlidae > Cichlasoma > Cichlasoma orientale. The sequence continues at coordinate 71,194 of JAVDPK010001578.1, read as the reverse complement.
TCATTAACAAAGCGACTTCTTATTTTCCTGCGATGCCAGCTACTGACTGCATTATTTAAGCCTGTGTTTATTACTAGTTAAGAATACTGAACTCCAGCATTAATCAGAAAGCATGTGTGAAGTTTGTTATACAAGTCAAAGATTGCACGGCTGGCCCAGTGACTTTCCTCAACCTTGAGAATGCAATCAGTGCAATCAGTAAATCAGCCCTGTTATCAGTTCTTTGCCTCTAATAAATGTAACATAAAACTTAAGCATATCTGTTATTTATGTGGTAAAGATTGCAAAGGAGCAATTGAGATGGCAAAAACCATTACACATTGATTTTACAAGTCACTCACATTCTCTTCTGGGATCAATGATATCTGCTGCAGACAGTATAGAATTACAATTCAAGATTAAAGATTGTTTAAACTAAATGACTGGCGCAGTGGCTTTCTCAACTCACTTTTTAAAAGCATTGTGAATTCTGGTATCTGAGGACTGCATTACATCTATCTGTCTTAAATAATTCCATGCATAGTGGTCACGACAGTGGACCTGTTCTCTTGCATGTGCTTTGATGTTATAGTTGCATATCAGCCAACACAGTGGATGCTTGTGCATCATCCCATACACAGCTGCCTACTGGCCAGTAATGAGAAGTTGTTTTTATATTTTAATTTGTTATTTGAATGTAATTAACAGAATCATGATTAGTCAATGCTGGCAGTAGTGAGAGTGGATCTGAGGATGCAATATCATTTTCGGTTATTGGCTTGTTAAATACACATTTCTCTGGTTCAAAAGTCAAATGCATGGTGTCCAGCTGAGTGGACGTGTTTGTAACTCCATGAAAAATAGGTTCATAAACAAAATTTCAATTGCATTGTGTTTTTTTTTCTTTTTTACATGCCAAAACACTTGACTGATGTTCTCATAATAATTCATGCATATTATATATATATATATATATATATACATATATATTCATATTCATGCATATATATATAGATAGATATAGATATATATATAGATAGATATAGATAGATAGATATAGATATAGATATATATATGAAAAATAAAACAGGTTTAAAATGAAGGCATTTAATATTTTGGTTGTCTTTGGGGAGGTATAGGTCAATTTAACAAGCAGCAAGCATGCTCAGGGTATGATGTGAAATTGTCCCGAAGCAATACTGACTGTGTAAGCAGAGGCTATTTATGCATGTTCTGTGCAGTGGTGCAGGAAACAAGAAGATGCTGTTTTTTCTGTTGCACTCCACTCAAGGCAACACTCCACACAATTGCTGCCAAATCTCTGCCAAACTGAATAATTCAATCATCCCCCATTGCTGCGGTGGTCTATCTACCTTTGTGTGTGCAACAATCAAATCAGTGTGGAAGCCTGCCGTGTGGTTCTTTCTGAGACACTGACTCGCTCTACAGCCTGGAGATTGTTTTCATTGAAAACAATTCTGTTGATTAAACGAGGTGTGACTGTGGAGCAGGCATCTGAAGAACATCGATTGCTTGTACAATTGTTTGTTCCTTGTTAAAAGTGTGATCTAAAACAGTGGACGCCATTAGTGTGCAAGGAGCATATGGTTGGCTGGTGTGCCCCTAAGACAGTTAGTGTGTATCTGTATTTCCTAAAATATCCCAGGTAAAGAAATCCATTGTGATCTCTTGTGTGGGCTCAATAATACCATTTGATTAGTAACCACATAAAATTCTTAAATTATACTTTCCCATTGGTTAGCATGGCTTTATCAGTACCTGATTTATATTATTATACTGCACTGTATTTTTTCTTTTGTGAATGTGCATTACTTCATACAGATAAATGAGCTTTACAACACTCTTCAACAGATAGTGCCCCTGCCATTACATTGGATTCAAGCTTTGCTTCGCCCATCTACACCCAGCTCTAATTCCCCTGAAAAATAGACTGCTGTGAAGATTAGGTAAAATGAAAAATTACCAAAATGCTTTTTAAGTTGTTTTTTTTTTAACCACCTGGGCACTAGTGGTGCACCCACATTTTGTGGACATCTGGAACAAACTAGCAGTCACATAAAGGTTGTTTGAGTTGAAATTAGTTCCTCGTTACCAGTCATAGCACTGTATTGACACAGAGCAAGATAAAAAGTGTTGGAGTCATTTCATCTCGCTCAGTTTTATTTAACTACAAGGAAATTATTCCTTAAAAAGAGCTGAACTTAAATGTCATGTTCTGCAAACAACTTCATATAGTGCTGATTTCAGGAGGCAGAAAATGTGACTCCCAAAAGTGAGTGGAGTTTTCCCAGCACCCTCTGAGATGTGTCGTGTGGTTGTACAATGACTTAAGTAAACTGGGTTCTAATTTGCCACTGATATTATGTGGTACATGGCCATTACTGTTACTGTTGTTACCATTACTTTTATAGCGTTCCTAGCAGTTTATTGTTGCTGTTGTGGAAGGAGACTTTTTTTTTCTCCTTTTTTTTTTTGGGCAATGCAATAATGCCACGGGATGCGGTCTTGGAAGTGTGTAGCTTGTGTTGGTTGTTGGGGCAGGTGTGATAGCTGGAGTTGGTGTCATCCTATTGCAAGACAATCAGTAGTTGTAGCTTTTTTTAAAGCAGACAGTGGAATACCTGTATGGCACTCTGTCATGCTATTACACAGCCATGTTCCACTATAGGTTATTGTTCAACAATATCTGATGCTGTCAAAACTGTGTAAAGCAGATATTCTTTTCTGAAATGTAACTGGGTTGCTTGACTGATGGCATGTAATGACTGGTGATATGTAAATCAGGTTTCAGCTGTCTGCATTTGAACGCTGCTCTTTTGAAACAGACTAACAATACTCCACGCATGACAAAAACAACTGTTCCTAGAAATGATGTTTTAGCTCGAGAGAATTAGCCAGTGTTAAGGATGTTGCCATGACAAGATGCATACATGTTTGCAAGCTGAAGGTGTCCAGACTAGAAGGCGGCAACTTAAAGACATTGTCCAGGGAAGGCTATGTCTGTGCCCTCCTTAATCCTGGTAATCCTCGTACAGAATTCTTGATTTGCTTTTGTAAAAGAGATTGGGAGATGATAAGATGCTCGTCCGCCTCCTTAGAATAGCTGATAATCTGGTTTGAACAGAGGAATCAGGGGGTATTTAGCCTGCCTTAACATTTGCCCAAGCAGATGGCGCTGACGGGGGAAGGCACAACCTTAACCTTCATCCCCCCCTCCCTCTCTGCTTGGTCTACTTTGGGGGAAAAAAAAAAAAAAAAAAGAACAGTGGGATGATAATCAATGTTGTTTATTTTGCTGCTTGACTCTTTAAGTACTTTCAGCCAGATTATAGGCTTTTGCAGGGGATAATCAGGAGACCACAGACAATTGGTTTTTTTCCATCCTGACAGTATCCCCCCACGAACGCGTAAAGAAGGCGATTTAAAGTAGATGCCAACTCTTAATTCCTGATTAGTCCCATTGCAAACCCTGTTAAAATTAACTGGACACTGCGCTAATCACTGCATTTTGAACACTTGCTGTTCTGGTACAGCGGACATACCGTATCCAACAAGCAGGGCAACTTCCCACGCGTGATAGCTCCATTAATACTTCCTTTTGAGGCCGCCTCGTCCTCGGTGTGATGACATACAAACACACTATGAACCCTAAAAACTGCTTGAGGGTAATTGTAACACTTCAGGACTGAATAGCTTGTGTGCTGATCTATTGTAAAAACAGACAAAGTTAAGCCCCTTCACCTCAGTGTTGTAAGGTAATAAAAAGAAAGAAAACGAAGAAAAATGATCTTCTTAGTTCAGCGGCACATATTGACTATAACAGATGTTAAGTTATTCACCTAAAATTGTAAGGATCCGATAGCACTGCTATTGAAAGCTTCTGTGCATATTATCAAAAGTGCAGCAGCAGTTTTGATAGCATACATGGAAGCTGTAAGCATGACATTATGTAAGCCATTAAGCCATTTATATTAGTTCCCTAAGTCTACCTCTCTCACTTAATGCCTCTGGCAATCTTCTCAGCTCGGACTGGACACCTGCAACAAAAGCATTTGAACAAATGAGATCAGCCCATTGACTAATTAGAACTGTGCACGGCATATGTGTGCGGAAGCACTATTTAACTAAAGCATTTGTTGCATCCAGTTTTTCTTTGTCTCTGCAGTTGTGTTCTATAACAGGATATTGTGCATAGCTGTCAGGCTCAGTCTGGGGTAGAAGCACAAAAGACAAGCAGCCCAGAATGCATCCTACTCAAGCATGTACACAGTGCAAAGTTAATCCACATATTCACAATGACATGCTGATTGTCTGTCTGTGCTCTCACTTCATCCAGACACAAGCAAAAGAGTCAAGCACTCTCAAACAAGCATTTTGAGGGGAATGGTCATTTTCAAAGCAATTTGCATGAGACACACAAACATTATACATTGTAATTGCACCTATCACCACAGCTTGATATCCTTGTGTGATACTTGCTATAATTGATGCAGTTATTGCATTTGTTTCTTCTCATCCATGCTGTGCTATTTAAGTGCTTCCTCATAATAAAAATGTATTTGATGTGATGTGCTTGAAAGCTGATGTCAGCAAAGGAGTATATGCAGAACCATTAACAGAGAATATTAGATGGTGAACCACATAAAGCTAATGCTAGGCAGTGGTAACACGCATCATGCAGCTCATACTAATTGCTTGGACCTTTACTTTAGCAATGTTAAGACACTGCCGGCTCTTTGAGTTAAAACCACAACACTGACATGGTCACAAAACAAAACAGATCAATCCCTTTTATCCATCAGAGACAGCTTTTAATATACAGCGGCAAGTAGTGTAAACTTTATGTCCAGAAATATGCCACAATAAAAGCGGAAAGACAGCAAGAGCTTGAAATGCAAAAGAGTAATTGAATCAGGGATATTTTGCAAAGATTTCTTAAGCAATGTGTGCGATATTCACAGATCGGCATGAAGAATTTCAAGGCATTCAGTATTCAAAAACAGCAGCAACTCATTCCCAAGATCAGTCATACTTCTTCATGCTTTTTTGACAGTGTTTGCTGAAGAGGTCTGTGTTTTTTGAATGGTAAGAGACTCATTATGAAATGATAAGGCTTCATGTCAGACACTTGTGCTTCTCACACACACTGAGATGCCACTTTACTCTTAAGACTTTCTTATAAATGGTATAATAAAATAAAAATAATAATAATAAAAATAGAAGGCGTTTACTGTATTTGCACTTTCTGCTGGTAGGATTCGATATGCAGGAATTTGGAGACATAGATTTGAACAGCTCAAACTCATTTTCCTGAGTTTGATGCATAATGAACGATGATCATGACATGCATCTCACTAAAAGTTAAAATCTAGAATGATAATAAAACAATACAAACAACCATTTTCTTCCGCATATCAGGGGCCGGGTTGCGGGCCGCAGCCTGAGCAGTGAAGCCCAGGCCTCCCTCTCCCCCAGCTTCCAGCTGATTCTGAGCTATGGCGCAACCTACGTGCGATGTTGTTGCCGACATTAATGCTTGTGCAGGTGCGTTGCATGTGTTAATTACCGTGTCGTCGTGTCCCGGTATTTCACACGCGGTGCCGGCCGACAGAAACATAAAATGCTGGGACTTTTCCCCTCCTGGGTCCTACTCTTTGCTGTGGTCAGTTTTTTTTAAGGCGCAAACACATTTTTCTCTCTATTTTAATTTTTTTTTCGCTTCTTTGTACACACCTGGGGGAAGTAGCCGGAAGTGCACGCAATGAATGACGGTGTTTCTCGGGAGGTGCGCCTCAGGTTATGTTAGAAAACTTCAAAAATAACTAACGATATTAGACCTAATACAAATATCAGGCCAAGATTAACAGAGTTATGACATTTTTCAATAATGATGTCAGTGCTGCAGCTCTATCTGGTGGCAGATAGCTGTGTAAAATCTTAATAATTAGACTACCGACTAGTGACAATAGCAACTATTAGTCATCTAGTCTGGTCCCAAACATCCCTAATAAATATATATATATACATATATGCATTTGTTTCTTTCCACAACTTTCTTTCCATATACACTTTTCAGCCAAATAAATGATGTATTGCGCACACAATTCTCAACTTAGATTACCTGTAATCCACACACATATATATATATATATGCGCTGCTTGTGATGGAGAAAACATGTGTTCAAAGCCAGAAATAATGGACAGCATTTCAATGACTTCAGTGAATTGTGCCGACCTTATTGTATTGTGTGGATGATTGTGTGATGCTCCCCCAGATAATGACTGTGCCCTATTTTGACTTTGAGGCAATGACCTGAAATAAGGCACACAAGTGAAATCTGAGTCTCGATGAACCTGGAAGTGATTAAGGTCACCCAGACACACCACATTTGTTTGCCCGGTGACTCACATCAGCCGATGTCTGCAAATCATTTGGGAGCGCATTGTGGGAATCCTTCCCAATGCAAACAATGACCGTGTATAGCAAGCTTAGGACGAGCTTCAGAATGATTGGTACACCTATGTAACTGTGAAAGCAAATCCAATCTAAGTTCAATTCTATAGCTATACACGTTTGGGTTTTTGTTTTCAATGTACCACTTTCTGAATAAAAACCTTTCCTGAAAACTACAGTTTGTCCAACAAAATGAAAATATGATGAGAGTGTAATCAAAGACTATTTCACAGCATGCATTGATTGCTATGCATTAGCTCTGGACGCTGACTAGACAAAGGGGGGTCACGAAAGTTAAAAAAGAGGGCTATTAGTGCAAGTGCACAGCACAGTCCAATGGCAGTGAGTCAATGAAAGTTTCTTAGGGACATAAAAATGCACCCAACTACTTAAGTATGCATCACATATGGGGAAAGTAAAATATCAAGTTAATGAAGACATCACAAAAGATGATGCAACACTGAATCCTGGATTCGTCTTAAGTTAACTCCATTCAGCGCCTTGATGCATTATTTAGCAAAGTGACTGAAAAGGCTGATTTCCCTAGTTCAAGTCTGACATGATGCACATGACTTTGGGGGAAACATGGATAACATGAGATCATGTCTGCCTCTTGAGGGGAGGACGCACTGAGTGGATCTCTAGCTCTTTTTGTGCCTTGCTATTCTGCTGGGGATCAGTAAACAGCTCCTCGCAACAGCCATGATAAAAACTGCTATTCCTCTGCTGTGTATGTAAATCAGAGTAGGGGGATATAATGAAATAATGAATTCTCCCTTTTTTTTCCTTTTTTTTTATTCAAGAGGGACTTGTGGGACCCACTATTTTTAGACACAACAAAGAGATTGCCATGGGTGTCCAGTCTCTCTGGTTAAGTTATGGAGTTTTATCCAACTTGTCAACGAAGAACTGCTTGCTTCAATGCTTAAAGACATGCTGGGTAAAAATGGAGGCCTGTGTCTCCCCTCCAGACAATTTCAATTAAGCCTCTGTGGGGCTTAATGACTGGATGTGTCAATAAATGGTCACCCCCCCCCCCACACACACACACACACATATA
>JAVDPK010001578.1:0-63670 GCA_034780415.1 Cichlasoma orientale | reverse complement strand
CTTAATAGATTATGAACATTATCAATAAGATCTTGGGAGTTGATTCTGAGTTTTGTGCAGTGTGTATGTATTGGCCGCATGCATAGCAAGCCTCCCTGCCAGCAAGAATTGCTTTGTCACTCAGACAAATGTGGCAGATGAATGCTCAGCATGATGCTGGGTTATTTGTCATCTGGTGTTCTCTTTCTAATGGGTTTACTGTTGACGATCCAGGTCAGAGAAGGACGAAGCGCTCCGCATCAGAAGTTACAAGAGAACCTTAAGAAGGATCGCTTGATAGATCCTAACCTTTTAGACTCCAGAGTATAACTGTTGTATTATTCCAACTGTACCTTTAATCTTGACCTCCATCAAAACAAAACCTTTTTGTTTATCATGCTCTTTCTGAACTGCTTGGGGTTTTTTCTCTAATAATTTACTTTAAAATATAAAGTGTTTTAACTGGTATTGTGAATTTGCGCTGTAAAATAAAAGCAAATTGAGCTGAATTGAATTAAATCTCACCTAGGATGCTGCTGTCCACACCATAGGACATGCAAAGCTGTGTATTTTTTAGTCTCTAAGAACTGCTTAAACATGATTTTTTTTTTTTTTTTGCTGAAGGTCTGTTAGGGATGTTTATCCCCATAATTTACTGTAACACCATTATCTAACATATTCTTAATACAACATTTAACCTTGAAAATGTGATACTGCCGATACAGAGAGGCTGAATCTTTGCAAAGTCAGATATTTTCATACTAGCAAGTAGGAAGAGGCAGTAATGCTGCCATGTTCATGCCTCTTGGAGATAACACCTCAGAGGTCACTAGAATGACTTGTTGTAATATGGGTCACGTCAGACACACTGAGAAACCAACTTCCTGACATGTGAGATTTTTACTCTCTTGCAGATTTTTTTTTTTTTTATCATTATATAACTGTGACTGGTTGCTGTATGAATATCACTCGGTAGACTATTTCAGGAGAGCAGGGCCACATGTGTGGGGCTGGATGATAACACCTTTACACATAAGGTTTGTTCAGTGTTAAAGTTACATTATAGTGACTTCCGCTTCCATTAGATTTCTCATTAAAAAAAAATTATGTTCCAGAAATGAGCCCACAATCATATCCTTAACATTCAGGATTAGAATTCCTCCAAAACTAACTGTCCTTGACTACTTTAAAGGAAAACATGAAAGGCAGTGCATGTCAAGACACACATTTCCCAGCAACGTGAAGATTCTTGGCTCTTATCTGTTTGATTTTGCACTTAGGGATTTTTTCTTCATCTTTTCTCTTCAAACATCAAGTGGCAAAGTCATTTACATGTGCTAGGGGCAACCAGAGTTAAAACACAGACATACTGCTGTCTAGAGGCAGTGTATGAAGAAAATAAGGAAGTTGTAAGGGATAGGTAAAATAAGGCAACAGAGGAAGAGTAAAATGAAAGGAAAGTGAACAGGAAGGGAGGAGAAAGAGATTGAGAGAAATGAGGACAGTAGGAGGTGAGAGCAGTGAAACACAGAGAGGGTAATTCAATTTGACTAAAACTCTGTCGCTTCATACAACAGGGGGATTGGCCTAACCACCAAAATGAATTAAAATTCATGAACTTTTGAGGAGAGAGCTGCCAGCAGGAAGTGAAGAGGATGAGACACAGTTAAAGCAGATATTATTTTTTTTTAATTACAAATAAATGAAGCTATTAGTTTACCTTAAATTAAAAGCAGAAGGGTTCCCTCGGAGATATCTGATCCCATGTGCAAGTCATTTAAGACTGATTGGGCCCCTATTGAGCTATATAAGTTTCTCTGAAAGTATCTCCTGTATCTAACTGCAAAGTACCTTTTGGTTCTAAAGAAGTGAAACTGTTGGCTTGTTAGCAATTCCACCCTCTAGTTGTAATCTTACACAGATAAATAAATGCCATAAATGTCTACGCAGTGGAATTTGGCAAGAAGGAACACACGCAGCCGATTATTTGTAATGCTTCCCAAACCAGACAATCAAAAGAAAATCCAGTGTTTGACTTTGATCCATGCACAATATAAATAACTAATTTATCAATTGTGCTTAAAGAGGCATACAATGGGCAGAACAGAGAACATTGTGTAGCCGGGATAATCCCTTAGAAGATTTATCCTGACGTTGCCTTGAGGGGAATAGTGGGAGCACGAAGCAGATCCTATTCCCTCACTCTCTGTCTCTCTATCTCCGTTTCTCTGGATACATAGTCACTATCTCAGCTCCTGATCAGCCCTATTTAGTTATATTGCATTGTGTTCTTTGATATTCTAGTTAATCCATCAAGTGAAGAGATTAAAGCTAAGATTACAATAATTCAATGAACTTTTGATTAGTTATGTCTGCGGCCCTGTGGCCTTTTTTTTGCGCCGTATGTGTGTTTATATACATTTGTTTGCCTGCATGTGTTAAGTGTGGGCAACTTTGACTGTTCTGAGTTTTAGTAGCAGGAAGATTGCCGTGATGTATTGATGGTCTGAAAGCGAGGCAGCTTCCCTCAGTGTACTCAGGGGCTAGAGTAGGTGGTTCTAAATGTGAATACCAAAGGACATACATAACGTCTGAGAGGAGTCTCATTTACCATGATGGGGTTTTTTTTGTTTTGTTTTTTTTTCTGAGTCACTTGATTTCATCGTTACATAGACACCTAGACAACAGATCTTGAGGCTGAATTCGAGCAAACGGAGAGCAAAAGTATAATTCCACTTTATGGCTGCTCAAGCCCACCTTCCAAATTTAGTATGCGTGCTTTAATCCAAGTTATCGTGCCTCGGAACAACACAAACAAGCCAGCATAGGTTTGGATAACATCTGTTTTCAGTTTTCTATCAGCCGGAGCATTCTGTATGTGCAATTACTCGAACCAATCACATGCAAAAGCTTTTTCAATCTGCCTCCTTGAGTGCTGTCACTAGTTATTACAGTGTGTGCTGTTTAGCAAAAGTGCTTCTGCAGTTTGAAGAGCATCCCAAGATATTAGTGGCATCTAATTGCATTACCTGGAGGAGACTGATGGCGCCAGTTAAAATGGCTGGAACCTGCTCAGGCTGTGTTGAGGGCAAGTGCTTCTTTACAAGTTATACTACATGTTTCTGACTGGAATCTTTTGTTGACTAAGTGATATTCTGACAGCTTTAAGCCTCCACTCGCCTCACCAAATACCCTTATTCCCTTAGCAATCATACATTTTACCATTAATCCACTTTCATCCATGTGAGACTAAAGCAATGACAGAATGATAATGGCAGCTAATGCAGCCAAATTTTGATTGCACAAGTCGGTTTTGTTCTCATTAACTTGTTCTGAATTGATTCATGCATTCATGCTTGTTTACCTAGCAATAGTGTAAAATGTCCCTGCAGTGCAATCCATATTCAAGCAGGCCAGCTGCGAGGCTTGCTGCAACCCTTGTCCATTTACGCTCTGAAAAAGCTTTTTTTTGGGGGGGGTTTTCATCATTCTAAATAACCCCAGATCAAATCTTTACATCTTTTCAACAATCCATTACACTGCTGACATTTTTAATGCATAATATGCATAATAGAGATCTCCAAGTAGCTTCTCTTTGGCAAGGTGACAAAAAATGCCTTCTTAAAATGTAGACTTTCCATAAGGATACCAGAAAAAAAAAAAAAAAAGCCATCTTGTGGGCAGCTCAACATCATTTTCCAAAGAAGCCACAGGCAAATTTTTATGACTGCGAAGACAATAAGGTGAAAACTGCCGAGTGACCCTCACAGGATGTGTCTCCAGCCCCTTCTGTCTTCCACTTCTAGATTTAGAAGGGACTGGAGGGGTTTTTAATGCACAGTCCTCACATAGTCCAGTGGGATTCTCATCTTGGGAATAGCATGCCAGTTTTATAGAGCAGGGAGTGGCAGTGGAGAGAGACAAGGGTCCTCAGAGACGCCTGGATGTTTTCCATATTAAACTGAAGAGAACAAGACTTAAGATCTCACTGGTGAAATGACTCGTTTTCAATGTGAAAATGCCGGTTAAATCATGATATGGAAATTAGCATAATTATGGAAAGTGCGACATATCTAGGTCTGTTGTTGGGCTGAGATTTTATCCCACTTATGCTATCCCACTCCCTCCCTTCCTCTCATTTTCACTTCTCCCCCACCTACACGTTCCTCTAATCATTTCCCACCCTCACTTTTCCCCTGGACCCTCTTTGCACGAGCACCCTTCTTACCAATTCCCCAACCTCTAACTCCTCTTTTTCTCTCACTCACTTCCCACAGAGAGTAAAATATCCATGGGCATTTTAATCACATTAATATGAGCAAAGGATGTAAGGTAATAAATGGCTTCTTTCTCTCAATGAGCCATAAGAGGTGGTGATAAAAACAACTTTTCTGTTGTTGTTCGCTTTTGCCTTGTGATGTGAAAAGAAGCTGTGTTTGAAGTTCAGATTAGTCTTCAGGGAGTCCCACCTATTGGGACTGTTAACCTTTAGCCATTCAGCCATAAAACAAGTGAGTTCCATTAAAATACATAATGCATGAAGTGCCGAGATTGCATGCCATTGATCAGCACTTGAATAAATTGAGTTGAAATCCTATTAACATAACCAGTTACACATAAAGTGAGATGAATAAAGTGCAGTATAACACCTGCAAAAATTAGCCACCATCAGCCGCAGTTTGTGATGGTTGAGGTGGTCAGGCTAACTAAAGCTAATTTAAAAATAAATTGTAATGAGCTATAATTCCAGCTATTTGTGCAGTGAGATGCTGGCATTTTAGCCAGAGTAATTTTTTTTTGTCTTTTTTTTTTTTTACACAACTATTAGTCTGGATGGAAATCTCTTGTTTTCTACCACTATTTTCTTTTTTTTTCTTTTTTTTCAGTACATACTCGGAGATCAGGTTATGACCCTTTCTTCAATTTAATTCTGGACAATGATTTTGCTGTATCACAACGGCAGAAGTTCACTTCAACCAAGTAAAACCATTGCATTCTTTTCACCTTTCAGTCTCCGTGTAACTAGAAATTCTTAATATTTCATTATTGTTTATTGTTTGTTTGTTTTTTTTGGCTGCGTATGAAAAGTTGCCATGAGATGCGCAGAAAAGCTGTTTAGCTTGATGCACTGTGGCCTCCAAGGCAGCTTTGACTCATGGCGCCTGCCTGCTTCAGATGTGGTAACTAAGACTCCGTCTCCCCCTCCCCCCAAAACCACACGACACTCTTTAAAGTATGAACATGTTCTTCTTTTTAACGCAATTAAGAGATGACTTGTCATCTTGACAGGTTGCCTTCATCTCCTTAAATGCATGCATGCTACAGCAATACATCTTTACAGGACTAACACGGTGTATCTTTTTTTTTTTTTTTCACCATTTTTGTTTTCATGTCTCAAACTCCCTGTCCCTCTTGTATTAGGAATAATTAGGGCAATTAATTCAGGTGGATGCCCATTACACCATATGTGTTTTCAGATTAGGTGCAGAAAAGGCTCTGTCACCCGACCCCATGCAGACTGGGAGATGACCCAAATTGAAGCATGTTTCCTCCCACCCACAGCTCCCCCTTCCTTCCCAGATCTCCCCTCCGACACCCAAAATCTCTGTCCCCACCCCCCTTCCGGTGCCATGCCAGCATCTCAACAACAAAGCCAGAGAACGCCTGCCAATGGTGGCAGCTCCTTAATGAAATAGTAATTGTGACTGTGACTTGCATGCATCAGTTGCTTTCCTGTTCTGTTCTGTTTCATTGCACAGTACAGACAGGAGTCTACTGAGTTCCAGCTTTGTAATTTCATTAATGCTCAGTGTTGCACCTCTGCGTATGGTTTGTTTTCATTGCTGCTTTACATTAGGTGTGATTGCTTTACTAAGTCCTCCGCCTTGTTGCTTTAAGACTTAATATTTTAGGAAATCCAGTTTGTATATAAAGTCTACAACATGTGCCTGTAGAAATGCCTTTGCTAGTCACAACTAAAGTGTGATATGCGAGAAAAAAGATTGAATATTGCCTAAAAATTGGCACAGCATGGATTTTGTGGTACAATGGCGGTAACAGCTGTTCAGAGAGACACCAGAGCGTGGAAATATTTAAGATCAATATATCTTTTATTTTACTGGGAGTCTATAACGGGCCTCCAATTGTATGCTTCATTACTGGACACAGGGGCCTATACTGCTGACCAATCCCATCTAATGAAAACAAATGTACTTGCAACCTGAAGAAAAGAAATACACTACGCTGCAGTTAACATTCCCCTATCATTTTGTATGAGAACTGTGGCCGTGGTGTATCCTGAACGGCAGACCTAACAACTCAAGTGTGTCATTATGTGTGGGCAGGGAGAAGGAAAGCCAAAAAGTATCCTAATTGCAGACTTCTGCTCAAACTGAAAAACAGATTGCAGTCATCTGTTTATCTATCTATCTATCTATCTATCTATCTATCTATCTATCTATCTATCTATCTATCTATCTATCTATCTATCTATCTATCACAATATTCTTATATACAGATGTTCAGAAATGGTAGTGTCTTTCATCAGAGCACAAATGAGATCAGAACTATTATTTCCAAAGTGCCCATGCTGATCTAACATCAGTTTGAGCTTCAGATCATGTTGAAAATGGAGAAAAAACAAGGACATATTTAGTGATCCTAGATCAGCTCACTTTCTCTGAGGTGTTTGATGAGAGCAGCTCCAGATTAGATTAGCGGCCTTACAGTGATGAAGGTAATCCATCATCTTGTAAGCAGCAAAAAATATTATGACAATTTAGTTCCAGCAAGTCTGTCATAAGCTTTTAGGTTTTAGTTTCTTGCATAACTACAAACGGAATATAGAAGTACAAATGAAGGCTGGTGGGTCGACATGTTTTATAAAACTTAGGGGATTTTGATTTGTGACCGTGACAGAGATTGAAAATACATCATACGTTGAAAGTGCCTCTTTTCTATTTCCTGCTTTTTGTTTCTTTGTTTCACCTTTTGCCTTACCACTGCAGGCAAAACAAAATGCGTGCCGCTTCCATTTCATCTGCTAAACTTGGAGATAAAACACATATAAAACTGGATGGTTTTTTTTTAATGTTTCACCACTTTATTCCAGTTTGTGAGACGACAACTTCTTTGAACTTGATTTTCCCCCCACGGTGCAACTACTGTGTAGCCCATGAAGGAAGCCTTCTTACTGGGCACTGAGGGAATGAGTTGATCAGCCTCTCAACACAAATCTTTTGTTTTTGTTATTCATGTCATATTTCTGTCAGGTGTGGCAGCTCATCAAGCTGAAATAATGAGGCCACATTCCATGATTAGTGACAGAACTCTTTAGATATTTATGTGACAGTAAACTGTTTCTTTCGTCAGACAGTTGGTTCTTGTGATTATTTCACCAAAGATCCAGTTCTGTGTGCGTGTTGTTCACAAGCAATAGCATTTCTCACCACAACTTTTTTCTTTTTTTTTCTTTTTTTTTTTTAGAAAAACAATACCCCTGCTCCCAAAATATAAATAAATAAATAAATAATGTGTACTGTAGGCTGAAATCATAAATCCAGAAACCACTTTATAAGTGGGCGTATTAATTTAATTGAAGCAGAATCTGTTTTGTGACATGATAAATTAATGTGGGTGGAGAGTTTTAGCAGCTTAGGAGTTTAAATGTTTATGCATTTTTTGGTTTTATAATTCCTAATACCTATTAAGTGACATTAAATAATGTAATTTGAATAGCGATTTAAATATTCCAGGAAGACGTTTTACTTTTCTCCTGCAGCACAGCCGCGGCATAAACCGTTCACTGCCTGAATATACCTTTATATCTGTAACACCGTGCCACAATTATACGTCATGCTGTTCAGAATTAGACTAAGTATGATACTGATAAAGGTGATTAGTGTTGTCTCAAACATATCACAAATAGTGTGATAAGAAAACCAAGTCACATAGTACTCAAGTGCATCAAAAAATAAAGTGCAGGTTTTGGATGAACTCTTTGTATGCTGCCTGCACAGACAACAGCTTGACAGTTGGTTTCAAAGAACATCTCAGCACCTGAAGGGAGGTGTGCAAGGAAGGGGAGAATCACAAAAGTGGTTCAGTCATGCACATCACACTGTTCTTGTTTTTATTAATTCCCACTGTACATCTCCACAGCACTTAAAACAGACTTTTGCTAGCACCCTCTAACTCACATCAAAGTCAGTGCTTGTTTATTGTGTCAACTTTAGTAATAGACATTTGCCCAAACAACTGACAGTAACATTCCTTATGCAAATAGGCAAGAAGGAATTGTCATTGTTCTCAGTGCAGGGTAGTGCTGGTTTCATATCAGTTTACAGGTGGAAGAGAAGAGATTCAGTGGGCAAATATGAAACTTAAAATCTCAAAACTGTGACTGCATATGCTGCAAATGATACTGAACGAAGCCATTCTCGTGCACTCAGACTTTTGTTTAGATGCATTTTCTTTACTTATTGCCCAAATAATTTGCTTTTCCATTTTTGCAGCCGGGTATTTCTCCATATGTGACAACTCCTATTTCACTAATAGTTGATTTGAAGCTGATCCCTTCATTTTGGTGCACATGACACATTAAAACTTAATTAACTCTCCATCCGCCATAATGAGGAGTGTGATGTGAGTTGAGTGCCAATAACACGCAGTAGGGAGAGCTCTGCAAAACACAGTGTGCAAAAAAAAAAATAAAAAAAATATCACACTAATTTAAATAATTGACATTATACATGCTGTGTTGAATAAATAATTAAATAAATAAATAACACCTCTGGATCATAGCTTGAGTTTCTCATTAGAAGGCAAACTGTGCAACTCCATGCTCAGGAGTGAAAGTCAAGTGAAGCAATTGCAATAATTACAGCAGCAAGAAAAAGTCTGTGCCTGTTGGGAAGGGGAAAGGGGCTTCACGGAAGGCAATGAGGAGGGAGGCGCCGGCTGTCTACAGGTGCCTCTGATTAAGGGTAATCTGGCTAGCCCTCCCCTTTTTTATCTCTGCAACAAGCCCTGCTGCTTCTGGGTGCCTTGAGCTCCGTGGCTGCCTGGCGTAATGAGCTCCAAAGCCACACAGTAGATGCCCTGCAGGACAGTCCCTACAGAGCTATAATGAGCACTCCAGTGTACCAATTCTTGCTCCCCACCAAGGGGCCCCAGAAGCCAGCCTTCACTCAGACATGGGTGGGCATGGCTTGTTCACCAAACCTTCAATAGCCACCTTTCACTTCAACTCCCCTTCTGAGGTAATGGCAGCCCATCTGGATTTAGTGTGATGCCATTGCGTGTGTGGTTAGAGGGATGGCTACATCAAGATCGAGGTGTAAGGCAGAGGCGGCGATAGAGATTGAGCTGCTGCAAAAATAGAGAGGAGGCAGGACATCAGAATAGAGTGCCAGGTAAAGAGTGAAGACAGCTGAAGTAGCTGGGGATGGAAAAAAAGTAAATGAAGGTAGAGGGATAGAGAGTACGGTAACTGACAGATGGAGTGAGTATAACAGAAGGAGCGGAAGGTAAATTGTAAAATGAGGGAGCTGCCCAGTCAGATGGGAGAAAGAGGGGTGGAGAGAAAGAGAGAGGAGTATCCTGGTATAATGAGGTCTATGGAGGAGGGTTGGTAAAGCGAGGAGGGGTGTCAAAGTCCAAGGTGAGATAGTGGAAGAGGAGGAAAGGGAGAGAGAGTGAAAGAGAAAGAGAGACTCTTTTGGCAAACAGCAGTCCCTCTGTTGGTGCTGGGGTGTATCTGTGTGTTTAAGAAACTGCACTGCTGTGCTTTTGCTCTCTTAAACAACCAGGAGGTGGGTGAGAGGATCGACGGGCCTGACCACAGAGCAGGGCTTTGAAGCTGCCTCACGCTGCGAGAAACTGTATTGGGTTTAGAGAGACTGCCTTTCAAAATGAAAAAAAAAGCTCAGAATGAAAGACAAAAGAAATGGAAAACTAAAATACAGAAAATATCACACGAGAATGAAAGAAATATGCATTATGCATGGAGTGTTCCTCATACATGCACTTTTGTTCATCTCCAGTTATCACTGAAAAATTAGCATGACAATTAACATTTTATAATGGCCTACATGCCAATAGCAAGACGGGAATCATGAACGTGATGCGACTCGCCATCATTATGTGGTCATAAACAGTTTTCAGGGCTGGGAAAGATTCCGTTTATTTTTCAAATTACTTGTCTTTTGCATCAAAGCCTTGCGTTTTCCTGCGTTTTGCATTTGTGGATGTGTTTCTGTGTGTGAACGCCTGCGCATGTGTGTGTTCGAAGATGTTTGTGAAGTCCACAAGTAAAAGGGCCCTCATCATCTTTCATCTGTGCTGCATTTATTCTACAGTAACAGTGCAGCAGCTGTTGCAGCTATACCCCCCCCCCCCCCCACACACACACACACACATGTATTTAGTATGATGTATAAAATGTTGTGCATCCTTCAAATGGCATGTTGTCAGATCACCAGTTGAATGTACTGGCATAGGAAAAAAAAATATTATCATTGTCTGAAGAAATACACTTGGGAATAGAGTAAGTGTACAGCATTGTGTACAGATACACAATAGACACCGTCAAATGAGAAACTTTTTTATACTACAACAGCTACATCTGTATCAGAAAGGATTAGCATGGTGGGAAGGATTGGACAGTATGCCTTATTTTAATTGCCATGTATTTTAAGTAAATTCCCATTGCTTTTCTTCTTGAATGGAACCTCTGTGGGGCCAAAAACTCTCTTTTCTGAATACACTTCCATATGGGAATAAGGATTACATTATTATTATTATCTTGTGAGGGATTAAGGATTTGTCTCATTTTGTCACAGTGAGTAGTGTTGCCCTGCAAAATACAACTAAATCACAACACAGTGTAACAAAATATATATGCTTTTTTTTTTTTTTTTAATAACAGCTCATCATGCATACAGCTCCAGCAACAGTTTCCTAAAAAAAGATAGCAGAATTAAAAATGGCATTTGGGCTCACTTTTCAATCCATCATAGAGGACAGATCAGTAAAATTTCCAGTTATCTAAAGGCGCAGTTTGACATTTTATTTTCACTGTCGTATTATTCTGCCTTACATCAGTGTCTGTCATCCCATTGTTGGGAACGTGTGATAAAGAGCGATGCCAAGCGCTGGAAGTGTTTATTTATATGCGTCTAAATGACAAATCAACACTTTTTAGCTTAAGGATTGACAGCAGTGTTCAGTTTCTATCGCACTTCTAAAATGTACACAAATTGGTATCATTACTTGTTTTCGCATGGGTCACTTGGCTCCAGTGCAGTATAAACAGAGAGGACACCAGAACAAAGCACCGCCCACAGCCACAATTGACCTTTGGGGTTCTGATCTCTTAATGTGTTTCTCTGTGTTGGTGCTGATAAAGCTTTCCTTTGCCTCTGTCCAAATCTATAAAGGTTTTTTCAAAGATGCTGGCAATGCGAAGTGGGAGACACAAATACCCTCTCCATTCCATGGTCATAATCTCTGCCTCTGCTATCGATAGCTCTAATAGGTGTTTAGAAGGCCTTGTATGTGTCTCCATTTGATAGCCTGCTAATGGTTTGACATGTCATTCAGAGAAAATGTTTTGTGTCGAGGGGGTGGGGTAAAAGCAAGATCAGAATTCACCAAAGGAGGTCTGCACTGAAACATGTAATCAAAAGGGAAAAAAATCTTGTAACAATTGACGGAGCACCCTCTTCAGAGCGAGCCTGTTTTAAGTTATTGAATCTGAGAACTGGTTCACCGCTACATTTAGTGTAATTACGAATGCACTGCACAGCATAATATTGTATTTGCTTTAAATAATTTTAACCATAAATAATTAACTCATTTGTGTATTTGAGTAGCCATCGTGTGTGTTTGGGTGGTGAATTAAGAAAGGCTAAAGCTGGTTCTCAAATGCACACTTGGACCATGTGAGATCTAAAAAGCTGGTGGTGGGAATGTGATCAGGTTCAGCCTTCCAGTCATATTAACAGTAATATTACAGTAATCGTTAGTCAGGCAAAACATATTAAACAATATATTAATATAAATTATAAACAGGTGAGTTTTTGACATTCACCACCATCCTGGATTCATTGTATCCTGTCTCTCAGAAATACTTTCTGTCTTAACTCTGCTTTTTACACCAGGCTTCAGCAGCCTGCTGCTGCTTGGCCAGAGAAATCCTCCACTGAGGTTTAACGCAACCAATGAGATTATTTATGCTTCCATAGAAACACTGTCTCGGAGAAAAAAAACATGTTTGTATTGCTAAAACCCCAATCTGCCTACATGTCCTGGTTCATGTGTGGCCGCGACTCCCCAGACTGGAGGTTTGGTCAAGGTCTCTGTTTCTGCTAGTAGTGTGGAACACATGCCTGGCACGACCAGTGCCATGGGGGGAATGGCACACAGCTGGTTTGATTGGACTCTGGCCTTAATAGCCCATGTCTCTGCCATCAGCGCTCAAGGAGCAGTCACACACATGTTAACTGTGCTCATACAAGGGAAACTGATTGGAGCCTTCTAGATTTATTCCTAATCAAATACTGAATTGTGCCCAGACAGATAAAAGCCCGGTGTTGCTTTGCGAGTCGGGTATCGGTGTCTAACAAGAAAGTTTGGGCTAGGTGCTCAATGAGCTGCTTGTGGTCTCAATTTTCAGGCAGATGAAGGGGACTGCTGTCAGAGAGCTAATTGTAGGGTACAAAATACTGGGGGACAGTCTGTGTGTCACGATAAATACATTTTCTCCTGGGCAAATGCCATTAGCCATGCATATTTTAATCCTAAATAACTGTTATAAAAGCTTACAAAACAAAAGCACAGGGAAAGGTCAGTATTGAGCAGCTTAAAAAAAGAGTAGACTGCTCATCTAAACAAGAGCATCTTCCCTTTTACTGATGAGGAGCACAATTGTAAGACTTCCTTCCAAAATGTCTGTTTTTTATCCTTTTTCTCACATATTCTGTTATGCATCATATTTATCATTCTGACCTCTTTTGTCAAACAGGAGTCAAATCAGTGTTTTATTTTTTTTTTCTTAATAGCTCATGCACTAAATAATATAACTTGATAAGATGTTGCATATTGTCATTTATCAAAAAAGCCATTGCCTGACCATGAGAAGAAGTCAATAACAATGTGTAGCTAATGCAATTTTGTGTACACTTAATGCTCTGCTTACCCGACTAGAGAGGGAACTGCAGTAATAAATCGGTTGACTGTTGCTGATAAGCTTAACAGCAAAGCAGCATCCAAGCATTTGAATGAGGACATTAATGGTTGTTTAAAACAGGAATAATGAAGTGACAACAGCAGTGTTCTGTTGCCTCTTGCTCTCGAGAGGGACGTCTGCCAGTAGAGGAAAATGGTGACTAGTTTACTTCTAAAGAACATTTGCAGAGAAGTAGTACTGCCAGTCATGAGAACTTAGTGAATACTATAATTGCAAAAAAAAAAAAAAAAATAGACAGAGAAAAAAAAACAATGTGGCCTCATTTCAGCATTTCATTTCATTTGTGTCAACAGCTTCTCATACATGCACACAAACTTAAAAGCATAAACACAGAGAGACCACTCTTAATCTTTTCGACGCACACACATGCGCGCGCATGCACACTTGCTCGCGAAATACACACGCAAGCTCATATGCAGTGCACAAACACAAAGCAAATGTCCTCGCAAAGTAGATGAGCTTCATTCTGTGTCGAATCGAAAGCATCTGCAAAGCCAGTTGCTCTCGGCCGTGGAGGCGTGCATCAGCCGGCAGAGGCGCCTGCTTGGTGTCCCAGGGTGGCTCGCGTAACACTTGGCCTGCTCCCTAGCCACTGCCGGGATCAGAAAGGCCCACTGCTATCATCCGGGCGCTGGCAGCAGTGAGGCTAGGCTTAGAATGACAAATTGGTTTGAGGGAGTGAGTGAGGGAGAGAGCAAGCCAAGAAATATACTTTGAAGAGAGAAATGCATTCCGGGTTTCGACAAGCATGCCATATTATATGGTCAAGTGTACAAGTCTGACTCCTGCCATGTGGATTGATCGAGATCCCAAAGACACTTAAATGAGGCAAGGGTCTTTCATCATGACAATGCCAAAGTATTTATCTTAGAAAGTCACCCAAAATATGACTGGATTAGAGAGCTTTTCAGCATGCAGTCTCTCGTCTCGTGGCCTCAATTTCTATTGAACTGCCCCTTTTCTGCAAAGTATTTAGCAACAGCAGTTTTGTAGTATTTGCTTATGTTTCCAAAACATTCCCAAATATCTAAACACACACACGCACACACACACATAATTTTGTTTCTAACTTTATCCAAAGCGACCTTAATTGTTGTATAAATCACAATGTTTACATCGTGCATTTTGGATAATTGCAGAAATAATCTGAAAAAAATATACGTGGTGCGTAGTACATGCTAATGTAATTTTCTCTGATGAATTATTGATTCAGAATGTATTACTTAATTCATATTTCAACAAACTCATCATTGCCACCATCATCAGTGATTACAGCCAGTGAATGATGCGCTGTACTTATTGTTTGGCAGAGCCATTCCTTTCAAATGAAACAAACAAGGAAAGAAATATGATGATTAGCGAATCGTATCTTTATTTTGGATTGAGTTCGAGCGTGAACTGATACATAAACCTTTGTTTAGCCTCTAAGTGTGGTATATCCAGTGCATGGCATATATAGCACATCGCTGTCAGGATCAGCTTGAAAAATGCTGTTATCGTGTCTCTTTTCTGTGTGAACTTTCTGAAAGCAAAATCTCCTAATGCAAAGTCACAGCAATAAAAACAATATTAAGCTTTTGCAGCATGTTTTAGATTATCAGAAGCCCGCATACAGTGAAATCCAACTCTAGTTAATCCACAACAATATTGCATTTGTAAAAACAATCCATGCTACCAGGAAACTGTTCAAAATTACAGGGACAAGAAAATTCTACAATGAACGGGGAACGGCTCAAGTGTTGACACTACCAGGCTGTTTAATGTTGGAGGTGCGCAACATTCTTCTCGACTTGAGGAGGATACGGTGTGTGAACACTTTGCATATTCAAACAGGAAATACTTCATTTAATCACATGCAATCGACTCTACAATTTAAATTTCATTTGACGGTGTAAGGGATAATCTGATTAAACATTGCCGCAATTGTCACTCTTGTCCAATTGGATAACTGACTTATTTACCAGTACCGTGTTCTGCTGTTTTAAGTAAGAGCTTGTTTTAAACAAGCAGCTTTGTAGGTTGTAATTACATTGTTTTCTGCAGGCTTGTTGGCACCTTGGTCAAAGGCAAACTCCTGCGTGGACTCCCTCATGTAAATAAGACCCCTTTTCCTTGCCAAAGCAATCATGACATTGCACTGGTGTAATGCTAGGCCTGCAAATAAGCCATGTCAGAAGCACACACACAAGACACCGGATGTAACCCTCTTGAATTCCCTCTCTCAGCAAACTGCAGAGATGTACCATTTGGCATCTCTAGAATTTGGTTTGAGGTTGCAGAGTATTTTACTTTTGTTGTCAAATTGCTTTGCAAATGAGGCCCACTCTGGCACAATTTCAAAGAGCTTGTGCTATATGTGCAGCTTCCTTCAGGCACTAGTTTCTGAACCTTCATCATTCTGTATGCATATGCACAGTACTGCACTAAGCTCACATGGAAGACTAGATAAACATGCCAAGCTGGGAGGAAGATGGAAGGCAGTATGCTTACGTCTTGTCAGCCTGTCTGTATGTTGATTTTGTGTTGTTCAGCTTGACTGGCATGGTCTATCTAATAACATGGCAGGTAGACAGTATGAAAGCCTTGTAGGTTTCTACCCATTAAAATGATATTCAATCATTTTTTGATGGGCTTTCTTTGCCCGAAACCACGCCTTATAATGATTTAAGGTTCGAGTGCCATTCACATTGAAATGCTGTGTTGCTTGAAGTCACATCAAAATAATTGTTTTGATATGTTCCGTTTTTGACTTGGCAATGACATTAATAGGAGGTGATTGTACAATGAGGATAAAAAACATTTTTTGAGGTATGTTGACTAAATTTCAGCCATGGATCCCCTGGCTCACAATTATACATTTTTAGTCTGGGCATCATGGAACAGCCATTGCTTTGAGATACAAGTGTTGCACATATTGCGTGTCCTTTTGATTGCATGTCCAAGTCAGCCACTAAATAATAATGCAGGGATTGAAACACTGCAAAATAGCCCAAGGCTCAGAAATTGCTAATGAACATCAGCAGGGTGCAGCTGGGGTTGCAGTGGGGGGGATAAAGGCATTGAATCCTTACTTCATGTTTCAAAGGCGAATAATCTGTGGTCGATTTCTTTATACTCCAAACATCTGTGTCATTGCCTTAAAGGTGGGGGGAGACATTAAATGTTAAATGTGTATTAAGAAAATCTATAGATGACTGTAAAATAAAATCAATATTCCTGCATGTCATAGTGTCAGCGCTGGACGTCGTTACAGCACCTGTTTCTGTGGAATGATAAGCAGTGGAAGCATGATCTCTATCGTCACAATATTACAAATATGTGTTTTATACTTGTTACATTTTCTCCTTTCACTGCCTGTCAAGAATTATTCTCACTTTGCAGAGAACCAGCGAGCAAGGGGAAATCCATGGAGAGGCAAAGAGACAGAAGGCAAGAAAAAGAGAATATATTTGGTGCTATGTGCTGCAGATCAAAAACATGGCAGTCACATGATCAAAGGCATTTGATAATCCTTGAACTACAATGCTCCTTTAATCCTAGCGAGAGAACTATATTTTATTGGGGGAGGAGGGGTGAAACAATGTTGGGGTGACAAACAGAGGAGGAAAAGCAGTAACTAGCTGGTAGAAATACAGTTTACTAAATGTAGCGCAGTACGTTTTGCGGGCGCCGGGGAAGACGACAGTATAAAGCCTCCTTGTGTGTGGAGAAAATGGAGGCTGAGTTGATGGGACTAGAAACACAAATGTGCCACGAGTCAGTGTCCACTCAGCACTGAATAGTGCTCTTGTTTTTTGTGGTTTTTGTTTTTTTATATATATATACTTGTTGGGGAAGTTGGCTCAGTGAATGTGACTAGACTGCTATATACTGCATCTGCCACAGAAGCAGAATGCAAGATATACAGGATTTGGGCTAATACTTCTCCCAATGTAATTCAGTTTCTGGCTAATTCTACACTGTCCTGAATATTAATCTAAATATAAACCCGTTTACAAAAAATGAAATTTTACAAAATGTAAATAAAAACAATTTAAAAAAACAACAACTTCTTATATCCAATTAAAATGGTAGAAAGGCAACATACCAACTGACAAAATGATGAAATTATAAAGTATGTACTCATTTAAAGTTTAATGGATACATCTGACACATTAAAAGTTGTTACAGGGACCGGACAGGAACATCATTACTAATGAGGTGAACATGTCTTAATGCATGTAAAACTCACACTATCCCTGAGAGCCTGAAGGGTTTCACAACTTCCCAAAAAAAAAAAAAAGTGTCATCAAATAAATTGCTCAGAAATTTTTTGATTTTGTTCAGTACTTAAAGTCAAAGAGTGCAAAGAATTTGAAATCGCTGTGCATAACAGATAAGGCAGAAAACACGTTCTTTGGGTTCTCGGGGACAACTGCATTAAAACAGACTCGGTTCTGTAGTTCTGCAGTGGAAATCACTGCACAGGCTCAGACACGTTTCTGAAAAACCATTGTCATTAAACACAGTTCATCCGCTAGACGAAAGTTAGAGCCAGAGACATTATGAGAGGCATGGTACTCTCCTATAACACAATCCTGAAAGAATCTATGGACTGCAGCTTATCTATATATCTACAGCAGCAAAGCTGAGAGTAGAAAATCTTTTTAAAGGCTTTAGCTGCATCCACACAGGTAGCAATTCACTTGTCTGCATCACTTTGAAGTTAACTTGCAGACTCTGGTTGTCTAGGTAACCCAGTAATGTATTTACTACAAGGCCATATGTCAATCAATGGTATACTGTGCTCTGGTTTATAGTTGCTTTCATTTCTCAGAGTTGGAAAAAGAATTACGTTGCCCATTCATGCCAGCAGCGCTTTTCTGTTTGTTTTTCTGTCACTTGAAGTTGCTGAATCTCATTGACTTTCTGTGGTCTCTGGTTTCCACATCGCAACCAGAATCTCTTTCTGCATGGACACATCTTTTCATTTCATGCATGCAGGTTCCTGGTGATCACTGAAATTTACTAACTGCCCAAAAAGGTGCTGGGAGGTGTATATGGCTGCTGGCTGGTGACACTTGCTTTTAGAAGAACTTTGTTAAACCTTACAATGCAAAAAAATTAATAATATTTAACCTACTCATTCTCTGGTACTGAGGTGAAGTGGTCCTGTATATCAAAACTGATCCCTGAGCCACAGATAGGAGGGAACATGTGAGAGCCCACAGCTGAAAAAGTTTTGAAAAATCATGTTTTTATTTATTTATTTTATCTAACATGAGAATAAAATGCTCAGAAATTATATAAATGACAAATAATGATTTATAGAAGAAAAAAATCTGATTTTTTAAAAGTGTCTTAATAGGCACATAAAGACCCATTTCTAACAAAAGTTGCCTTTGCCCACAGTCTCAAATTTTTTGAAAAAAAAGGAAAGAAAAAAACAAGAAAACTTTCATCTGAAACTCTTCAAAGTACACTTGTTCTAAAGAAATTTAAGATTCCATGTGGGAAACTTTCAACAGAGAGACAGACACCTCACAGGTCCTCAGCTGCCACTTTCATTACTGTAACCTAAGACCGAGATTGTGTTGGTCTGTGGAAGGAATAACACACAGTGTGCATTTTTTTTTGTTTTTGTTTTTTTGTTTTGTTTTGTTTTGCTAATTCCCACATGAAATAGTTTTTCTTAAAACAAGAATACTCCAATGAGTTTCCAAAGACGGTCCAGCTCAACTTTTTTGTTTTTCCATTCAGCACAATGTGTTTTCAGCTGTGCTAACATATGTTAACATCAGTAAGACTTTTAACATGATAAACCTGCATTAGGCAACATAATGTGCTACTGGAACACAGGAGCTAAAATGGGCCACTGGACTCTTATGTAAATATACCATTAAAAACCTTCATGATGCATGATTCCATTATTCTAATAGACTCTAACAAATTCAGTGCACTGGAAACCCCTTTGGCGTAACTGTTTGACCCGCCATAGTGCATGTACAGCATCAAACACACTGACATTATTAGACTGTTATTTACTGTATTTTTTTTTTTTATTTACTCTAAAAGATCAAGCTGCTGGTTGGAAATGCACCTTTTCACAACATTAAGCATATGATAATGTTTTAATGTTTCTTCATTTTCTTTGCTGTTGAGTCCCATAGCAGTGATAATACCTGTAAAGAGAAAAATGTGAACCCAATCTATTTAATGTGCAAACTGGGAGTGAGAACTCCCTCTGAAATCCTATATAAACAGCGATAGGAGTGCATGCCTTCAGACTACAGCAATTGCAACACTTGGCACTAAAATTCATAAAAGTTTATTTATTTGTTCATTGTTGTTAGTTTATTTTGATAAAAGGTCATATGCTTTCTGTCCCATGCAACTTTTTACAGACATGTTGAAGGTGTTAAATTTAAAAAAAAAATAAGCACATATTTATTGCAAGAAAAACAATACATTTTCTCTGTTTCAAGCTGTGCTTTGTACTATTTACACTTAAGTGTAGAGTTTAAATAATTTGCAAGTGGTGATATTTTGTTTTTACTTACCTTTGATGCAGAGTTGTATCTACAATAAAACGGAGTTTTATTTATTAAAGTAGAGAATTAAGACTTGGACAGTCTGTGAGTTGTTGAGCGAGCACAAGAATTACTATGATGCAGGTAAAAGCAAAGCAGGAATGATTCTTGATACATCACAATGTTTCCAAGAAATCAGAAACATAAAATTGTATTTCATTTTCTTCAGAAAGTATAGCATTGTGCTCTCTGGGCCTCATCAAATTACAATAACCACCCCGTGCACCGTGAAAAGACAAAAACATCAATATGTGGTGTAATCCAAATCCCTCTGTTGCAAGCATTGTCAATATTCTTCTTTATCAGATGCAAAATGTCCCAGACAAAGGTGAGTTGAAAAATGACAGCCATTTTTAACTTCTATATGTTTTCGCTTATCGCTTCTCTCCCGATTACATCATCCCCTGTCTCTCCTGTAAATGTGTGGAGATGAGCTATTTGCAGTAGAAGCTGCACACTTTTATTAATGAAAGCTCTGGCACAATGGCACACGTGTAAAGTGGTGGTTAGCGTTACTTAAAGAATGCGACAGCAAAAGAAACAACTGCAGCTGTGAAAAATGCTGCTACGTAAGTGTGTGCACCAACGAGGAGGGAATTTTGATCATCTGTGGCTGATGATTTATTAGAAATTATATATTCAGCATTTTTTGCTATGTATGCAAGAAAGAACATCAAGCAGAGTCTTTAATAATGATAAAATTGTGTCTTTAGCATTGTTTGAACTTCCAGTTAATTTGGAATACATGCTGTTTTGTACAAAATGAATATGAATGATTTTGTACTCTGATTACACAGAAGAATTTTCACAAAGATTTTTTTCCCTGTTACCTTCACAGACTGTGCTGGAATAACTAAAAGCGGTAACAGGAACTTTCAGAAATTTTACTAAAAGGTTCTGTGTGAGTTTTGTCTTCATGCCTCGCTGTAGTTCACGCTATAATTAATTGGACTCCCTCTTTATTTTAATCTTTTTTTCTGTGTGTCAGCCCCTTCCAAGTCTACAATATCCTGTAGAATCTAATATTCACAATTTTGGAGGCAGTGTTTAGAATCAAGGTCATTCATTTCCCCCCTCTGGGTACACGGAGAAGCAAATTCTATTTCCTTCTCCTATCAACAAAGAAAATAATTCATGTTTATTTGTCACATCAATTAAGATATCATGGTTATATTGCCTACTCAATCTGTAGGGAAAATTTTGTCTACTAATTCCACCGTCCCAGCAAGGCCCATTTATTCATTTATATTTCATGACCTGGTGTTTACGCTACAGTGAAAGCCTGCCTTTTTTTCCCCCTTTCTCTCTCTCTCTCTCTCTCTCTCTCTCTCTCTCTCTCTCTCTCTCTCTCTCTCTCCGTTGCCTTGGCCAGAGAGGTGTTCTCCTTCTACGTTGCAATGAAATATGGATGTTAAGAGTCTGGAGAGTTGAGTGTCTCATCTGTCCTAGAGATACCATAAGGCAGCCATTAATAGTGTCACAGAGCATCAGACATACCACAGGCACATAATTGGAAATGAGGACATAACTGAAAGCACCTGGTTGAAAATCAACAGGGCCTTCCCAGGAGGCAGACCCTTGGTAGATTCCAAAAGAAGTTTTCTTAGCCCCTGTGCTTCCCTGCTGGGTCTGCTTCACCCGTTGCTCTTTTCATTTCTCACTGAGGTCAGCTCAAGATGGCTTATTGGGTTTTTTTTGTTTGTTTTTTTTTATGATGGCATTGTGAGTATGCAAATACTTTGAATCTTTGCATAATCGCAAGCAGCAGGACCATCTGTTGTTGGCTTGTTGACTTACCTTGTGTCTGCTTTTTAATGGTGTTTTCTTGTATCTGAGTGATGTATTGGTGTATTAACAATGTGATAATCATTTAACCGCAAAAAATGCAGCCGGGCGTGTATGAAAAATCCAAACATATGTTCAGTGAAATCTTCAGACAAAGAAGGATTTGTAATCTTTGTGCAGGGATAGGAATAAGGGAAAATAACAAAAATCACTGCACTCACGTGACGTCTGATAAGACAGCGCTGTCAAGATAAAGATTTAAAATGTGACATCAACAAACGCTGCGGTCTTGGATTAGTGGGTGGTAAAGAGTGGAATTTGAGTGTCACTTAACCCCCACTAAAAACATGCAGCAAAAGGCTAATGCTAAGGACGAGTAAATAAGCTGCAACTTTTACCACTGAAGATTTGCAAGGATATGCGTGCGATGAAAACATGTCGCTGATAATGTGTTTTTCTTGTAGAACCTGAGCCAGACACCAGAGAAGTCTTTTAACTCGCCGCCCCCCATTTGTCCTCATAAGGTAAGCTCCAGCTCGCTTTCAGGCACGAAATAAACAACATTATGTGAAATAATTGCAGATATTTTAAGAATGTGATGTTCTTATCAAGCTGTGTTTCCGTGTCTATTTGAATTTGTAAATTAGCTGTACGTTATGTCAAGACCCTTTTCATCTTTTCACGTATCTGATGTTCCATTCGCCATATCATTGCAAGAGTCTTTGCCAAATGATGTGCAAATTAATTTGTTCACCGTGGATTCTTAAAGAAACGATTTTCATTTCCAAAATAATCGTTTCATCTGTTTTCTATTCTTCCTCTGTGCATTCTGCTAATCTTTCGAGATTTATTTAACATGAGGCGAGAAGGGCAAATTTATTCAATGCTAATTAGTCTTGTACATGCACAGTCAAAGTCATCACTTCACTGTGATGGTCTCAAGTCATCACCACACACTGACTGAAGTCATTCTCCCCTTCAACCCCTACTCCTGATGCATGACTCTTGCAAATGTGATAATGTGCCATCCAGTGAAATTCGCGCAATTTCAGTTCACTTAGCACCAAACGTGTCAAAAATGCCTGTGTCCTTTTCTGGATGAATGGGCGTTATGGTTGAGAGTGGCTTATTGCAAGAGCAGACCTTGGTAAAAGGAGCCCGAAAGATGGAAGCTGTCTGACAGGCTGTCATCAACTGTTCAAAGCCTAACACCGCTCTACATCCCTAATGCACAGCTAGCTGTCTGAGATGACTTTGGTGGCATTAGAATCTGTAGTGGGACAGTAAATAATAACAAAATATGATACCCCTTCCTCTGGTCTGTCAGTGGGAAATCAGAAAGAAAACAATAAACTGCAATCGCAGAGAAACACCGCACATCCATGCAAGACCCAAACATGTCATATTTGGGATGCTCTTAGTGAGAAATTACAGCCTGGCATAGTTTTAAAGGGATGCTACAGATGTTTTAATGTAAGAAGACATCTCTTTTGATTGCTCTACAGAGTATGTCTATGTCTTGTTTCCTCTGGACCCCATATTTCTCTCTCTTTCTCTCTTTCAATTTTTACACAGCTGATCGGGGCTGATGTAATGGGGGAACACTGTGGGTTTGCGGATAGTGTTATTCACGTTTTAGCTGTTAGCAGCTGAACATAATCTCCCTCCAGTCAGCTCACATTAGTCTCCATGA
Organism: Cichlasoma orientale; assembly: GCA_034780415.1. NCBI lineage: Eukaryota > Metazoa > Chordata > Actinopteri > Cichliformes > Cichlidae > Cichlasoma > Cichlasoma orientale. The sequence goes on along the minus strand of JAVDPK010001578.1, from coordinate 40,395 downwards.
TCCACACCAGCCCAATATGTGCTGCGAATGCAATGGGCCAGCTGGGGTAATTTAGTATGTCAGTCAGTTCAGGAGGCTGGTAAAATGAGTAAATGGCTGGATATGATTTATATGTAAAGAATATTCTGATTATAATGGCTCTCAGAATAGAATATCCACTGGCTTTTTAAACTTCTCTTCATCTGCATTGTGTGCATCCCCCAGATAGATAGCGAAATGAACAGAGGGCTTTTAAACTGACTACTCTGTGATTATATTAAGAATGTGAGAGTGAGAGAGCGAGGAAAGGGAGGAGAGGGAGGAGATCGGGTGCCCGAGCACTAAGTATATATAATTGCTTCTTGACACATTGGCCAAATTCTGCAGTGCCAGGATCTGAGCGAAGATGATTAACGGCTGTCCAAGTGGGTGGGCACTGCAGGTCGTTCCGGGCCTTTGGTTTCCATAGTGATTCTAGTCTAAAGGCCATATATTGCATAGTGAATATCCCAGAGGTCTACACATTGTTAAACTACAATTATAACTCACATCAAGAGCATTGTCTGTCCACTGCAAACTCTCTTATTCACCCACCAAGTGTCTTGCTGCGCTCTCCCTCTGCTCATCATTTATTTTCTCTTCTTATTTTCTTAAATTGTCTCCCCTAGCCGGTGAGAAGATAAAGAGTGAAATTTTTTTGCATTATGTGAATAATTGATGTGTGGGCTCACCTCAGAGCATCATCACACTACAGCAGTCAGGGTAAGAGGTGAGGGTAAGATCACATTTATGACATGAGGCTTCAGGCTGTAGAAAATTCGCTTCACGAGGTTTTTCACGAGGTTTTCTCCTGAATCTACTGCACATCTACAGCATGAATAACAGCTTCTAATTATGGGAAAACATGATAGTAATAAAATGTGAGCAGGTGTGCACATGCTTATTTCTGTGCATAAACTTGAAGTCACTTTTGTAACGCGGGTGGTAAACACGCTTCTTGTGTGTCTGACAAGCTATTACGTGCAAGTAGCTCATTAGAATTTTCTTTTTGATATCTGAGGTGGTTGTATCTATGATAATAGTGTGTGTTTAAGCACGCCAAAGTATGCGTATGTCTCTGTGAACACCACAGTTTAAATAGGTGACAGATGGAGAGGACAAGGGAGGTGGGGGTGGGGATCAAGCACCTCTGACAATATGGGGCCTGCGTTGCACCTTGTTCTTGCCAACTCTGAAATAGCTACGGTAAACTAAAGCCATGTGACTCCAGGATGCCATTTCACAGTTTTGTTTTCCTCACATTTCACAGTTTTATTTTCCACAAAAGAGAAAGTCTCTTGTGAAATGTCACATAACAATGTAAAAGTTGAGTGATGAGCATGCGAGAGAAACACCTTGCTTCTTGAAGGGTTAGGCTTTATCCTGTGAAGTTTGACAAAGGCATGAATGTAAATGCGCTGATGGATTCAGATAAAATTCTGTGTGCGGGAGCTTTTTAAAGCTAAGGAAAGGCCACCAAATAAGCACATTTCAATGGTGATTCATTCTGTATAATAAAAGGAAATCCCTCAGGCGTCCAAACAAAAGGCTTGTCATACAGCAATTAAGCTTTGTTATTTGCATCAAGCAGACTGTGTATAAGTAATGTGTCTTCCTAAAGATGTAGGTCCACATCCTTGCACATGCAAGTGCACAGACAAACACAGTCAGTCACTCAACCCCAATTCATTTGAGGTAAATGTAATCTCAGAAGACAAGTAGCAACAACCCACGGCTCCATCGAGGTGCCTGGGGTTGCATTGGTGGCCATCGTCAAACAAATAATGCTTTGTGACTGAAAAAAAAGGCAATCCAAAAGGTCATTTGTGACCTCTGGGACCAGTGCTGTGCAGCATCTGTCACTAGCAAGCACCACATGTCTGTGTCAAATGGCAAAAGGTATGCGGTGCAGCCAGCCCGTCATGTAATAAAGGCAGTAGGCCTCTATATACATAACATCACAGTCACAGTTGTATTAAAAGGGCTGCACAGTATCCTGGCTTATCCGCAGAACATCTTACGTGCACCGGAGTACAAATTTGAAGCTTCTACAATGTGGGTAACATTATTAAATATAAACACTTTTTAAGCTCATACTTGGCATGTCCTGTGACTAAACATGACTAAATTCCCATTTATATGCATGTTTTTTTTGGGAAATTTCACTGGAAAAATAACATAAAAACACATTTTATAGACTTTTTTAATACATGAGCTACAGCGCCAAGTATTTGACATGACATTAATGTAACCCCTCATGCAGTGCCATCCCTTTAATGTAATGAGGTTTAGGTAACTTTCAGTAGAAATATGGCTATCCTCCATGCCTGATGTTATTTCACTTGTCACACAATTTCTGCTACAGCAGTTAATGGTATCAAATATTCAGGGTAAAATGATGAAGGAATATATAATCGATGCTTTCCTTTCAGCCAACTTGCAATTCTCATATATCTGCATCAGACCACACCTCTGTGTGGAACAAATCAATAATATTCCATTTCTAACCAAATTTTTCTTTTTGAATAGCGAAATCCAATCTTTATGGACACAGTAACAAATTGGATATCCCGACAGTCACATTAGAAAAAGAAACAGAAACACAGGGAGGACATGGGTTGGTCTGTAAAATATTTACCATGCATATCGTGTGATGAAATTGCGTACCTCACAAATTTCATTCTGAATTCTCTCAAAGTGCAAATGAGGCTGAGTTCTGTTAGTGTATTCCCCACATCCCCTGCACTGTACTCTCTCACATGCTGGCTGTCCTTTCCTCTCACTTGCCACATATCTCCCTCCCCACATCCAGCTAAACCAATCAGGGATTTGAGGGCCTCGCCTCCAATCAATTACGACCCAAATCAGTGCAGAGGCCTTTGATATAGAATCATTTGTCAAATCAGTGCAGATGGCTGGGGGCAGGTACCCCTGTGCTATAGGCCATATCCATGTGGAAATCTCTGCTCAGGGTGGGCTCTCCTGATGCTCCCCAACCTATTAATGGGAAGTCATTGTGTGCGCCAGGACTGCAGTCCGGCTGCCTGGCCTCGTAGATTGCTAATGTTTAAGCATCTTAGTCTGACCAGCGGATAATACCAAATCATTTGGACTACTTTTAATATGATTTTCATGGATCCTACTTGAAGTTTTCATATGGACTGCACACTGACTGCAGGAGTACCCAAGGTGCATTTTTAAATATAAAATTATCACATGCGACCTGCTGTGGCAAAAAAGACTTTAGTACATGAGCCAACCCACTGAAAATGGTGCCCCAGAAATACCGACAGAAAATCATATTACTGCTGTTCACTTGTGCACATGTTTCAAACATTTGAAAAGAAAACATCTGGCTAAACTTCCTAGGAGAAGACAGAATTAGAGATATTATAAATACAGTATATACAATGTATATAATGTATTTTATTTTGAAAAGCCAGGATTTTTCAGAGCCTCTGTAAAGCTCCCTGTAATAGCTTGGACCAATTATTTTGATTTTCTGACATATGTCATATGACCCAAGGTTTATTCCAACTAACAGAGTTCCTTCTTCTTGCAGTATCTGATGTAGGTTGTTGTTTAAAAGTTGAAGGCATGTGAGCTCCTTTAAATACCTAGGAGCTTTCATTTTTACAATCTAGCACACTTCTGGTAAGACACTGGCATCATGAGGGAAGCCATGATGGATGGTCAGTACTACATTGGATCAGAACTGCCATCTAAACCAATCCCCGGCCTACCACCACCTACTCTTTGTATCCAATCTCACATCAACCGTGATAGATGCTTTTGGAAGACCTTTTACAGTGTGTGTGAAGAGCAGTATACATACTGTAGAAGTTAGGTGATTAAAAACCTGCATTTTTACTTACATCGCAATACACACTGAATTTGTGTTTTCTTTTAAATTGAATGAATAGAGCCCCAGTCTGATCATTATCATCATTAGTGACATTTTATTTATACTTACTCGCTTACTTATAATTTGTATGTCCAACATTCATTCTTTTGTTAATACAGATTCCATCCTCCTAGGCACGAAAAAAAAGCACTGTGCAAAACAAAAAAAAAAAAGGAGAAGTGCGCTAGAAAATATAATCTTGAGGTTTTGAGCTATTTTACAAGCAGTAGTTTTCTTGGAAACCAGTTGTAGAGGTTGGCTTTATGCAATATCCTTTGTACAGTACTGTGTGAACATCAGCGAAATAACCGTTTCCAAGGATAATCCTGTAGCCAAGCCAGGAGCACTCACCTGTTTTTGAAAGCACATGTTTAAATGTTTATTTGGCATCGTCCTTTAAGGACACTTATGGCTCTTTCTATACTTTGTAACTACTGCTGCTGGTGTGTTTTGCATTATGAGTCCTGCATATGCTTTACACAGATTTCCATCCTTCTTTGTTACTTTGTCACAGAGTTGCCTGCGATGTGGAACCACACATTTAGTCCCTTATAACCTTGTCTTTACAGTTAATCATGACCTGGAAATCACATGTGTAATCACATGTGTGGCAGTGGTCAGAAATAAAATGACCTTGTCCTCACCTTTGTACACACCTGTGTTGTATTGAGGTTGTACTTTGCATTTTTTTTTAGTGTAGCCTCTGGTTTTAATTAGACATGAGATCAAATATTCTACACTTCAACTTAAAAATAATGCAAATATTTTAAGCTGATGCAATTATTGTTCTTTTAAAATTAATGGACAATTACACAGGGGTGTAGTTTTTTTTGTGCATTGCAACAGCAACACTGAAACAACAAGATGTTGTCACAATTGTTTTGTCATTAGAAAAAAAAAGTTAGTGCGGGTAGATTTTCATGTTTAATGACTTAAACACAACATTAGAGGCTTCATTAGTTAGCGCACTGGTGCAAACTAGATTGTCTAGGAATAGATCTCAAAAGTTAAAGCAAACAGGACTTGTGTCCTTATGTGATCTGACTTTTCCAGTGGAGTTAAATTATGAAAGACTAAAAGAACATAAATAAATGTGAGGGGGGAAAAAAAACCTCCTCAAAATCCAGAATGTTCAATTTATAGTTGAACATTAATCATCAAAAGCTCAGCATTCACGGGTATGGTTTAAGTTTGAAGAGAAAAAAAAAGGGTTCTTTTAATGATTTTATTCATGAGAGAAGTATTATTCACTGCCTTCAAGTTTCAGTGATGTATCCTTACCTCCTATTTTTCCTCCCTAAGATTATGAATCAATGCAGTGCAGTGGGATGTCATGGATGCCAGCCCTCAGTTCTCTGTGCAAGAATAAGACAAGTTCCCTCTCGTATTTGAGGCACATTGAATATGTCTTCAGATCAACACAGCACAACTGTTTCCCTGGCAGACAGAACAAAGATCACAGAAATCAGAAATGCAAAATAAATGTTTAAAAAACAAAAAAAAAACAAAAGCAAAAGCAAACAGCCTCATCCTAAAAGTGGGAGTTTTGAGCACTGCACACACATTCTACCCCAAAACTGCTCTTGCAGCAATCAGCATAATCATCAGCCTGCTGCATTCTCAGATAAGCTAGTGGGTGCATTATCTGTCCTCCAGTTTCACAATTTTAGTCATCATACAAGCAACACTTTCATTGTAGGTGGTAATCAAGCTGCATTTCTAATTCATGTTAATATTTCACGTGTTTTCTCGAATGTCCACCCTTGTTCATTTCATGAAGTATTATTTAAGGTTTACACATAACTAGTAAACACACCCACACATTTAACAATAACAGGTGTTTTGCCAAGAACATCCCATCATTCTATGGGAGACGGATTCCTGTGCCTCTCTGACTTGTTTTAATACACTGTGGTTTGTGCACCACTGCCAGTAGACAAAGAGAACGCCATTTCTTACATTCTCCGCAATTGTAAAGCAGACATATGTGTATTTATATTATGACACAGATTTCATGATCTCTGAAATGCCTGATATTACTTAAGACAGAAGAGAATAAAAACCAACAAATGAAAGAGGAAATTGCAGTTAGGAAATGATTACAAGCATGTAAGCTCTCTAGGCAAGAACAAGCTGCATTGCTCAGGATATTTTTCTCACCCTCTGCCTTTGCATATTTCACACTGGCATAGTCTTTTGAGATGTAAGTCATACTGAGAGAATTTGACTCTGCATGCTAAAAAGGCATAAATACAGGGGAAAAACATAACCAGCAGATGACCTTATTACACTCAGTATGTAACATGCAGTAGCAATATTGCCTTTATTTGTCATTATTACCACCCGCAATTACTGTGAGTAGGAGGAATATTAAATTGACAAAGAGGGCCCCTGACTAAATGTTAAGGAGCCCTCCTGTCATGTGAGACACATCCCTACCGTTCTGAGTGGGCTGATATGGCTGTGTTTTACTACTTATGGATATTCAATGGAAGAGCACAGAGCAGGTCTTGCCGTAATAAGGCATTTACCAATGCAGAGTAGCACTGTGCGCTGTGAGAACATATGTTAATGCACTTGGCTGTGGCCAGAGAAACAGTGAGAGGTTTGGAGAGAAAAAAAAAAAAAAACACATGGGACTAGCCTCCTGGAGCACACACAGCCTTCTACAAAGATATTAATATGACTCAGTGGTGGAAGAGGAGGAAAAATTACCCTGGCAGTGAGGAGAAGTTTGTTTTCATGATGGTGATGGACCCCAATTGAGTGAAGCAGGCTGGGGAAGAGAGGCTATTCTGTATTGGATAGCTTTTGAATTACATCAGTGGCACACACCTCTAACTGCCTGCCTTGCCAAAGAAGCTAACATCAATCTATTTGGGGAATATATGCATGAAAGAAATAGGAATAAGTTTGTGAAAATAGTCTCTGATTTATCAAGACTGTTCTGCTGACTTTTGGTAATTTTCAAGATGTGACCGTGTGGGCTGCAAATAGAAGCAGGATTCCAACCGAATCCAGATTTTGTCATCTGAATCTCTTTTGGCTGTCCTCTATAACAATTAGACAAACAATGTCAAGCTACCATATTCATTTCTTCTACTAATGATCCAGGCGGCACACATGTGCTTCTGTGCGACTCAAGCTCTTTTGGCTTTATTTTTCATCTGACTTCAAACATGTAAAAGCATAAAGATAGTGACATTTTAAAAACAAGTTAATACACTTCACAAGACCTGCTGTTAAATAATTGCCATATCTCATTTTTATGCAACTTACTAGTTGAAGCAGTTTACCATGTTTACAGTCGGTAAATCTTATGCAAATTTGTGCTCATAGAGTTTGCATTTCACTTTTCAAGGTTCTCCGAAAGTGCAAAATGTTGCTGTGCCTCTACTCTAGCCTGGCTCGTTAGCTGGTAACCTTTTACTGTTCGGGCCAACTCTACCGTGATGAGGGGGTGGCAAAGAGACACCATCACAATGTTGCACGAATCAGGCCTTTGTTTTTCTTTTCCATAGGGCAGTGCACATGGCACAAAACATTTGGATATCTGTTACACTAAAACTCAGCCACAAGCAAGCACCTTGTGACTCTTTACAATAACTTCATCATGTGTGCACTTCACAGTGCATGTGATTCCTACTACACTGCACCTACCTTCCTTAAAGGGAAAAGGTTTTCCAATATAAAAGTATCGCTTTAACCCAAACTGAATCCTTTCTGGTCAGTTCATCTCAAGCACAGCACTTGTGACCTTTGACTGAGGCTTTAAGGCGCTAACTGTAAGTTACAAACTCTACATAGACGGCACCACGAGGAATCATAGTGCCTGACACCACATTTAATTTAGCTTCTAATGTTTCTAACAGCTGCAAATGACAAATATTTGTCTTGCTTGGCTTTCATATTCATCTTGATTACCTGAAACAATATTCATGAAGTTCACGTTGGGCTCACAAGAAGTAATGTCTTCTTGGATATTATGTATATTGAGCACCAGTACTCTGATAGAAGTAGTCAGGGTTATTCGTCTGCTCTAAGTGCTTTGGTTGATAATGTAATTAAGCTCTAAATTATGGTTTTCTTACTGGGTATACAATCCCCCTCTCTAAAAATATGTCGAGTGACCTTTCTGTTCTCCAGCTTCCATTACCTTTTCACTAGGAAAAGAGAAAAAAAACATTGTCTCTGTGTCACAGGCTTTTATGAGATGCACCATCTCTATAGGTTTCATCAGCAGTAATATGTTTATGTTGAAAAAAGATATTTACAATATCACTCAGATCTGACCTCCACACTATTATAACTGTAATCTTTTGGTTATATCAACCCTTCATGAGCTGCTTGTGCTTCATGCTTATCATGGTATTGTTTGTAATGTGGAACAATGAGGAATTACACACAAAAAAAAACAATAAAAAACTTTGTCTGTAGTTATTCTGGAACACAGTAAAACATTCCCAAGTAAAGGTTATTGAATTTTTGGTGTTAAAACCTGCACTGTTGTTTATGAACACATTCTAGCTGCACAAAAATAACACTGTTATCCCCATGCTAAATTTGATCGCTTAAGATATAAATTGATTTCTGTGTAGAGAACAGATTATATATAAAACTGGAACAGGAAAAAAAAAAGAAGTCTTTTTTAAATGAGACCTGTCAACATTTCAGCAGAGAGAAGGCTATTATTCTCAGTGAGATTAATAAAGCATTATCACTTCTTGTTGTGGGGTTCTCACTGAAATTTATAACAAGGCCACTGTCAGCTAATGTTTCACGAGCTTCGTTGTCTAATCCTTATGGCTGTTGTAATATGTGAAGAATGACATTGAATACATTTTCGAAACCCGGCGGCTACACCAAATAACATTACGGCTACCGTTTGGCTATCAGCGGTGTCTTTAAATTTAAGGCGGAAGCATCTCCCACTTTTAGGAGATCAGCGCCGTAAATTTAGTGACAGTCGTTAATCAGTATCATCACTGAGCTTCATGTTTGTCAGTGAATGACAGTGATTCAGGCTCTTTTCTCCAAACCTGAGCTTGTGATTCACTACATATTTGCTCATCCCAGTCTTTGGATAATGCTTCCATAAGTGTCAATGAGGAAAACTGTCAAATGTTTCAATAGGAGAGCGATCAAATGAGCGAACAGCTCATATTACAACAGGATCTTGATAAAGTGAAGTTATGACACATCAGTGGGTCTTTCCATTCTCTTTTTCATGTTTTCCCCTTGACAGTGCACTTTATTAGATAAACCTCCCCGTTAATGCAGCTCCCTCCCCCAGACAATGATTCAGGCCCTTGTGACTCACTATGGAGGCAGACGGGACATGCAGACAGGGCTGAACAGTTCAATTACTAGCCAGTTAAACGGGTAGGGTCCACACGTGTGTCACCAACATGTAAAATACGCTTAACTTTATTCCAGCAAAAATGATGCACCAGTTTTTGTATTAGAATAAAAACCATTAGACCAATGGACAAAACTCTGAACTCTGGATACCATATTGTAGAGCCTTCAGTAGACATGGCGAAAAAAACTGTCTTTTTAGTCAGTTTAGTGGACAAATCTTGACAATTCTTCAGACCATGACAACCTTAACATCATGCCACTGGCTAGTAGTAGAAAATGGCTCTCAATACATATAACATGAGTTTTTTCAGCAACAATATTACAGATAATAGCACACTAGGGACTCATGACTAGTGTTTCTAAAGCACTTAACTTTTTTTTCCCCCGTCTATTCTTTCATATTATGTTTGAGCCAGCAGCAAAATCTTCATTTTCTTGTAGCAAATAATATTGTAATAATGCAGAGACTGTGAGAGACATATAAAGGCCTGGATGTTATTATGCATTAGTAAGATTGTTATCATCCATTGCGACAGCACCAGCCGACATGCTATCACCAAACACGGGAAGAATTAAGTCAAGGCAAGGTGCAGGAGGTGGAAAGCGTTTATCACCGTAGGACAGTAGCACATTCTCTCACATGCTCAGTTTTCCAGTGATGAATTTGTAACAAAGACAAGTATGGATCATGTTGTGTTATACTGACATCAGCACTGTTTTAAATCCATCCATCCATCCATTTTCTTCCGCTTTATCCGGGGCCGGGTCGCGGGGGCGTTTTAAATGCCAGTGAAAATAAAAAACTATATTACAATAGCAGAATAATATCCATTTTGCCACTGTGGCTAATGCAACTTCACTAATCATACTGGAATGTATGGGGTATTATACCTTTAGCCAGTGGTATTCCACCATGACAAGCAAGGCAGGCAGTGTTTGTGAAAAGAAATCTATAAATTACAGCGTACTTTGCTTTGCTTGCCTTTCAGTGCATGACACTGCCATTAACTGGTGTAAATATAGGGCCTAACTCCAAGTGTTGGTGGTTAAAAAGAGCAAGGTACACTATATTACCAGAGGCATTCACTCACCTATCCAAATCATTGAATTCAAGTGTTCCAATCACTTCCATGGCCACAGGTGTTTAAAATCAAGCTCCTAGGCATGCAGACTGCTTCTACAAACATTTGTGAAAGAATGGGTCGCTCTCAGGATCTCAGTGAATTCCAGCGTGGTACAGTGATAGGATGCAACCTGTGCAACAAGTCCAGTAATTAAATTTCCTCACTACTAAACATTCCACATATTTAAATATTCAGCTGTTAGTGATACAAAGTGGAAGCGATTGGGAATGACCGCAACTCAGCCACAAAGTGGTAGGCCACATGAAATCACAGAATGGGGTCAGCAGGGGTCTGCTGAGGTGCATAGTGTGCAGAGGTCAGCAACTTTCAGCAGAGTCCATCGCTACAGACCTCCAAACTTCCTGTGACTTCAGATTAGCTCAGAGAGCTTCATAGAATGAGTTTCCATGGCCGAGCAGCTGCATCCAAGCCTTACAGCACCAAGCACAATGCAAAGCGTCACACGCAGTGGTGTAAAGCACACCACCCATAAACTCTAAAGCAGTGGAGACGTGCCAAATGTCCGATGGACAAGTCTGGGTTTGGCGGTTCCCAGGAGAACGGTACTTGTCTGACTGTATTTGTCAAGTGTAAAGTTTGGTGGAGGGGGCATTACGGTGTGGGGCTATTTTTCAGAAGTTGGGCTCGGCTCCTCAGTTCCAGTGAAAGGAAATGTTTCAGCATACCAAGACATTTCATGCGCCCGGCTTTGTGGGAACAGTTTGGTGATGACTCCTTCCTGCTCCAACATGACTGCACACCAGTGTGAAAAGCAAAGACCATAAAGACATGGATGAGTGAGTTTGGTGTGCTTTCACGTGGCCTACACAGAGTCCTGACCTCAACCTGATAGAACACGTTTGGGATGAATTCGAGTGGAGACTGTGAGCCAGGCCTTCTCGTTCAACATCAGTGTCTGACCTCACAAATGCGCTTCTGGAAGAATGGTCAAAAATTCCCATAAATAGTCCTAAACCTTGTGGAAACCCTTCCCAGAAGAGCTGAAGTTCTTCTAACTGCAAAGCGTTGGCTGACATCATATTAAGCATTAAGGATGGGATGTCACTCAAGTTCATGTGCGTCTGAAGGCAGATGAGTGAATACTTTTGGCAATATAGTGTATGAGTTCAGTGCTATAAATACTTGATATTGAAGGGAAACAAAAGGAAGATTGAGTTAAAGCAGAAAAATGACTTTTTGCTACAAGCTTTATGTATATTTATGATATTCTTGTTCCCATAAATATAGCTAACATTATTGCTGACCAGCTACAATTCTATCTCATTGTTTTTTTCTTTCTCTTTTTTTTTTTTTTTTAAAGAAGGGAGTTTTCTTGCAAGAAAATGTGTCATTGTCTCAAGACGGTTCCAGGAAATTACTTTACTTTACTCCAGTGGTCTGTACAGTCCCCAGATCACAGTCTAATAAAACATTTTTATGATGAGGTGAAATGGGATGTTCATAGCATCTGCAACAACAGAAAACTGCAAAAACTTTGCAGTCGAGTCAGAATAGATCAAAATCCCAATGTATTATCTCTAGCAACTTACTGAATCATACCTATAAAAAGGGGGGAGTGGCAACTCTGAGGGTCAAAAGAGAACCCTATTACTTAGGTGTACTTAAAATTGTCAATGAAAGTATTTACAATTGTAGTAAAGAACTTGACTTCAGTCAGAGACCTCAGGCTGAAATATTCATTCCTTTCCTTGACTTCTTAGCATAGACACCATGACATCCTAAATTTGCATAGCAGTAAAGATCAATGTAGCTCTTGGAGGCTGGTGTGACACTTATTCAAAACAGCTCCTCTTTTTTCCCTAGTGTAGTCTGGAGCAAAAGGAGGTGAGAAGGCTGTGAGTGATGTGGGTAAAGAAAGCCAGACACTTCCTCAACTGTAGTCAACCTCAAAGAGCATTTTGTCATGTAGCTTCACTTGGTAAAGTACCTGCAACCCTCTTCACATCACTACTGAATCAAGGTGTGTTTCACACTGTTTGATGCTGTTTGATGCCAGTTGAAATTTGGAGAAAAAAAAGTAATGGCAAAGTAAGAAAAAAAAAAACACCTTTAAAACTGGCATAGCATTTTTTAAAAATCTTTTTAAGCACATGAATGATTTTTGGTAAGTGGCAATTATTAAGTTAGATGTCACTGCATTTTGAAGGATGTCCTTCAAGCTGTACCTGATTTCAAGGGACAGCTTGACAAAGCTCACTTTGAATTTGGTTGAAAGCACGTCTAATTGAATTTTGATACGTAATTAAATCAAGCAATAAATCAGCGCAGATCCCACTGCAACCGACAATTCAACACTCCTGAGCACCACAAGCTAATTATGATGAAGTTATTATCTCAGCCAAAGGGAGTTCTCTGAATGGCTCCTTCTGCATCATGTAGAATCTTTTCAACTAGAATGTACTCAACCTTGAGAAAAGGGCATCTCTCATAATAGATCCAAAAGATCCTATAAATTTTACTTGCTCTCTGGGTAATGTATCCTTGTCGCAACATTGTCCCACTCAAAGCCAGATGATTTCTTTGAGCAGTCATAGCAGTGGGATGTTTTTGACTCACTTCTACACATTCACACATTAATAAGCCGAGTTAGAAATTATCGGATATAAGTGAGCGATTACAGCTGGTAGTAATTTCTGTCAATAATCCCTTGATGTGTAGGAAGTGGCTATATTGATTTAACATGGATTTAGAGCATCATCCTCATCATCTGTTTCCCACCCTCACATGGTTAATCAATTATATCCCCTGAGATTTAAGTATGCTTTAGATGCCATGCACTGCGCATGTAATCTTGTGACATAAGGTATTAAATGAAGTCTAATTATAACTTTGCAGCTATGTGTCACATCATACTCTTTTAATACCTTCCCTAAGACGACAAATTGGTGTGTCAGTAAAGTGGGGAGCTGCATTTTGATTTAGTGAAAAACAAAATGCAGGGGGTTTGTTAGGACTGTCACGTGATCCTTGTAAACAAATATGCATAAAAAATATTTAATGTATTTTAATTATCGATCTGCTCGAATCTGAGATACCTTTAATAATAACCTAAAGAAATGAAAAAGGGCAAAACTCACCAACTCCCCAGACAACCATACTAGTTCTAGCTCATATGGTTTTCATAAATGAATCCTCTGCCACAATTACTGGAGTAGCCTCCTTCTGCATAATTTGATGAGCAAAGAGAACATTGATGAACTTTTTTAATTATTATGCCGCTTGGGATTCTGACACAAACGCCACAGAGAGGGAGGGGGGTCCACCACTATAGCTGCCAAGGAGCGTTTTTTTTTTTTTTTCCCTTTCTCTCTTTTCCTCTTCCCACATCACCTTTTTTAATTCACCCAATTTGTTGGCCCAAATGAAACAGCAAAAGGTTAGAGTGTGGAGTAATTAACAGCAGCTAGCTTAATGAAATCAGGAGGGGCTGGTACACTGGGAGGATCAATACCTCACTAAGAGTGAAGCAAGAAGGAGGATTGTCCAGGGGAAACACACACATATACGGACCACTTAATAATAATAAGCTGATTAAAAGGCAACATGGTGTCCACTTGTAAATCAAAACCGGTTCGAACATACAGTGACATTATTGCTGTTTAGTAATTGTGTTAAAGGAAAGTTGCTCCTTATGCACACTCAAGAAGTTTACAGGATTTACGCCGCTCTCTGTGGTTTGCTGAGAGGGTTTCCCTTTAATGAATGTCAATAGTACATCAATACACTTTGGACAACTGAACACTGGTGCAGAGGGAAATGGTTATTCTATTTATCTAAGGCTACACTTAAGTATATTGAAGACTTTATTAGCCTCTTTTGATGAGGAGGTGTTTTGTTTTGCAACCGTTTTATTATGCTGTCTAAGACATGCTGTGTTTGCCAGATATATAAGGGATGTAAACTTGAACTCTGCTCACTTTGTCTTGGCTGAGACATTCGTGTCTTTTGTGTCTGTGCACATGAACAGATGGCATCCGCATCAGTTTTCCTCTGTGAATATTTGTGTTATGTATGCATATGTCTGTGTGTGTATCAGTGTTTTGAGGCCACCTGACAATTGTCAATTTGCTCCTTTTGATAAATTCAGACACTTCCATCTCTTCCACGGGGAAAGCACTTGATAGCAGGCCATGTGCTTTTCTCCCACCCGCTCTAAAAAGCTTAAGTAATAGACCATGGCACATTTTTTCAAATACTGCAGTCTTGTCAAAGTCCTGCCTGACCATTATTTTCACAGACTTCATGCTATGAGACTAGCTGAATTGCGCCAGACCCGCGAGTTTCACCAAGGAACCCTAAGTTGCAGTCAAAACAAATGTGAAATATACAAGTTAAGAGACCATGGCCAACTAGCAAGGTTCCCGTCTCTTTGGCTTGCTTTGTGCTTTTCCCTACCTTCAAAGGTATTTACACTATGAAATAAACTGTTATGTGGGAGGCTCTAAAGATGGGAGCAGCAGATCTCATTAGTGTTAAACTATTAGGAGCATGAGGACCCCAGGGATAGGGGTTTTAAGGCTTTCACTGTAGCTTGAAGTTATCACATCATATGCTCTTTAAAAATGTTTTCACAAACTGCAGTGAGGAAGTTTTTTTTTCCTTCCTTTTTTTTTTTCTTGCACTTTGAAGTTTTTGCTAATGGAACTTACTCAGCAAAGCTTGTTATTGTGATACTGTATTTTAATTGCTGACATATTACAGAGGTCATAATTGAGCTTGGACCTCTGTGCCACGGAGCTCACAGAGGGCAAGAAAAAGTCACAAAAATAGTGGATAACAGGAGTCAGTGATTTGATTGGCATTGTGTTAATGGATGCCTTTCTGTGGAAAATGCTGGAGTATAAATGAATTATATATGTGTGTTCATTTAAGCACAATGGCTACCAGCTGTGTTTCTATGGTTTCTAAGTGTGAATGTGTGACTGTGTCTACAGTTTGATGAAATGAAAAAATTGAGCCCCATTTTGGCTATTAAATATCATTAGTGTGTGGTGCAATTTAATAGCAATGCTTGTCGGCCTTCGCTAGTGACACATGTTTCCAAATAAATTGTAAAATTGTAAAAAAAAAAAATGTAATAAAGATACACTAAAAGATAGAAGTAGCTTTGAAATCGTAAAATTAAGCTGGTGCTCAAGTGTTTCAAACTTGCACTCTTTCCTCTCGAGAACAATTTCAATTCAATTCAATTCAGTTTTATTTATATAGCCCCAAATCACAACAAACAGTCACCTCAAGGTGCTTTATATTGTAAGGTAAAGACCCTACAATGAGTTTATGTTCTTAATCATTACTCTCAAGTCTTACTTTGGACAACGTGATTTTGATTTTGTAAATGATGATTCCCTTTAGGGTCAAAGACAACAAATCAGGATATTCTTTAGAGTGGGCGTACCTTGTGATTGTCAGTGGCTACCCATGGGCAGCCTCCAGAGCTGAAATATGAAGATGGAACTGGCATAAACACTTCCTCTAGGCGCCACTTGAGGCTGACTCCAAATAGGTATCCTTCCCCATAGACTCCTGTGTTAAAATGCCCAAAACTGTTTTGGCCTTTATCAGTAGTTTCCCCCTTCAGAACATCTCTCAGTGGGATTGTCTCTTTTTTTTTTCTTTTTTTTTCGGTAACTTGTTAAAATGGAAAATTGACTTAGAGGCATGGCTGCTTTGGTTTACAGGTGTCTTGGCACAATGCATGTTTGTCTGCTAGGCCCCCTCCACTACATCCGGTCATTCAACTGGACCTCTTCATTGTGTGTTTTTGTGCTGTTGGTGCCTTTTAGTGCATTTTTAATGGATTATCTGACTAATATTATGGTTGGATGTGTGGTCCAGACCATCCAACAAGTTTTGGTGAGTAAAATTTTAGTGTTTTATTAGTCAATTGATTAGCACTATTCAACCGATATGTGCGTCTGTGCTGTACCATACAATTTATGAATGCAGCTTGCTAACCAAGCTAATTAGTTACAGTAGCTGATAAATAAGCACTCCACCCTTTACCCATATACGGTAACTTATGGCTTAAAAACCATGGCATCTCTTATATCTAGATGCTACTTTATGAGCATATAGTGATCAAAATCAGAGCTATTATTTAAAAAAACATTTAGAAATTGTGGTTTTATCAAATAAAGAGAAAAAATGGAAAGCATACATTAAACAGCAGTGAACTATGATACACCATGCTCATAGGTAATTTAGAATAATCATTTCAGGTGATCTGCAATAACAAAAAGCAAATTTTTATTATACATTACGTATCATGTATTATACATTATTACACAATCATAAGGTGTTTTTAATTTAGTATCTTTCTTTTGAGGCATAATTACTTTCCTGTATTGTTTTGATCATTTTTAATAATGAAAATAAACCTTCAGTAGCACTGCAAAACTTCTATAATTCAGACAGTTATCCAACTAATATATAAAGACCAGCCAGCATGAGAGTGATTGTAGGTATTGACTTGTCAGTTCAAACATTTTAATTCATTGGTTTTGTAGATCAATTCATTGTACTTCAGATTAGTTTTAATATGCTGCCTTATCCCTGCACATAAAGCATGCTCTCAGTGTGGCCTTACATTTTATTTCTTTAGGAGATGTAAGGTGGCCATTCTTCAGACTGAAGGCCAGAGTGATATCGCTTTGCACCTTTGCCTCGTGCTCAGGGTTGAATGAAATTGTTAAAGGCAACAGAAATAATGATGTAAAACCTCGCAGTGAAGAACGCATGCAGTAATCAGAATGCTTAGAAAAAAATTATTGTCATGATCATGAACCACTACAGATGAACAGGCATGCACATGTTGATTTAGTTACTCATACAAACGTGGTAATGGATTTATTCAATGGATAAGTGGGCCCAGTGCGACTCCGCATGGGGTCCAAAATTTGTGCTTCGCCACAGGCCAAGTATTAGAAGTTGGAACAGGAATAAATTTTGATTACCGTGGACTCATTTTTTATACTCAATATGTAAATGTATATGTACTTAGGGAGATGTGTGTCCAAACTTTTGACTGGTACTGTATAAGCCTAAGCTGAAGGAAGCTGTTTTTAATATCCGCAATATACACATAGCATGCATGTTGTCCTTCTCTTGCATACTGCGCACACAATTTCCACTGTAGATGGAATATTAGCTACCCTCCAGTCACCTACGCACAGCTGGAATACACTCCTTCCTATCGTTTGTCTGTGCCTTCTGGTTCTTTTTTCTCAGTTCCTCTACCTCAGTGGCAGCTTGGCATGCCATAGCTCAGACCATTACTGGTGAAGAAGGTTTTGTTTTAGGACTTCAAGCTGTCTTCAGTTCATACTGGAACTCAGTTAGGCAGTAACTCAGTACTCTAGTCAGTTCACCATACATGCTAGAACATTATCAGATATAATTACTTGCAAACAATTTTGCAAAACATGCCATCCAAAGCGACAATATGTCCTATTTATTCTTTTGTACAGTATAACCACTGTGTCTCAAAATCAGGATACATTTGGATACAGAAACAGAGCACAATAAGGTCTGGTGTTTTTAATCAATTATTTATCCAATATTTTAATGATCAGAGTGCCTGGGGTGATCAAAGGCAAGGTTTGAGCTCCACAGCCTTTGCTCGCTAAGACATCCCTCTGTACTTTGATGTGGTTCACCAACAAATGCATTTATCTTAAGCATAACTCTCTCCCAACTCTCTCCCGCTTGCATGTGAATGCTTTGAAAAGTGCTAGTTTGAGAGGCGTACATGCAGACAGAGGGTCACTGACCAATCCATACTGAGGAGAAAAAAAACATGTACATTTATGGTCTTTGACAATCAGATGTACAACTACTGCTTTGAATGTCATCTAAATATGAAACAACCATAGGTCACTTTCTCAGTTCCCTTATGTGCATTATCATATATTTAATTGGTTGGCAAGGTCTCTAACTTGAAGTATGTGTCACAAGATGTTGAATAAAACATTACTTGGAGAAGAAACAACTGCCTGATGGCAGCCTCAAGTAAAATTCTGCTTTAAATGACCAGTCATTAGATGCAAATGAGTAAATCTTCAGACAGTCTTGACTGATATTGTCGGGCTCAAATGTGCAGAAAAGAAAAGAAAAAAAAATAAACATCTATTTTGTTTCATTTGCATAAAAAATAAAAGTACATTTAAAGAAATAAATTGATGCATGCCTTTATAATATTTTTATATTCCTTGTAATCTGATTATGAGTGGTTAGTAGATGTTTAGGGCGTAATGTGATGATGAAATGATAAGTGCAGTGTTAATTATAATTACAAGCTTATGTAATCTACTTTGATGTGAGTGACATTGTCTCCATATGCGAAGCAGTTTGTTAAGAGTGTATCTACAGTCATTTCTTGAACAGGGCACTTTTGAAAGTGATGTGTTGCTGATTTCATAGTAATTACAGTCATTCTTATACACAGTGACTGTGTTTTAAAGAACTTAGTGATATTTCTGCCTCATAGCAGGACAATTCAGATACAGTGGCGAAAAAAGAAGTGAAAGCTGACTTTGAAATCTATGTATCCACTCTGTGTCCCTTATAGGGGTGGGCGATATAGTCTGAAAATGTAAATATG
Source organism: Cichlasoma orientale (assembly GCA_034780415.1). NCBI lineage: Eukaryota > Metazoa > Chordata > Actinopteri > Cichliformes > Cichlidae > Cichlasoma > Cichlasoma orientale. The sequence goes on along the minus strand of JAVDPK010001578.1, from coordinate 21,368 downwards.
ATATTTCAAGGAAATTTGTGATATTTTTGACGATATAGCAAAAAGAATATGTATAAAAAATATATTATAGTGCAATAGTAGTGATACAGGAATGTATCCAGTGACACAGCATAAGGCAAATAAACACAACACAGAATAAACACAAAAGTAACTAAAGCAGTGTTTTTCAATGGAAATTTTAAGTAAACAGAATTGCTTAACACAGTATAACAAAAACTTACCAATCAAAGTAAGGACAGTATAACAACAACTTAGCATAACAATAACCAAAAGTAACTTAACCTAGTAACTATTCAGGAGCCTGCACGATATTTTCACATAATAAAACTGAAACTGAAAAAATATTTGTTACCTGGGATTTTGTATCTTACAGTAGGTCAAGTTTTTTTAACCAGTTACTTTAAAAGCGCCTCTTCCACCGCATAACTACACCTGTAATTTCAGTCCACCTTTTGTTCTTCTGCTTGTATCGTATGCAACTGGTGAATGCTCCAGTGTGTCAGGGTGGAATGATTTGTTTACTAATGGTTCACACATAACCGGCTGTTAGTACCTGCTCCTTGCGTGCCTTCATACCCCGGTTCTGTTTTTGCATCAACTGCTGAAACAAGTTAGTTGTTGCATATTGTGCTTTGCTGGAGGTCTTATTTCTTGTAGCTAAACCACTTGATATTACAAGGTGACTTGCTTGTATTATCTTGGACGGTATGGCACCACCCTAGTGTCATATATTATAATATTGCCATATGTCTGTTTTTGACAACTGGGGCAAACATGTTAGCTTTTAAACAAAAGGCTAACATAAAGTTGCTGCAACAAACCAGCTTAAAGCTGCTCATTCTCTGTTGTGTGTTTATTAAGAGACATAAGGCAATGATATCATTCATTTGGGGTTCTTTTTCTCATACTCTAAAGCCAATATTAATATATATTAACACTGTTTTAGGCTCCAGCTTTCGAGGGAAGCGCCTGTATCTTTAGCTGCTAAATGAAATGCTTATCAACTAACTGCTAGCTTTACTTGTCTGCCTTTTGATATTAGGTGTTGGGTTTATCAGAGCTCCTGTGCTATAAATGCAGCAGTAGGGACTTCTGGGCACAGTGGATGGTGATGAGAGGTGAGATGGAGCCAAACTGTAAATGCATGGGCTGTAAAACCATAACAATAAGTTGAAATATACAAAAAACCCTTCATGGATTCTTTTTTTTTCCTTTTTAAATTAGTTTGGCTGGCCACCACGAAGAACTGTTTTGTTTTTATTGAATATCTTGGGGTGTACTTCTCTATCACTCAGTCAGTAACAGCATCCCTTGGCAAATAATTGCAGCAGGATAATCTGTTGACATGAACTTGTTTCCTGTTCATTGTTTTACCGTTCCACCCCAGTAGCCCTCTCAGCTTCTCCCCTGTCTAAGTGGCACTTCACTGCCACATTTCTTCTATTTTCTTTGCAAATAAAGTCACGTATTCAGATTATTATACACAGTACAAAGAAAACAAAATTGGTGATTAAAAATTAAATACTCTTATCTCTCTGTGAGTTATCTCAGTCCCCAGAGAGAGGATGCTATTTTGCAGGCTTGCGGGTGTCTTTTGTTCCCAATTTAGAAGCTTGTCGCTGTTTATTGTTAATTTTTGATGCTTCATTTGATATTCTGTTCACTTTCCTCCCTGACATGTGGAGAAAACATCTTTATCAAAGTGTCAGTTGTGGGGCTTCTGTTGTCAGGATGTCAGGTTTGCCCTATTCTTTACTTTTCTGGCGAGAGGGTGTGTACTCTGCAGCCTGGTTTGTCGGTGAGCCAACTGGGCGCGGAAAATTCTGCTGCGCAAACTTTGCATCTGAGCAAGAAATCAATACGTATCCTTGTTCTCAATTCCAACTTTAAGACGACTTTAAACGCTCAAACCTGCGTATGTGGTTATATGAACTCAAAACGTTTCCTGTGCGCTTCCCTTTGTTGAGTTCAAATATCAATTTCAGTTGTAAATTCTCTGCAGAGTTACAGTCAGACAGTGATGTAAAAACATTTTCATCTGTCCTTGCAGGAGGCCTGCCAATTGGGGAAGATCACCTCTGTGAATGTAAGTGCTCTGCTTTTTCTTTTGCATGTTCACGGCTATCAATACGAATATTGCATGACAAAGCATTTGTTTGATCTGCTACCATATCTTATATAAGTTGCAGCTTAAGTAATATCGCATCTCACCTACATAGCAAAACAAATTAACACTGTCAGCTTCTGTTAACACTTGGGTGAACATTACAGATGTTAACAACTGTTGCCTTTTTTTTTATAAAGCAGTTTAAGACAATAATTATTTACTCCGTGCTGTTAGAATTAAACACACCTCACTAACTAGTGTTGGCTGCTCAATGATGCTCAGTGTCAAATACTCTTTCCTTCACAATAGGACTGTTAACTACACAGGTGCTTCTATATGGTTACATGTGATCCAGCACTAGTTTTCATTTAGACTTTAAATGCTTTTTGTTTCAGTTTATAACACTTTTTTTTTTTTTGCAAGTTTAGTGACGTGTTTCGCTTAAAAGTAATATAGTTGCTCACTAAAAATAACTCACTGCAGGAGCTGCACGTTCAAAGACAAACTGTTCTGCTTTTGCTGTTGGTTAAATCTAAAACAAAAAACACAGATGAAAGTCCTACTATGGCGACTGTATATTGTTTGAATATGTGTAATACTTCTTACTGTTAATATGCATATTGTTGTTAGCATTTGGAAACTTCAAACCCACCGCTGGATTTGATTCTAAACTTTCTGGAAATGCGAGGTTTATAACTAACACAAACGACAGATCCTCTTACTGTGATGGCCTTTTCTGTTTGTTGTAACCATGTTCTAGTGTTCTAGTATTTTTTTCTGACGCCACATACTAACGTGTGACCACAAGATCAATAACTTGTGGTCATAATAAGACATGTGAATGAGATAATTAAATAGTGTTCACAAGTTAATAAGACATGGGAATTAGATATTAAATTGTGGCCACAACTTCATTATAAAGTGTCCATGACTTTGAATATGAGATAAACAGGATCAGAAAACTGCAAGGTGTCTGATCTTTTAATTGTTGCCTGAAGCATGTGGAGCTGTGTGCACGTCTGGGCTCAACTGTCAAGACAGATGCTTGCAATTTTTGCTCTCTCAAGCTCTATATATCCATAAAAATAGTATAAACAACAAAACTACTAACTATTCTTGCTAGTTGTGTCAGATCAGGTCAGTGGTTGTTGTTTTTAGGTGCCAGACTGTCATAGTTATAGTTCTGTTTCTTAGCCCACCTGCTACTTGTGCTAGAAAATTCCATTTTCCTTAATTATAATATTCCTCAGACAGAAGGAAAACAACAGACATGTAAAAGGGCAGTCAGAGCGAGCGAGAGAGAGCTGTTTCAATGCCCCTCCCCCTGCTGATAATGCAAGATATTATTATAACTCATCCCAAGATTAAAATAAAACAAAATTAAATCAAATTTATAGACGCTTCATGTGTGATAATTTCCCCAAGGAGCTCGCCCCGTGCTGTCAGTAAACAGCAGATTCTGTATCTTGTGGCCAGGCATTAATAAGACATGGCAACAATTTAGTTACCATATCCGTAGTTCTAAACTGCCTCTTAGCCGCAAGCTATTGATTTTGTGATCACAAATAGCTAACTTGTGGCCATTAAATTTTTCCCACCAGTGTCACCATATGGTTCCATAAAGAGCAGATATATGTTGTCAAACTGCGCACTGACAACAGTACAATATCATAGGTACTGAAAAGCTTCTTCTCATCCCTTTATGTAATTTTCTCATGCAAAAGTATTATTTTAGTGTCAGTTGTCTAAATGGTTATCATTATATCCCATCCAATATATGGATATAATATGTACATACAGTGCTTAACAAATTTATTAGACCATCACCCAGTGCAAGGTTTGTGCAGCTGCTGCCCAAAAGATTTTGGTAATTACCAAAATCTTTTTTTTTAATGTTTCTGCAGTGGTTAATCCATCAGTACACCACAAGCACGAGCTCTTTAATCAAAATAACATCTTTTTTTTTCATGCTAAAATATAATTATTGTTGTTATCCATGAATTTCCAAATTTACTGTTTTACAAAAAAGGCAGGGGGAAAAAAAAGTAAAGCACATTATTATTTTTTGATTAAGGTGCCAAATTACAGCTATTTACTTGCATTGCTGAATAGGAAAAAAAGAAATGTTTTAGTGGTTGAATGTTATGCTTGATTAATTTCTGACTTCTCAGAGAAGTCCAGTGTGCTGGCTCAAATTTAGGCATAAAAATAAGAATTCAGTTTGTTATTTGCCTAATAAAAAACAATATAATTTTCAATCAAGTTTTTTGACCGATTTCTAAAATATTTGTGCTTTCTTGTTTTTATGGCAGGTTAAATTGAATTTGGTAAGCACTGTATTGTGCGCTTGTGTCTGTAAGCACACTGAGAGTTAAGACTTTTTGGGGAATGACAGCAGGACTGCAAAAGTTCTTCCTTGCTGTAGTTTTGCACACTAACCCGGTACCTGCTTCCACAACTTTTCTGCAGTCTCAGCAGAATGTCGACAGAAGAACTTGTGTGTCAACATCTCACTTTTTCGCTTTTGAAACTCACAGCCAGAATTTTGTTATTAATAACATCTGTTGCTTATTCATACTAAAGCTATTATATTGGGGACATTTCACAGTTCAGCGTTAGATCAAAGTTTGCCAGAACTGGGGATATTGCTTGTTTTGTCATAGTGGTGTCACACAAAGAATATCCGAATTATCAGTATATAACAGCAGATGACTCAACGATGAAAGTCAAAAACCACCCAGTAATCTCTCAGCCCACTTGCTAGAATCACCTCCTTCTTGTATGTTCCTGCTAACTCATCATCTCACAAGCAGAGGCATATCACCTCACACATAATAGGCAGCACTGGAACAGTGTGTACAAAAAAATATATATATCAAAGAAAGGAATAAAGAAATACCTACAAAATAAATTTTCTGACAGATTTTTTTTTTTTTTTTTTTTTTTTGCCAATGTTGCACCATCTTCACATCAGGTAATACAGGGACATGCAGGACAGCACTTTTTGGATCTTGCCATTGCTGTATAGCTGCTTTTTTCACTCTACATAAGATGTGTGACATGACAAATCGCCATCTCCTCTGAACAGATTTATGCAGGTCTAGGTGTGCCCGCGAGCTGATCCTTATCTGAAATGGCAGAGCCAATCTCCCCTGATTCACTCCTAAGTGGTCTCTGTTTATCACTCAGTGAGGTGGTTGTCAGCCAAGTCCCTCTCTGTGCATCACTGACTTCTTTGCTATTTTGAGAGAATGGTAGTGGGGGGGGGTGGACAGTATATATAATAATAAAAGTCATAGAGCTGTAGTCTACCAAAGAACAAGGTGGCAACCACCTGGCCTCCTCTCTTCTACATCTAAATATAACCGACTTATAATCCAGTAACCCGTGAATCCAGCCCTGCCTGGGTGGTTACCAGAGGGCTGGTTTTGGATTTTCTAGCTTGTTATATGGTAGAACTTGGCATGCATGTCTCCTGTTCATTTATCTCTGTGTACATACTTCTCAAGGCAGTGTTTTATCTGGCTGAACGGGCTTTGTTTGGTCTTGATATCTCTTACAGCAGCTTGTCTTTGCTTTATGGATTTCTGGCAGCTTCTTTAAATAAGTGATTATGCTTAGCAAAACACTCACCTTGACTCCTTAGTGAATGTTTGTTTTTGTTTGCGGTGTTTGTTTTTCAACATTAATGTTTTATTCGCATTAGTCGTTACCTCTGGGAGCAAAACTTTTATTTATTTAAGACCTATTAATGGTATTTAATTGTAATTAATATTGCAGCTCAAAATGACTTTGTAGCGAGGGCACCATGAAATCAAATTAGGCTTTTCTTAACATCTGGCATCAACTTGAAGAAGCTTGAATAAACAGCAGCCTAAAAATGAAGACACTCCCTCATGCAAAATGATTATGTCCTAATTGTCACGGGCAGCTGTTTGTTCTAATAGATTCTGGAAGCCATTGTTGAAGCAAGTTTTCAGTAATTAGAATCATGTGGAGAGAAAGCGCGCTTTTTTGTAAAGCTGCCAACCTTCCGTAAGTGGGCTTTTTCTTTTGCTGGAACCTGGACATTGCATTTGCGTACATCTTCCAGTAATTTGAGAAACAGCTGCCAACGCTGTTTGAGAACAAGTAGATATTTAGACCACTTGAAAGCGTGGGCAAACATGGCACACAGAACTATATAACTTTGCCAGCAAGGTATTTCTTTCTGCTGTGTCTTAGAAAATGAATAAAACCACGAGAAAAAAGTGGGGAAAAAGAAGACATAAATCTGTGCTACAGTATGTGCTGTAGAATATATGTCATAATTTGCCACCAGAGCATCTCACACCACGTGCAATAAAAACAAGATTAATTTTAGGGAGTCCTACGTCTTATATTTTTATGCGTTTGAGAAATGAATCCGGCGCACGTGAGCAAATACATTTTTCTTCCAACAAAATGCTTTTGTTTCAGAGTTTTTATGTCACACAGTAGTTGAAGGCTATGTGTGTTTTGCTGTTTGTTTCTTTGACTGTGTGCCCCCTTTTTCTCTCTTTTGCTTCCTGTTTCTCATCTGTCTTTTTAAGGGCACGCACACACAAACTCTTTCTCAAACGCGCGCGCGCACACGGACAGCGAGATTCGAGGCCTCAGGTTCCAGATGAATCAAGGAAAAAAAAAAAAAAGAGTATTTAACAAACTGTTTGAACATCACAGTATTGAAAACACTCGGTTTGTGCTTTCATGGCTCTAATTGTGAGGATTTAGGTTAGTCAGCCCACTCTAATAATTTTTAAATGAAGCATTTTGTGCACTTTGTTTTTGGCAGCTCGTCCTTCTTTAGAGCCAGACTTTAGTTTACTCTCATCTCTCCTCGATTTCCCTTGCCTTATTTAGCCATATCAAACAACAATAAATGCTTTATCTACACACTGTAGTGGCTCTGGAAAAATATGTGCGCACAGCTTCTCCTGAGCTTAAAGGAGCATGTGTTAATGATGTTTTTAATTCAGGACATGCATATTGCTTTTGTTGCTATAGCAATGGAAAATCAAGATAGTCATTTGTGCCAGTTGTGTTTGCTCTTGGAAAAAAAAAATCTTATCAGTTTGAATAATGGGATGAATAAAATTTGCTGCAATAACCGAAGCTGAGGGCGTAATTATATTTTATACGTTTTATGCCTCTATACAGTGTGATGCAGTATGATGTTACTCAGGGAATCGTGTGAAAACATAAATTCAAGCTGCAGTCTATATTACTGAGACCGCGCTCTGGTTTACCACCGCTACGTGAAACTCAAGTCAGATGTCCTTGTTTCTCATTTTCTCTTTGTAAAATTCAAAGGAAACACACACACACACACACACACATATATATATATATATTTTTTTTTTCATAAAAGATGAAAGTAAAAATATAAAATAAAATCAGTGGTATCTAAAAATTGCCCAGTGTGCCTCGCAGTATAAAGGACTGTAACTCTGTAGTTTGCTTTCCATAGAGTTCGCAAACATGTTAACAGACATACAGAATGTGTTTTCTTTTTTAGCTCCAAAGAAAGGTCGCAACTTCTGTAAACCTCCAGAGAAATCAAAGAGGCCTGTACTGTTCAGAAGAAAATGCCCACACTCCTGTGATCCCCAAGACTTTACAAATCAAAGTCTCAGCCTCCACACACGTTTCCACTTCTTTTGTGTCTACATTGGGTGAGAGGGAAAACTAGGACATATGGTATTTCAACCTGTTAATACACATCCCATCTACTGCAGGACTTCCACCGTGTATACGGTGGAAGTCTCAATTATAAGTCTCGCAGTTACCTTATATAAGAAAAGTAATTTAATAGGCCTGAGAGACCCAAAACAGTTCAGCAATTTAAGATCACTATCTCAGTCAGTCAATCTAAATACAGGATGCATTTTGGACTTCTAGTTACTGTAAAAGCAGATAAACACCACAGATGCTGAACTGGCATGAAAAACTTTATACATTTATGCATGGATATCCCTTGGAAATGTCATCTCACTGTACTCATTCACCAATGAGTAAGTGTTGCTGTCACTCCTTTCTTGGTGTGAACGTTCTGTCTTCATCAGCAGTGGTGTCCTTAGAGAGATGCAGCCAGAACTGATACTTATGCTACCTTTCAATACCAAAATTCTGAAAACAGATTTATTTTTTTTAAGTACCATAAGCAGCACATGTACTGAGGCTGCCATTCTTCAGAAACAGATGGGGGCAGCATTAATCTGCAAGTGTTCATGTCTATCTTTACATGCAGAAGAAGAACTACGCAAGAGGCACAAAAAGGAAAACTTTAAATGGCGACTAGCGCAGTTATCCCGATAGCTCTGCTCGACACGTTGATAAAAAAAAAAAGACAGCAAGAGTCGGAAATGGAAGTACTTTGAGTTGTTATCCTGATATACCCTGAACGGTATTAAATATAGACATGAAATGAGAAATGAAGCCAATTCGGATCTTAAACCTGCAATCTATGGCCACCAGATGGCGATAGATGTGGCTGCAAAAACGGTTCTGGTCCTATAGAAGTTAGATTAGATTAGATTAGATTAGATTAGATTAGATTAGATTAGATTAGATTCATTGTCATTGCATATGTCACAAGTACAGTGCTATGAAATGCATAAGCCTATGGTAAACCACCGTTTTGACCTCTTTAAACTTTTTCTTGTCTCAATCACTCGTTTAAGGTCACACTAAATTTAAAAAAATACATTTATTTTGTAAATCTTGGTTATACTATGTTTCGAAATAGAGGATTATCTATTATATGAACCTGCATTTTAATTGTCCAATGACTTGTGATTGATAAGGCGTTCACCAATTAACATGTGTGATCTGTGACCTCCTGGTCGCATCTGTTTGTTTGCAACCAAGATGGCTGGAATCTCCAGAAACCAGTGGATGGCATCAGGGTGGCATCAGGGTCGCTACATCCATTTTTTTTTCCATTGCCACCGTGAAAGTTATGCTCAATTTATGTATAAGTAGATGATGTTTTTTATTTATCTATTCATGTTAACTCTGATATCAAGAATTGTGTAATTCTACAGGTATTGGTACCAAATACTAAGTCTCTGGTAATGTGACATCCCTATGCTCTAAAACCTACAATATAAAGGATACTTTCTTAAATACCAAGCTCACCCATATCTGAACAACAGGTGAGGTTAAGGTTAAATGAATCAGTGCCTTGATGAGAAAACAAAAGGAATCCAGTGTCGCAGTGGCAAGAGTGTGCAATCACAATTTCAATTGATGATTACACTGGTTTAGGGACTCACTAATGTGTTTTATTCTGTTGGCCTGTTCAGTCACAGAAGAAAAAAAAAAGTAAGTGTTGTGGTTAACACCAGACACAGTTCTGAGATTTCTGTCCTCACCCCAGTACAATGGCTGTGAGAGGAATTCTGATTGTGGTTCTCAAAGCTTTGATATATTTTAAAAGATTAAACAATGTTTTTCTGTAGAAGAAATGTCCTTGTTTTTCCAGACAGATCTCACTTTGAAGTATTCATAGGAACTCCTCACTGCTGAATAAAACAGTCCTTATTAAATAAAAAAAAAAAAAAAATTCACTGTGTTCTATGGATTATAAAGAGTACCTTTAAGACTATTTCTGGAATGAAACATTGCTGCCACTATTTTTATGTCATTTCTCAACTCTATAGTCAACACAAAAGCTGAAATTCCATTCTTCCCTAGATGGGGTGAAGGTAAAAATCTTAGAGGCGGATATTTCAAAACCTGAGCAAATACTGAGGATTTTATTCATACAGCGATCAGCCCGTACTTTATGACCACTCACAGAAGAAACAATCATTTAGGTTATCTCCTAACAACAGCACATGTCAGGGTCTGGGCTGTATTAGATTTAAGTGAAGAGTGTGCTGTTGTAGTCAAACTGTAGGATTGGGAAGAATGAGCGAGTGTAAGGACCTGAGAGACTTTGACAAAGGCCAGATTGTTTGAGCCAGACGACTGGGTCTAATAACAAGGGGTGTTTTTGTTAAGCTGTGATAAGTGAGGGGAGAACCATAAAATGGTGACAGGGTGTTGCAGAGGAATGTGGAGCAAGTCTGATCCAGGATGGCTGCCCTGCATCTTACTACGTCTGTCTTTAGTACGAGAGTAGCTACAAATTTAGGGCCTTAATAAATTGTTGCTATAATCACCTCTCACCTCGCAAACCATTGTCAAATACAGTCAATAAGTCACTACACTGATGGTGGTTTCTACATTTCTGTATTATTCTTATTCTGCTTATTATTATTGTTTATATTAACAGGACAGAAGTGTTTCTCATGCAAAAAAAAAAATTCTCATCTTCTGGTGTGCTTCAGACCCAGCGCCGTGTGACATTCCATCTTCCAGACGGTTCCCAGGAGAGCTGCAGTGACAGCGGGCTCGGAGACCCGGAGCCTAGCATCACTGCCAGTACCACCCAGCCTCTTCCCCTTAGCTTCCCCCAAGAGGAGTACTATGAGCAAACATCACCTAACAGCCGGACGGAGGGAGACGGAAACTCAGACCCGGAGTCCAGTGAGTAGCATATTTTGCTAGTTCTGACAGCAGGCAAATCCTTCCTTTTATGTTTTTCATTTTTATTATTGTTTGTGCTTTCTGAGGCTGACAGCATAATTTACAAGTGGCCATCTGTGTTTTTAGACAGTAAAATTATTTACTGAGATTACAGCTGTGATTGTAATTGTAACAACACAGCTTTGCAAACACTAAGCCAGCGGCCATTTTATGTAAAAAAAAAAAAAAAAAAAAAAACGAGGCTAGAATACCTAGCCATGCATGTTGGTTTCATGAGTTAATTCTTTAGACAAGCAAAGAAAAAAAAACTATTTCACTATTCAAGTAATCCAAGAATAAAGAATGCACTGCAGTGAGATAAATATACTCCTCCTTGGTGTGTTATATTTTACAGTTTTCTTTATAGAGATTAAACCAAAAAAAACATCTCAATCATTTTGGATATGCAAATAAATTTGTTTCATTAAAAAAAGAAAGAAAGAAAGAAAGAAAACAAGCAGTGAGTCTGTCATGGGAACGCAGAATAAAATTAAGGATGTAATTTGCACAATAGTGTGTTTACTACTGAAAATTCATTTTGTAAGGTTAATTTTTTTAACTGTTGTCCAGTGTTAAGCAGTACAATGTAATGGGAATTATCCCTCTGAAGTTGCAACTCTGTTGCCAAATTGTATTTTAATGATTCACAAGACAGCTGTCACTCCATGGCTTACTGCCCACTGCTGATTTGCATTAAAAAAAAAGGCTTATTAAAGACAGGGATACACAACTCCTTCCTCATGCATATACATTTTAACAGTTGCTCAAACAAATTGCAGAGGGGGATAAAAAAAAAAAGAAAAGAAAGTGTGCTTAAGGCAGTTTAGAAAACTCTGAGCATTTTCATTAGTGTCAGTGTAGATTAAAAGCCTTTACACCGACAGCATGCCAGAGATACTGATGAAATTATTTTGCCATATATGACAACACAGCATGAACAGGAGCTATTCTGAGTCCCAATCCAGGTGAATCACATTTTATTTTCTGGATGTAAACCTGTGCCACATGTTTCAGGCAGGACTGGTGCTCAGATTGGTGTAGACGTTCACTCTTTGTGTGGCCTGTTGCTTTTCGGTTATCTGTCAAAACATAAGACTGTTTTTTTTTCCTATGCAGCATATAAAATCCAAAGAACACTGAAAAATAGATTGCTTTGCATACACCTACATGCAGTAAAGCCATTGTGTCACTGTTGTAAGTGAGACAAGAGTCCCTGATGCCTCCCCAGCATCTGGGCTGACAGGTTTGGGGCTGGGGTGCCAGTGTGAGTGTGACTGCTTTTGTTAGGTATTAAACAAAATGGGTGACACCCTGTTGATGGCCTTCTGTTCATTTCCATGTGGAGGTGTAGCTTATGTATAATATTCAATTGTTTTAATTGTGAAGTTACATAAAGACAGTTTGATTTTTTTTCTGTTTGTTTAACAAAAGTTTTTTTTTTCCAAAACCACCTTCATATTTTCTTCACAGACGCACACATATGTCCACACATATGTCTATAAACACACGCATAAGCTCATACAGTACATCTAATAATTGAGCCACTCCTTCCCCAGCTGTTCTCTATAATATATTCACCATGGTGACAGCGGTGATTCATATGTGATTCATTCATATAGTGAGGCAATTGCTCATGATTTCATTAATATACAGAGACATAAACATCTCATACTTCATAAATTTGCTCAAATACTGCACTTATTACCCACTTTCCCTCTGGGGTAATATTTGTTGAAGTGTATTAGCTTTAGACAGAGGACCATGCTAATGTAATAAATGCATGTATACTTTTACAAATTGCTGCATGAAAAATCCCAGTGAGTGCAGTATCAGCGTCTAATATGAGTAGCTGGATATTAGAAAAGCCATTTTCAGTTATTTGACCGCAAAGCCACGTGTAATACTCTGTTCTCACCTTATCACACCAAATTGTATTAAAGTCAGGGTAGTTCTAACAGATAAATAGTAAAAGCAGGTTAGAGGAGACTGGATCATTTTCAAAGCATATATATATATATATATATACACTATAATTTGTACCTCAGCAGAGCCTTGATGCTTTTAAAGTCTCCAGGAAACTACGGGGGAAATCATATTTTCTCTTAGTATAATTCATATAAATAGATATTTCATAGACCATACATTTCCACCTTAAACCAAGAATCAGTTCATTTGCTTTTGGATGCTGCTGATTTAACACGTGCTTACACACACACTTGCACATCATTTCAAGGCAGAGTGAAATTCACCTGACTCATCGAGCTCCATTTTCTTCTTTCAGAAGTTGAGTCAGATAAACTCTGACTCTGTGCAGCTCAGTTCAAAAAGCGAGATGGATCCTGTGCACGTCGACTGTCTCAGAGATGAGTGTGTTGGTGACAGAGGGGGGCCTAAGATGGATTAGATATGGTTTTATCAATGAGCACCAGGCTGGCATGGCAGTGGCAATCTCTTATCATGTCGTCTCAATTTGTAAAGCAGAAAGAACAAGGAAAAGTGTAAAGAGGAGAGAGGAGATGGAATGACTCCAAGTGAAAAGCGAGAAACAGAGCTGAGAGATTGAAGGACCCGAGCGATGGCAGAACGAGAGAATTTCAAGAGTCAAAAGCAGTGTTGTTTCTTAAAGGTGCTTCAACTAGAACCTGAATGTCAACTTGCACTGAATAATTGTCTGTGCCAAAGGCAAGCCATGTGGCCTTCTTATGACAATGAATTTCTCAACTCCTCTTTAAACCTGCATCTTTATTAGACCACCCTCTCTTGATATAAAGTTCATATGACATTTTATGTTTCTATTATTTATGAGTAAGGCGGCTGTTCATTTTATGGGTTCTTGCCTCCCCCCTCCAGGCTTATTTCACCACCCCGCTATCAGTCTTAAGCTGTCGCCTCTCTTGTCACACATTATTTTGAAGATTTTGATACTTCTTCTTCTGTCTCAACAAATATAAAAAAAAAAATCCAAATTAACATCATTTGCACGTTCATTTTTATGTCAGACCCGCATTCATCCAACAGCTGGCGATTGCAAGACTATACAACCAGACCTATTAAACACGGTGAATAGCTCAAACAGGATATGCGAGGCTTTGCTTTAGGATCTACAACACTGCTTCAGTTGACTTTCCCTCTAATAGTGACTTTCCAGCACAAATTTGCACAGGTTCACCCAGACATTAACTGTATCTGACTTTTTGTTCTACCTGGAATACTAAAAGTATCCACTTGATGAAAAACATCATTCTACACCCACCTTGGTTCTAACATTGTGATCTGGATTTGTTGTTCATTTTTATGGTAATGGTCATTGACATGTTTGTGGGTGATGTGACTGCACTCTTGAGCTGTCAAGCTGTGTGGATGCTGAAATACCTGTACTTAAATCCTGTGTTAATTTTTTTTTTCACTTTAAATTTTATGTGTTTTAACCCGTGCTGTTAAGAAGATGTTGTCCTAATGATAACCTGAAAAGCTTTTGAAGAATGATGGGAATCATCATGTCGCGAGCGGCGATCAGTGCTAAGCCCTCAGACAAAGTGGAGCAAAGTGGGAGCAAATCCCTGAGTCTAAATCCCTCACATTTTTCAAACAATACACAATTTTGTTCTTTGGACGATTTGTAATATACTTATTTCTTTCTCCTGTTGTTGGAGTTGAGGGATTTAGGAGCTTGTGCTTTTGTCCACTTACAAGCAGCTCAGTAAAGGCAGTTCCGATGTAGTGCATTAGTCTCTGGAAGAAACATGACATATCTGCACAGCATAGCGCCGTATCTTAATCTGTGGCATATGGCTTTCAAATGACCAGCTTACACCTTGTCTGTCTAAGATCTAAATCTGCTATTAAAATAAGCCAATCCTTTTTAAATACTGCAAATGTAATAAGATTATGGGTTTAAATGTGCTACACAGTGCATTCTGTATAAATCTAGAGATTACAAAAGGCAGTTTCTCATCAAATAACAAATTTCAATCATTACTTTGAGGTTCATATTTACTTGCACATTATGTCTCTCTTTGGGTATTTTGGGGTCTTTTATGGCACATTCTCTAATTCCTGATACCGGCGGACAAATAATCTGATTAAAGGCTTGCAGAGTTCATGCTTTCTGGGGGTTACATTCTCAAGTCTTTGATTTCTGTAGGTCCAAAATTTTCATAATGGCTCTCAGACTGAGTTTCCAGTTGGCTGATTTACAACTGCCCTTTTCTTGTCTTTGGAAAAGGCCACTTGACTTGATCTAGTGTGCCAAACACGTTGGTACCACTTGAATTTTTAATACTTCTCTAACCTCCAACTCTACTCTGTATGTCTGGCCGCCAGTTCGCTTGCGCTGAGATTGGAATTCAACTGTCTAGACACAATCTGCCCGCAAATAAAGAGATTTAATGAAAAAAAAAAAGTTAGTCGGTGATTGGGACTGTGCATTATTAAAAAAAGTATAACAGTACAGTTTATCATTAAAACCAATAGTTTAGCACATCATTAAGTGACGGCAGCAACATTACAGTGTTCAGTACAGTTAGCTGCATTAATTATTCATATGAGCCGGATCTCGGTTTCACTTTGAGGGTTCTCATATGCAATTAGAAGTAATGAATGTGCTTCTTAATTACATTCATTTGTGCAAATTTCCATTCCCCATTGAATTTTTTTTCTGTGGAAACATTGTGACACTGACCAATGGCATATCATTTGCAATGTGACTAAATCCATTCAGCATAGAACAATTAGCTGTAATTAGTGTTACAATGTCATGAGCGACCAGGGGGAAGACTAAGCTGACATGCAAGGGAGAAGAGGACCCTTGTTCAGAGAGTTAAAAGTCCAATATTGTAGCAAGAGCCAGATAATTGGCTGACCACAGGTTAGAAAGATGATGAACTGTTGTAAGAGTGCTTTTTTTTTTCAACTTTTATGTGCAAGGTTGGCTGAGCAGGCATTCTCTTTGATAGCGATGCCACACTTACTGTAGCTGTCAATGCAACCTTTTACTTTTGCCAGCCCATCTCATCATCTGCTGCTGACAAATGAGCAGCTTCACAGGAGTAATTAGGAATGAAGTGCCTTGCTTAAGGGTGCATCGCTGGTGATTGAAGGATGGGAAGAAGGATTACCTTACATATTGTCATGTTATCTGACTTATTCTGGCAGCAGTGTGTATATTTAATTCATGTTGCACATAAAATGGTAATGCAGCCTATTCCTTCTCTTGCAGTTATCCCACAATCTACAAGATAACTTCTCCAAACTACTTTTTCTTTCACATCATTTGCACCAGTTTGCTTCCTGCTATATATTTCTCCATGATATAAATAAATAAAAGCCTTTGTGCCTTCTGGCTCCCAGAACTTTTTACAGCTGCCCCAGTGGGCCTGCAACAGAGCTAAATGAAGGAACAGTGAATATTAACCTACATAGATTGGACCTTTCCTTTTAAGATGATTTTAGGTTCTTTTTTCTGCATTTTCTGATCGCTGGGGGTCTAGAACTGAGTTGGAAGGGGATTTAAATGGACTCATCTGTATCCTTCTCATCCAACTGGGATTTGGTGGAAGTGCTCAGTTGTCAGAGGTGAGGTGGAGGGGAACCCTTGTTTTATCTGGTTCAAATGCCACACCAGTTGTCTTGGAGAGAGAAAGAGACGAGCTATTGATCTGGAGGAGTCAACTCAGCTCACAGAAATCTCTCTCCACCCTCCTTCAAACAGCTGAAAAGTGTCATGTTAGAAACCTCCTTTTCCAGAGTATTAGGGCCTCTTCTTTGTTGCCCTGCCAAAGTCTTCTGTGAAGTTGAGACAGGAGCTTTCTGGTGCAATCAGCCAGATCTTACCATAGCAAGACAGAAAAGACATTAAAAGATATCAGGAGTGACATTTGTACATTTAAAAGACTGTATCTGCTCCACGTTAAAAGTAAGTAAATATATTGAAAGTTGAGTGTGTTATTACAGTGCTAAGAGCTGCAAACTAACTGCATATCATCCATAGAATATTAGATGTATATATTCTTAGTAGACCATTTTTGGCTTTGAGTAGAAATCCCAACTGTTCAATTTAATTAAATTTTATTAGTATAGCACCAAATCACAACGGTCACCTCAAGGTACTTTATATTGTAGGTAAAGACCCTACAATAGTACAGAGAAAACCCAACAGTCAAAATGACCCCCTATGAGCAAGCATTTGGTGATAGTGGGAAGGAAAATCTCCCTTTTAACAGGAAGAAACCTCAGGCAGATCCAGGCTCAGGGAGGGGCAGCCATCTGCCGTTACCGGTTAGGGCAGAGGGGAGGGAGACAGGACAAAAGACATGCTATGGAAGAGAGACAGAGATTAATAATAACTAATGATTAAATGCACAGTTAAGTATAAACAGAGTAAAAAGAGGTGAATAAAAAGAAACAGTGCATTATGGGAACCCCTCAGCAGCCTAAGCCTCTAGCAGCATAACTAAGGGAGGGTTCAGGGTCACCTGATCCAGCCCTAATTATAAGCTTTATCAAAAAGGAACATTTTAAGCCTAATCTTAAAAATAAAGAGGGTGTCTGTCTCCCGAATCCAAATTGGGAGCTGGTTCAACAGAAGAGGGGCCTGAAAGCTGAAGGCTCTGCCTCCCATTCTACTCTTAAGCACTTGGTGACAGTGGGAAGAAAAAACTCCCGTTTAACAGGGAGAACCCTCTGGCAAAACCAGGCTCAGGGAGGGGCAGTCATCTGCCTTGAGTGTAACTAATGATTAAATGCAGAGTGGTGTATAAAAAAAAGAGTGAAAAAAGGTGAGTGAAGAAGAAATACTCATTGCATCATGAGAACCCCCAGCAGCCTAGGCCTATTGCAGCGTAACTAAGGGAAGGTTCAGGGTCACCTGATCCAGCCCTAACTAAAACTTTATCAAAAAGGAAAGTCTTAAACCTAATCTTAAAAGTAGAGAGGGTGTCTGTCTCCTGAATCTAGACAGGGAGCTCGTTCCACAGAAGAGGGGCACTGAAAGCTCAAGGCTCTGCCTCCCAATCTACTTTTAAATAATCTGGGAACCAAAAGTAAGCCTGCAGTTTGAGAGAAAAGTGCTTTATTGGGGTGATATGGGACTATAAGGTCTTTAAGCTTAGATGGGGTCTGATTATTCAAGACCTTGTATGTGAGGAGAAGGATTTTAAATTCCATTCTGGATTTAACAGGGAGCCAATGAAGTGAAGCCATAATGGAAGAAATATGATCTCTCTTTCTAGTGCCTGTCAGTATTCTAGTTGCAGCACTTTGGATCAACTGAATGCTCTTCAGGAAGCTTTTAAGATGGCCTAATAATAATAATGAATTACAATAGTCCAGCCTTGAAGCAATAAATGCATGAACGTTTTCAGCATCATATTTACAAATATTGGGCAAGTGCAAGAAAGCAGTCCTACGCATTTGTTTAATATGTGCACTGAAGGACATATCCTGGTCAAAAATGACTCCGAGATTCTTCACAATGTTACTGGAGGCCAAGGTAATGCTATCTGAAGTAAATATCTGGTTAGACATCATGTTTCTAAGATTTGCAATTGATATGTGTCATCTGGGTTCATGGGCAGATAAATTTGTGTATCATCTGTATAGCAGTGAAAATGAATGATATGCCTTCTAATAACACTGCTAAAGGGAAGCATGTATAGTGTAAATAGAATTGGTCCTAGCACGGAACCCTGTGGAACTCCATGATTAAGCTTAGTGTGTGTGAAGACTTCCCATTTACATGAACAAATTGGATTCTATTAGATTGATATGATTCAACCACTGCAGTAACTTTAATATCTATGGCATGCTGTAATCTTTGTAATAAAATATTATTGTCAACAAAACCAAACACTGCACTGAGGTCTAGCAGGACAAGCACAGAGATGAGTCCACTGTCAGAAGCCATACGATCATTTGTAACCTTCACTAATGCAGGTTCTGTACTGTGATGAATTCTGAAACCTGACCGAAACTCTTCAAATGAACCACTCCTCTGCAGATGATCAGTTAGCAGTTTCACAACTACTCTTTCAATATTTAAGATAAAAGGAAGCGTGGAGATTAGCCTATAATTAGCTACGACAGCTGGGTCAAGTGATGACTTTTTAAGTAACGGTTTAATTACTGCCACCTAAAGGCCTGTGGTACGCAGCTCATTAATAGAGATAGAGTGATCATATTTAAGATCAAAGTATTAATTACTGGCAGGACTTCTTTGAGTGATCTTGTAGGAATGAGGTATAATAGGCACGTTAATGGCTTCGAGGACGTAAATACTGAAGTTAACGCAGAAAGATCTGTCAAGATCAATTGGAGACAAAGCCTAGATAGAAAGTTGTTGTAGTAATGATAATGATTTTTTTTCTGCAATTTTTATTTGTGAAAAATATAACAAAATCATTACTAGGTAAGGTTAAAGGAATACTCGGCTCAACAGAGCTCTTAATCTTTGTCAGCCTGGCTACAGTGCTGAAAAGAAACCTGGGGTTGTTCTTGTTTTCAAGTAATGAATAGTACAGTAAGATGTTCTAGCTTTACAGAGGTTTTTTTTTTTTTTTTTAATGAGCAACAAACTTTTTTTCCAGGCTAAATGAAGACCTTCTCAATTAGCAAGATGCCATTTCCTCTCCAGCTTATGGGTTTTCTGCTTTAAGCTGTACATTTGTGAGTGGTACCAGGGAGTCAAGAACTTCCAATTTGAGGCTTTCTTTTTCAGAGGAGTCACGGTATCCAGTCGCAGGCAGTGAGGATGTAAAACTATTGATGATATAATCGACCACTCTGGGAGCAGAGTTTAGGTAGCTGCTCTGCTCTGTGTTGGCACATGGCATTGAAAATAACAGTGGAGGAATTATATCCTTAAACTTAGTTATAGCACTTTCAGAAACACATCTACTGTAATGAAATGTATTCCCTAATTGTAATTGAAAATTACACTTTTACTAAGAAATTATTAAACAAAAGAAGGTTTTCAGGGAATAATGTTAAATGTTCACTTCCTATGCCATATGTCAGAACAAGATCTAGAATGTGATTAAAGTGGTGGGTGGGTTCATTTAAATTTTGAGAGAAGCCAACTGAATCTAATAATAGATTAAATGAAGTGTTGAGGCTGTCATTTTCAAGATCTACATGGATGTTAAAATCACCCACTATAATTATTTTATCTGAACTGAGCAATAAATCAGCTAACAAGTGGTGCCGGGCACAGCAAACCCCGCCTCCAGCAGACATTTTAGCTGATTTGAACGTTGTCCGTCTCACAAACCTGTCACTCTCCAAACACTAAATCACTAAGATAACACATAAGTCCTATTGAATATGGCCATGATTTTCCTTTGACTTTTATCGTGAGGTCAAGGTTGCAGAGAGGTGAACTCATCCGCAATTTGAACTTGTCCACAATTTTTTTTAGTAGATGCATCTATGGTGTGAATTTGAACATCCTAGTTGACATCGTTCTCAAGTTAGTGCGTTCACAAGATTTTTTTAGAGAACTTGACTTTTGACGTTTACCTTGAGGTCAAGGTTGCTGAGATTTGAACTTGTCCAAGATTTTTAGTAGATGCATCTATGGTGTGACAACCTGCTTCACACCATTATTGAGTAATTGCATTCACAAGAGTTTCAGAAAAAATTTGACGTCTGAACGTGACCCAGTTATGGCAAAAATTTTATTAGGTGATCTAGGGGTCACTGGCAATCTTTTATGTAATTTGGTATGAATTGGACTGGTAGTTTTCTATAATACTGTTAACAATCAAACAGACAGACAGACCTACATACCAAAAACAACACCCAGTTCCCTCCTTCAGGGGTGGGGAAAAAGTCTGAGAAATCAGATGGAAACTCTCAGTAAGGGCCAGGTAGATGATAGATAACAACAAATAAATTTGTTTTTTGAGTTTTCCAATTAGGGAGTATACGAGGCTAAGAGTCAGGCTAGCAAATTAATTAAAACTCTATCTGGGTCTTTGGTTGATGAATAAGCTGAAATGGAAGATTGCTGCTATTCCTCCTCCTCCTCGGCCTGTGGAGGATTCTGACAGCATGACTCTGTGTGTTGATTCGTTTAATTTAACATATTCATCCTGTAACCAGGCTGTAACAAGGTTTCTGTAAGGCAGAATAAGTTAATATATTGATCAGTTTAGGATGCTATATTGTTTCTTTGTAGATTTTTATGCTTAAATTATTTTTGTTTGTTTGTTGATTTTTGGTTTGATTTTTGGTGGTCTGGGAGCACATGCAGTCTCTATGGGGATAGGATTTTAGGGGGAGGAGAGAAGCTGCAGAGAGGCGTGTAAAACTGCAACTCTGCTTCCTGGACAGTCACGTTTTGGGGGGTTTAATTAATTTGGCCGGATTTCTAGAAATGAGAGCTGCTCCATCCAAAGTTTCCCAGTTATCTGTAAAGCCTGCATAATTTTTGGACACCACTCAGACAGACAGCAATTTAAAGAGAACATGCATGTCATGTCCTGGGCTGGTGGCCCAGTGTTTTGTGTTCTTTTGCTTCTGTTTAAACTTATATCTCTGTTTTATTAGTCCTCAGTTTATTCCTAGTTCCTTGTGTTTCCATGTGTCAGGTCTGTGTCTTTGTTCCCTCGTCTTGCTTCCTGTTTTATTTTGATAGTCATTTGGTCCCTGTCTGTTATGTTCAGTTTTGCTT